>CM040983.1:7970600-7986240 GCA_022985145.1 Pangasius djambal
TAAAAAGGCATTCTTCATCACAGGGTCTGCAAAAATGCCGATGTTTTAGCGCCGAGGGGCAAAAGTAACACACACACACACACACGGCTATTAACCAATCACGGCAGCAGGTTCTAATCACTCAAGCGAGACACTCTTTGTAAATGGTAAGATTTCTTCCAGCTTGACAATGGTGAAATAATTAGAAATGCCTTACACATTCAGATAACAGTCCAACTGCTATTGTCCCATATACAATTATTTTAGAGAACACAACAGGAATGGTACGTGGAGAATATTGTGCTCTGACTGAGTGCGTGTTAATGACATGACACAGGTACCCTTTATTCATTTGCTCCATTCCAGCTCTGGATCGCTCTGAGACCTTTCAAGCAAACAAGACCAAGGCTTAAAGATGCAGTGTCAAGACTCTTCAAGAGGCTTTACTGAAGATGAAATCACAGCACCATGGCTCACATGTCCTCGGCTAGTTTAGAACTTCTGGCTCCCCTCAGAGCTGAATTAATGAGGGAGCCTCAGTCTTGCTGAACTGTGCGTACAACACCAAATGGAAAACGCATCTCATGGGGACGGAGGCTAGGTCTAATTAGTCCCGTGTTTATGTCTTTGTGTGATGCCAAGAACAGAAGAGTTGTTATTAAAAGCCAGCTCTCAGAGCGGTTCCTCTCCTAGAATATAGCCAACATGAGCTGCGAATGGAGAGGAAAAGAATAGAGCAAATCGGCTGCAGCTGGACAAAAATGATGGGGTTTTGCTCTCTGCACCACTTACTGAGATGGACATCATCATTAGTTGAAAGAGATGGAGCCGTTCCAGAAAGTCTGTCAAACTGGTGTGCACGTCAGACCAGAAAGCGTTTCATTCCTGGAGAACTGTTCCTCTCCTAAACACTAGGATAAAGCCTCGCGTCTGTCAGTTTACATATCACACCATCGTTTCAGCTCAGCAATCAACGCTCCTTCAAGAATCAGGATCCATGCAGTGTTGAGGTTTAGTTAATAGCATACTATAGGCACAAGTGTTCATAGTTTCAGAAAGTGCTGATTAGGGCATGCGGGAAAACCTTACACTGATAACAAAGCTGAGCTCAAAGGCTGACTCACAGCACCATTAAAGCTGCAAACTCTGCAGCTCCCAGCATCCCAGGGCTTTAACTAAAACGCTTGGGGGTGGTGGGTTCTTTATGCCTCCCGCCTTACATATAGATTCTATCCCTCATGGAAAGAGTCTGTATTAAAACTGCACACCATGTTCATTTTCATGTGCATTGGCGTCCCCTACAGAAAGGGCCGTGGGGGTGGGTTTACCTCATTACCTTTTATTAATTCACAGTGGAGAGGCGTTCGCTCTGTACACATGGCCTGAGCAGATGGAGGGGGCTGATGAGGACAAATCAGCCTCGCTTTCCTCAGGAGGTGAGGGAAAAAAGGAAATTGCACATTGCAGGTGAATTCTGGTGCTGGTGTTTTAAAACCCAGCTCACACCACATCCTGTTAACAAGCATACACACACACATACACAAGCACACGCACACGTATATATATCCACACACACACACACACACACACACACACACACACACATAGCCACTACAGAATTGTTAATTGGCCTTCATAGAGGCCTGCTTATTAAAACACACAACGTTACATAACACCTTCTGTAACCAGCGAGTTGGCGTGAACTAGAGAAGAGAAAATGATTACAATTGCCCTAATATGCCAAGGAAAATGAAGCAGGGCAAATAAACGTGCAGCTTTTTCACTCCTAAAGCGAGAAAGCAGGAAATGCTACTCATCTGCATAAACAGCTTGGAGGATTCTCTGAGTCGTGTTGTGTTCTTGGTTCTTCTTTTTTTATTTAAAAATAGTAAGTTATTCAAACATTTACAGAATATGTGAACAAAAACCGCTGTCAGCAACCTATACAGAAGGAAAGAAAGAAATATATTTGCTTTATATCTTTTTTCCTTAAAAAAAAAAAAAAAGAATGGAAAGAAAGTAAAACAAAAGTTGATGTAAATAGAGTTCAGCCCGCTTCTGTTCTGATAATCCCTCGGCAGGTTAGTGCTGTTTTATCTCGGTGGCTCACACCAGTCCTTCCATATGGCAGCAATACACACATTAACATACACACTGACACTCACACAAACAAGTCTGTGCTCGAACACTGTAGAACGTACACACACCTGAGCCCAGGACTCTACACTTCCCCTCTGAACTGAAGGAAAGTGTCCAAGGCTCGGTGAGCAGATATCGGCTTATCAGAAGGACTCACTCCTCTCTGTGGGCCTTTTTTTTTTTTTGTTAAAAAAAAAATTGCCCTGGCTGTGCCAGTCTTGGGGGTTTAACACTCGGTGACATGACTCTATGCCGTCTTGATGCCTTCAAATCCGCAGAACTTCCAGCGCTTCTCCAGACTGGCACCCACGCCTGTCAGCTCCTGCTTAAAGGTGTAGGGCAGTCGGCCCAGCAGCGTCTCAACCTCTGTTGTGCTAATCTGGAGTTAAAAAAAAAACAACAACAACCATATACTCAGAACTTAGTTGGAACCATACAGTCAAAGCATTAAAGATTTTTAAACCTAATCTCTAGCCACATCTATAAATTATGTGAGACTACCACAAAAAAAGAATATTGTCACCTGTTTTTTTGCACTGAGAAAAGAACAGAAAGCCTGGTGACTTATTATACAGGTCTAGGGGCAGCTGATCAATTAAGCCAATATAACTTCTATTACTGCAACATATTTTCATGAATTCTTTAGTTGGTTTCTAAATTAAGCTCTAAAACAACCTTTCTAAAATGTGACCCGTTTTTCAGAGGGAAAAATTGCGAACGATTGCAGAAGGATACCACAAAACCGAAATGCTCCTCATTTATGGATCTGCGCAAAAGATGGCTGTATCAAAGATTGTGATTTAGTGACATTTTATATTTATTTCCACCCATTTACCAGAATGATCTGTACTGCACCAGTGTCAGAACAGCTTTGTTAAGGCAAGTGTAGTTTTACATTTGTGTTATAGAGCCACCTATAATAAACACTTGTTGATGGAATTCAACAACTGCCCCCAGACTTTCCTTAAAACTGCATTTCAAGTAAACATGGTGTGTGTTATTTTCCCAGGACAGGAAACCGTGTGGAAATTCTGGTCTATGGTAGTCACACATACACTACAGATGCTGTAGATAAAGATCAGGGTGGAAAAAAACACTGGAGTACACTTTAAGGGAGATATGAATGGTGGGGAGGCTTCATTAGCACATTCTGCTGGGTTGCAGCCGTTTCTGCTCAAAACATGTTCAAAAAGATACATAGTCATGTGTGGCTATATAGTGTGTGTGTGTGTGTGTGTGTGTGTGTGTGTGTGTGTGTGTGTGTGTGTGTGTGTGTGTGTGTTTGTGTGTGTAAAGATTGGAAACAGTTACAGCCTGAGCTCCCGATTCGTGACTGAAATATGAAAATGATAAACCGTGAGACGTGCGTCAGATAGATAGTTAGATAGATGGATAGAGAGAGAGAGACAGAGAGAGAGAGAGAGAGAGAGAGAAGAAGGGTGAGAGGGTGAAGAAGGGGCAGAGTGACATTACACACTGTAATGCTTTATGCTTCTATTACAATAAGTAGGACAGCCATTTACACACCAAGACTGAAAATGCTGAAAATGGATAAGAACAGAAAAGAGACAAAGGCAGAAAAATCACACGTGATTGTGTGTGTGTGAGTGTGTGTGTGCGTGTCACAGCGTGATTGCTCTGCCCACTCCAGGAACTCCATATGTCTAGTGGGTCGCTTATTTACGCTGCACAGCATTAGGATGCCGGGGGGATCAGCAATAAACAATTCACTCTGTGAAGAGTGTACGTGGGTGTGTGTGAAGCGGGTATACAGTCTGTACTCTGCACACTCCGGAGTTCTGCAAAGGTGTTTGAATATAATATGACCGAGATGGTGAGTGGAGAGGCATCTTATTGGCTCTTGAAGTGGCTAGCTCATTGGCTTAAACTCAGATCTCCTGCTTCTCACTGCCTCTTAGTCATCTCTTAGACAGCATAGCAATCAGCATGCTTGCTCAACACAGGCACTATGTGAGTCCAAAAAAAAAAAAAAAAAAACACTGAAGGAGATTTGGTCATTTCAGTGGTATAGTGCTTGCTCTGGTGTTAAATCCCCCTGAACTTTTCAGTCGAACCTAATAAAATAATCACTGTAGAGTCATATTGTGTTGATTTGATTAACCATCACTGACGCACTGAAATCCACAGGTTGTCCTGCTATTCCAAATAACTCACCAGCTAGAAATAAACCACGACGGGGCATGCTTTTATAGGAAAATAACCACCACAAAGCGTATTATTATAAGAAGCGCAAACATCTCTGTCCTGAATCATCAGTAACAAAAGCTATGCTATCTAGAACACAGGTTCTGTAGCTACAAGCATCAGATGACAACATTACCATCTAATGACTGGCATGTGGAGCTGATCGATATGCTCCTAGTTTCAACAGAGTATTCTGAGCTGTTAAGTAGCTCTCTGAATCATTTGAATATTAACATTAACAAATCACTGTGTTACCAACCCAAACGCCAATGTTTATCAACAGCTTCAGCCTTCCAGCACCAGTCAAATATTACTACACTCTTTTCAGCTCAGAAGTAGTTTAAAGAGAAAATGATGCAACTTGTAGGGGTGTAAACAAGATATGATACGATTTCGATTCTTAATTGTATGATAGGAATTGATTTAGCAGCCTCCGATTGAGCTGTGACCAACTTTGCTCAGGATCAGGGCAAAGCCTACTGTTAAATCATGAATGATGATGTAGAGAAGGACAATTTTAAGCATCATACATGGGTTATCATCTTGCTAGTCTATTTACACACCAGTTTAAAAATTTAATTATTTTTTTAACACTAGTTGTCTGTCCATTTTGATAATAATCGATTTATAAGCAATTGTAATCAATAGGAATCAGTTTATGACTGCTGCCTCGATTCATTTCGATTGTTGCCTTTTTAATCAACGCATTAATCCAAATCATCTCACCCTAGATTCTTGTGCTTAAAAGAAGAACAAAAGCCACCAGTTAGTGCTGACTGCAGTACCTTGGTGTCCAGACGCTGTAAGTAGGAGCAGATGTACTCGATGCTGGCCCCGAATGGATGCACGTGGAGGAACGTTGAGATTATTCCTGCAGAAAGAAATCAACACACTGAGCTCAGAACTAGGGATTCACAGAACATTCAGCCACAGAAGATATCCGAATAAAAATTAGCAGATGAGTAATGATGCTGAATATCTGGACTGCATATGTTGTCGTTGTTCTGCCGCTGTGGCTCATTCAAACAGCAACAGCACAGAAATTCTCCGCCATGGGAGGACTCAACACTTTATTCAACAGGCTGTGCAGCATACTACAGAACAAGCATCTGGGTCATAACCAAAGCTGGCACAGTAAAATGCATCTGTGTGAGAAAATTGAGCTGCGCTGTTGTTTGACGTTGTGTTGTTTAGCACTATATAAAGGGGCACGATGCTGCTGCCGACAGGATGATGATTTAAATGAAAGCCATCTTATTTAAGAGATTATTTTAATATCATAATTTTCAGGTTAACGAGTGCAACAAGAGAAACAAGGCAACGATGAAATGTGATGTTCAGTGGGGATCTGGAGCAAAAATCTACAGATTTCCAGGGTTTTTTTTCTTCCAGCCAAGCACTTTTCATGTCCTACAAGACCCTGTTGACATGCAGTTCCAATATGAAAAAGGAATATACTAAGAAAACACATATTTTGATCTATATTTAACAATATATAAATCATGCATTTGTTTATGATTATATATGAATATTAATGCTGTGATTTCACATATGTTCACACATACTTTTAGTCTCAAATACTTGCATATAATTTTAATAGACTGATTTTCCATATACTTTACCTCCTGTGAGTACTATTTCTAGATGGTGCATTTATATCACTAAAAATGTAGATGTAAATGCACCCAAGAGGCATTCAGGAGTCTGCAATGCATTTTTGTCAGATGTCATACAAAGTTATACTATATTTACATTACAAAATAACACAAGGTCCGTGACAACCAAAGGTGGCACCTACCTAAAGAGTTTAAGGGAAATAAAAATGTCACACCAAATAAAAATTTTTGATGCTGTAACCACGATTTGCGTAGAACGGGAAATGCACAAAACAGCACAGAAATCTGGTTTTCCAAGTGTAACGGTGGTACAGCAATCAGATTTCAATCTGGCTAACAGATGCATTTGACTATGAGTGTAAATGCATGTGGTTAAAACCTTATAAGGATATAAACAGCATCTGGTTTAACAGTCTGCTGAATAGACAATGATTTCACACTGCAAATCTTTTTCACTCAGCAGTTTCCTTGCAGCTTTGTAATTCAGATTTGCTGAAGAGAAAATGCTATACATGTAAATGTAAAAGCAATGGTATAAAAATCAAACTGACAAATTAAAAGGACAAAATACTGGTATTTGGGATACGGTATTTGTTAGTTTGGTATTTGGCACAGTGTTCTATAAAATTTGGCTCTAACCTCAGCCACTGTAAGATACTGTGAGTGAAGGTAAGACCCAAGTGCCGGTGCTCTGTGTGATATTTATTTAGGGTAGTCCATCTATCGTCATCAGAACACATAGCGAGTTTCAATCAGCAACTAAGATATTCAATACTCAAAGTCCCAAACAGGCAAAGACCAACACCAGGAAGTACAAAGAAAACATGCTCGGGTTTAACGATACTAAGAGCACAATAAGACTTTGAGACAAAGAAACAGCAGGGTATAAAGAGACAAATTAATTAAGGGCAAAACACAGAACAGGTGCACACATGTGGGGAACAAACCGATGAAAAGACAGGGGCGGAGACAAGACTAGAACCAAAACAAAGGCATACTGCAAAACATAAACAGAACACATGTAGGACAGAGAACAAATGCAAGTAGTGCTTGCTGTGGTTGAAACCACACCACATGCCGAAAGGCGGAGTTTTGACTTCTCAGAACACGGCAAAACTCCATCAACAAGCCGTCTTTCATCATCTAAATCAATATCAGCTGCTCTGTTTTTCTAGGATTGGAGGTGGCTTTGCTGAAGCTGTGTCGACCCCTGCCTCTGTCTCTTCAGCTGCCAAAATGGAAAGAAGGCCTTAATTGCTATTTGGATGCCTCTCCAAATAATCAGAGCTTTCCATCAGTTATATTTCACGCATGCTAAAATCAGACATAAACACAAGCTCGTTCCAGGAGCAAAAGGGGAAGCAGTGGATCTGAATGTCCACAGCCCCTGGAGTCAACGACTAAAAAAATGAGCACTTTTAAGAGACTGCATCTGTATAGGAGCCAGAACTTTATGCTCTGTGATGAAAAGATGGCAGTGATCAAGATCACTCTGGAGACAGAACATCACACAGCAGCTGTGGGGTGGGGGGTGGGGGGTGGGGGGTGTCACCTCTCCTGAGCACAGTGTGTAGATGCAGTATGGTCAATATTCCATCCAGCACTAATGGACTGTAGAGGTGGTCTATAACGTATACATTTACTCATTACAGTACGCTTTCACAGACAGTTATAAATCCATTGATCCGCAGTCACAAACTTCGAGGTGGAGCTAAATGATCAGTCGCATCAGCAGCAGCGAGTGAACCCACCAAGCAAAAGCAAATCAATCTCAATAATCATTTGCCGCACTTTTGGTTTTTCTGTTCCACCATCAACAGAAACAAGCATGACGAAAGTTTGATGCATGGGTAAAATTAGTGAATTAATGTGCCTCCAAAATATGAAATATATTCAGTGTTCGAACAAATTTCAGAGAACTTGTACTACAAACTGTGAGCAGCAATTTGTCTGAATCCCAAATTGCTTCCTATTAGTCATAAAGTGCTACATAGGGTGCGGGAGCCATTATTTCATATGGCATGTAGTGCACTAATATAGGCAATGGGGAGCTATTTGGGATTCAGTGTTGGCTTTGACTAGGGACCTGTAATCCCAGATCAATTAAGCAAAAATCCCAAATGTGACAGCAACAGTGTCAAAGATTTAGCTCCAGTTAAAGTTAGATGAACAAACTAAACCTTGGTTAAGGAGTTAGACTTTTAAATGAGAGATTTCTAAAGGAAATTAATACATGCAATATTTAAAACCTCAGCTGGACTTTTTTGCCGTTTAATAATAAACCTCGTCTTAATAATAATACAGATTAAAGAATTTCATCATTGTCATTCAATGAAATAAACAGAAGCAATGCAGGACAACAAATCTATAATAGCGAAGTAACAAAAAGGGATAACATACTTGAGAACTATAAAATCAGTCAGCACTTCATGGGGAACTTTTACAATCCCTGAACAAATGTATTCATAATAGCAGTCATCTGCCTACAAGAAAAGCTAAATTACATAACAGCCTATATCAAATGACTGATTCGGAATAACAGAAAAACAATACACAACTATTCTTGCGAGATCCTACATGCATTTCTTTTGCACAGATCATTGCTGTACGATCTGTAAAACCTGTCTCCATTCATACCTCCAAGTTATCCATCATTGCTAACATGATAAGGATCTACAGTGACATAAAGCAGCAGATGATCAGTTTATCTCACTGTTGTGGGAACTGGTGAGGGGCTCTGCAGTGGACACACTCCCTCAGTGATGAGCATCTACATTCTCCTAGAAATACGGTGATTCATCAGCTCACTGGAAATAAAGCACAACTGCACTAGACGTGTTTCAAACCGCATAAACTTTCGCCAGAGTTATCAGGGACAGCATCACATTTGGTAGAAACCGAACACTGATCATCAGCCTGAGAATACCATCATTACCCATAGTGAAGCATGGTGGTGGAAGCATTATATTGAGAGGTACACTTATGTAATATTATGGGTTATTTTGTGTAGATTCATGACATATAATGTAAATTAAAGAGTTCAAGATACTTATGCAAGGCACTATAGGCACAAAACCAGAAGCTGGTTTTAAAATCTACATAAATGCTAACATCATAAATAAATCATATATAAATTTTACTTTTACAGCATTTTGGCAGAAGCCCTTATCCAGAGTGACTTACAATTATCTCATTTATACAACTAGAAACACGTCTGCAGTTTCTATTTTTCAGTCCGGTTAACCTCTTGTGTTCCTCTACATGTTCCATTACATTACTCGTACCTGGTACCTCCATAGAAAATGATACAAAATGATGAACCTAATATTCAATGAGGAGTAAAAGTCATCACCTACAGTTCCTTGGAGCTTAGTCTGGTTAATGGCTTTGCTACAGAAGATTTCTCTGTGAAAACCCATACAGGATTTGATAAAGGTTCCTCAGCTGTTCACTGCTCTAGAGGACCATCTTTATTCCATTTTCTAGAGGACAGGAGGGAAATAAAGTGAGCGAGTGGGGGAGGAGAGGGAGAGAATGGTGACTCCTCATGTGGAATGAGTTAAATTGGTGAGTGGGAAATAGCTTTCTTTCTCCCTCATACTTACTGCAATTCATCACCAAACAAGACGTCAGCTAAAATGAGTCTGACGGAGAGAATGAGTGGAGAGAAAGGCACTGAGAGAGAGAAAGAGAGACAGAGAAATCTGAACGCTCTGTGTTCTCGTAGAGAGGATCATGCGGGAACAGCCCATTAGCTCCTTAACCAGCTCATCGGCAGACGACGACGTGCTAGACAACACGACGGCTCTCTCTCTGTCCTCTGTCCACCTATACAAAGCCCACTTAACCTCCGAGTCTCTCATTTAACACTGCATACATAAAAACAAAAACAAAACAAACCAAAACAGCAGAGCTGATGATTGGTCAGTGCACTAGATGATGAGGATTGTGAGGATAATTTGATAGTACCTCCTGGCTGAGAGATATTGGGAGGAAAAATAAAAATAAAATAAAACACACCCACTGCTGGAAAAGATTCAGACAAGGGACTGAATTTCACTGTTCACAAACATTTACAATATCTGGTAACACTTTATATTACAGCAATGTGGTAATTAGAAGAAATTACTGTTCCATCCTTTGTAAATTGGACTTTAAAGTGCAGTATGTTGTGTGAAAATTAGCAGGTTTATACAGCAGAATTTTAATAACTACTCAGAGGTTGCAGTGTAAAAATGCAATAATACTCTTTGCCTACTTCGTAAGTTGAATACGAGTACACAGTGACTAATCTCTGAATATCATCTGAAAAATATCATAACCTTAGTATTATAAGGTCATAACTGCGTGAATACTACTACTGCTACTACTACTACTAATAATAATTATAAATTTTTTTATTTTCAAACCTTTCTCAAACCCAGGGTCGCTTTACAATAGGATGATAATAAACAATTCTCTAGTAACATGTACAAAAATATAAAGAGTCAGAAAGAATCACAAGACAGTTAACAGAACAGGGTGAAGGATGACCTGATGGAAAATATTATGTGAAAAGGGCTGGAGCTACTCATTTATAGCACTGAGTGAAGAGATGGGCTTTGAGCTGTATTTTGGAGGAGGAAATGGAGGCCATTTTTAGTATTACTATAAATAAATAAATGTGAATATGAGACATTAATTTCTTATCATTTTCATAGCTTGAGGAAGTGATCATTTTCACTGACTGGTGTATTTGTGAGATGCAAGGAATAAAACATGATGTGCCGTCAGAGCAAAGTAATCAACAGAGGGGTTGTTTGATGCAGCAGGAAGAGAAGTAACCTTTACTAACCCTAAGTTTATTATTTCAAAAAACAGCACATCCTGAAGTCTTTTATTCATGTTATACAGCAGCAATTGTCTATGTCTATGCTAACAATTTTTATTTATTAAAGGATGGCACATCATATTTTTTTATCTGTTTAGAGTTATGTTTAATGTTTTGGAACGTCCCTGAAACAAATTAGTTCCTGCAGTTACAAACAGTCTTGGACCAACCTTGTTTTTTTCTCTCTCTTGAAGTTATGACAAAAAAAAAACACAGCTTGTCATGTTCCCGAGAAAAAAGAAAGATCAAATGCCTGTATCCTGAAGACTTCGCCGTGCCAGAAAACTTAAAGGAACAGCCTTAGCTTCACCATATTAACAATGATACACAATTTTCAAATCTGGTTTAAATCTGATCACTGTCAAAGCTGCCTTTATAGAAAATTAATCAACACCTTCTGACCAATCAGAATTGAGAATTCAACAGCGAATTCAGCACATACCCACGAGCAGGGCCTCCCTTTCGGATTTCACAGGACTGGGTGGACCCTTGTCTGGGACACTCTCTTTCTCCTGACTGCAGGACACCACTGCGGACGCTGCTGACTCCTTACAAGAGCGGAAACAAACACACACACACACACACACAGTCACAAAATGCAAATATGCTACACATTCAGACACACACTGAGAGGCAGACATGTGTGCAAGGGGGAGAGGGAGAGACGGATAGCATGCAAGAGAAACAGGAAGCATGAGCAATAAGTTCACTAACACTACTCTTCACTGATGGAGTGAACTTGTGTGTGTGTGTGTGTGTGTGTGTGTGTGTGTGTGTGTGTCCATTTAAAGTGTGCCAGGACTGTAAGGACAGACTGAATTATGTCTCTCTGTGACCTGTGTATAGCACTCTTCCTCTCCCCGCGCTGTCCCCCTCCTCCTCTTGTTTGGAGTTGTGTCAGAGTGATTTATGCCACCACAAATAAAGTTCACCTCCGCTCCACTGCCCTCTAATGATCTGCCACGTTACTAGCCTCGGCCATGAGACAGACCAGGGACAAGGCAACGGAGGCGCAGGCGCCTTCATTAAATTGTAGCTGAAGATTAATCATTCTAGAAATAACTGCAATACATTATTTAATTGTCTTTATCAATTTTATGGCACTATTATAGTGCATGGTATATAGTATACACTTAATAATAGTGTAATAATAATTCACACATAATACCCACCTTATGACAGAGAGCCATAACAAAATATAGTTAACATACGGCTATGTAGAGTATGTACACATACTGAAGCAAAGTATATAATTACTGAAAAAAAAAAAATCAAACTGTTGTGTTAGCATAACATGATAGAAAAACATGGTAGTCAAGTCCAGTCAAGTCAAGTGGAGTTTATTGTCATTTCAACCATAAACAGCCAGTTAGTACGTAGTGAAACGAAACAACGTTTCTCCAGGACCAAGGTGCTACATAAGACAAACACGGAACAACACAGAACTACAAGGGACTACATAAATTTAGTTAATTAGTCGTTAATTATAGTTAATTAGCGTAGTTTTTAACATCCCATAATACATGCACGCAATTTATAGCATGCTTTATTTAAAATTTTAAATATATTCATTTTTAATAAAAAAAATACATTAATTTTCAATTATTTAAAATGATTTATTCAATTAATAATTCTGCTACACCACCTCCCCTATGTAATGAGCATAAATAGTGAACAGGAAGTAATTTGGGATTTGCTGTGTTACACACACAATTGAGAGTAGATGTGTAAAAGTTGTTAATTAACGTAGAAAGATGCTTCCTTTATTTTCAAGGATGTTATTTTAATGTAGATTTAATGACGATTACCCCTGCTTGAGCTTTTTTTTTTCTTCTATTATGCAAGTTAATTTGATAGATGTGTTTGTAAAATAATTAATGATGCAGCAAGTATTCCATGACAGATCAAGACCTTTGCCTGCAGCTAGTGTATTTACACCAATAAAATAAATGAAAAGACATTTAATTTTGTTATGACAGGCTGCAATTTAAAATACGAGGGTGGAAAATGTGATGGTCAGCCAAATAATTGCAGGTACAAGCAGGAGAGAGGAGGACGAAGGAGAAGAATGAGTGATGTGATGTTGAGGTAAGGGTAGAAGGGACCATGCAGAGGAAAGCTAGAGAGAGAAGCGGAGTATTATGGAAGGAGAGAGAAAGACTAGTAGAGAAAAAGAGAGGGAAGGAAGGAGGGAAGGCGAGCAGTAATCGCTGGGATGAAAGGAAATGACTAGCACTGGCATGAAGGAGGGATGGAGAGCTGTTTCTAACACTTACATTGGCATGACTTGTGTTTTCGTCGCTGCCTCTGTCCTCCCACTCCGGCCTCTCCAACTACAGGCAATTAAAGGCAATTAAAAACAAGGAGAGGTGTTAGTGAGAGATGCCAGAGAGAGAGAGAGAGAGAGAGAGAGAGAGAGAGAGAGAGAGAGAAAGTAAAGTACACAATGGATAGCGAGAGTCTCAGTGCTGCGTACAAAGCCTCCAGAGGATATTCACCAACCTAAGATAATTATACCACAGCGCTGTTGAATTCTCAAAATCTGACTTGTCAGAAGGTGTTGATTAATTTTCTATAACAGTGGCACTGACAGTACTGCCAGCTAATTAAAGTCCCATGTTTTGTATTATATTAATGGGCTCATTTTAATGCATTAGTGTTTCTGTAGTAACAACTCCTTTACAGGGACATATATGGTGGACAATCTACATAATCGAAGTTGAAAAATAACTGGGAAAAAAACCCCAACAAGTTGCTATTTTAACAAAGAAAAACCTGGAATCATTGATATGGTGACATGTTCTAGATGGAGACTAGTTATTTAACATTTATGGAAGGAGTCTCCAGTGTCAGCGCTGTAGTATAAGAGAAATAACACACTTGAAACGTGCTCTTACTTGAAAATACTCTTTGAGCTGGTAACTGTAACTCAACGCTTTGCATTGGTAAGGTCAGTGTTATTTTCTCGTAACAGCACACCAGATCCTGGGAAACTCCAGATTTTACTTGAAGCAGGAACAAGGCCATGACTCGCCACTCATAGGAATTTATCTTCTGGATACATATGTGAGAGAAAATGTGTTTTCTTCCTCAACTGGCTTTCCTTTCAGAAGTGCATGAAAGGGCATAATTTTGGATTTTTCTGAGCCAGAACACCGCTTGAACCAAGGTCTGTAAAATAGTCATTAAAGTCTAGAGCAGAATGACGAATGCAGCCATGTGCAAGTTTTTAAGTACTGACTTCTTACTGTTTTATTCCTTATATAGCTCATGGTGTGATATCACTGGTTGGCACAGTGGAGCAGAATATAGTGCTGTCGCCTCACAGCTCCAGGGTCCCGCTTTGATCCTGAGCTCAGGTTACTTTCTGTGTGCAGTTTAACATGTTCTATCTGAGTTTCCTCCAGTTCCTATGGTTTTACTTCCACCTCTCAAAAACATGTGCACAGGCTACTCTAAATTGCCCTAAGTGTGACTGAGTGTGATACCCGGTGATGGACTGACATCTCATCCAGGGTATATTTGTGCTTTGCCCACACTATTCCAAGGATAAAGTGAAGTGAAGTGAAGTGACTTGTGGCCAAGTATGGTGACCCATACTCGGAATTTGTGCTCTGCACTTAACCCATCCAAGTGCACACACAGTAGTGAACACACACCCGGAGCAGTGGGCAGCCTTTTTTGCTGCGGCGCCCGGGGAGCAGTTGGGGGTTCTGTGCCTTGCTCAAGGGTCTCACCTCAGTCGTGGTATTGAGGGTGGAGAAAAAGCGCTGGTCATTCACTCCCCTCCACCTACAATCCCTGCCAGACCTAAGACTCGAACCCACAACCTTCAAGTTCACCTTCAGGTTACAAGTCCGACTCTCTAACCATTAGGACACGACTGCCCCCAAAGATAAATCATTTATGGAAGATGAATGAAATTGTCAGGTCAGGCGGCCCAATCCATATCGCTATATATATACACATCAGCTATTTAACGCAAAGAGTGGCAGAAACAAACAGCAGAGTAATTGGAAGTGTATTTGGACAATGACTGAGATTTTGTGATTTTGCCTTTATACACCACCACAATGGATTTGAAATAAAACAATCAAGATGTGATCAAAGTGTAGACTTTCAGCTTTATTTTAAGAGGTTCCACAAAAATATGGCATTTACCATTTAGGAATTACAGCCATTTTAAGCAAAGAACCTCCTTTGTCAGGGGCTCAAAGGTCTCTGGACAATTGACCGACAAGAAGTTAATTGACCAGGTGCGGTCCATTCCCTCATTACTTCAAGACAAATGAAGCAGATAAAAGGTCTGGAGTTGATATCAGGTATTGAGTTGGCATTTGGCAGCTGTTCAAATGGAGCTACCAATATGAAGTCCAAGGAGATCTCAATGCAAGTGAAGAAGGCCATCATTAGGCTGAAAAAACAACATAAAGCTATAAGAGAGATAGCAAAAACCTTAGGTGTGGCCAAATCAACAGTTGGGTACATTCTTAAAAAGAAAGAAAGCACTGGTGAGCTCAACAACATCGAAAGGCCTGGAAGACCACGGAAGACGACTAAAGTGGATGATCGCAGAATCCTTTCCTTGGTGAAGAAAAACTCCTTCACAACATCAACAGAAGTCAAGAATATTCTGGAGAAGGTAGGCGTATCATTGTCAAAGTCTACAATCAAGAGATGCCTTCATGAATGTAAATACGGAGGGTTTACAACAAGGTGCAAACCACTGGTGACATTCAAGAACAGGAAAGTCAGATTAGACTTTGCCAGAAAACATCTAAAAAAGCCTCCCATGTTCTGGAATAAGATTCTTTGGACTGATGAAACCAAG
>CM040983.1:7986340-8001375 GCA_022985145.1 Pangasius djambal
GGTAAATGTCATATTTTTGTGGAACCTCTTAAAATAAAGCTGAAAGTCTTGGATCACATCTTGATTGTTTTATTTCAACTGCACTATGGTGATTTATAAAGGCAAAATCATAAAAACTCTGTCATTGTCCAAATACTTCCAGATATATATATATATATATATATATATATATATATATATATATATATATATATATATATATATATATATATACACACACACACATATACACACACACACACGTATGTATGTGACCACAAAAATTAACACCTCAGGATAAAACGAGCGGTAAATTGATTTCCTCTGGCTCCATTAATGAGCCTGATTCATCTGGGTATTAAATGTGTGCAGCTTTTCCTCTCCCACTCAGCACCTGCCACTGATTCTCAGACCAAACTCATCTGATCAGACGCATCGCCATTACAACAGCTCTGAACATTTCTGTCACTCTCTCTCCGCTCCGCTTTATCTGCCATCAGCCAGCCAAGAGGTTAAAAACTGATTAGACTGAGCGACATGAGAAATCAGAGCTTAATGCAAACTGCACGGCTTCATGCTGCTAAAGAAACAGATTTCAGCAAACTGTCTCCACACGATAACAAGCCAATAGTGTAATTCTGACATTAGCTTCAGCTATATTCTAGCTGCCATTTGGTTCAATATCTCGCTTGACCCACAGACCTTGCTCAATAAACACTGTCCCATCACCGGTGTGCCCCTGATGAGAGTGGTGTGTGTGGAAACAGAGCTAATTGAAAGTGTCTGGCAGTGAATGATGGTCTTGTGTGAGAGCGATGTGCTGCAGTGGTGTCATTTGTCCTCATTAATGCAGCACACAAAATCTTGGTGCTCTCTCAGAACCTACTAGAGCCCCAGAGGGGTCACTGGGGCATCTGGTTGCTCTCTTACCTCCAAATCAGAGTGGAATTAGTACTTTTAGTCTCTAAGTTTAAGTGGTCAGAAAAGTAACCAACCAAATATAGCTGAAGAACAAGTGGGACAGAGCAGGCTGAAAACCTAATTGCAAAAATAAATAAATAAATGAATAATAAAATATAATTTTAAAAAACCTCATAAAAAATCGTAATGACCCTCATTTTCAATCTGAGCAGCCAGATGTGATTTCTAAAGCTAATTCACGAATAATCTTCCACAGCTTTGTTCATTAGGACAGTCTCGCTCTATTTGAAATCTGTTTAATATCTGATGAGTCAAGACTCATTAATGAACATTGTATTCAAACTGACAGCCTTCATTTTCCCATAATTACCTAAACACACACACACACACACACACGTAAAAGAATTGAGAGATTTTCACTGCAACTTAAACGTCAAACAGTAACACAACTTCTCCTAGAGGCGGTACGTGAGTCATAGAAACATGTCATATACTGTTTTTGTGTGTGTGTGTGTGTGTGTGTGTGTGTTACTCACAGGCAGGGTGTGTGATGCGGGGAAGGCTTGAATCCTGTCTTTAAGGCTTTGGATTTGACTCTCTAGCTGCTGTTTGTCCTCTGTGCTCTTCTCCAGCTCCATTTCTCTCTGTTTCAGCTCATCACGGATCTTCAGCAGTTGCTGCAGAAACAAGAAGAAATGCAACATTTCACACACATTCATACACACACACACACCACATGTGCTGAACCCCGACGGCCCACACAAACAAATCTGTTTCATAATTATTCAATATCTTTTACTGGGTCATGAAACAGGAAGACGTTCAGTATTGCACCCACTGGTGAGATAAGGATACGCTCTGTATCTGTAATGTTTATTTCGGCCTGAGTTATTTACAATGCAACAAGACTGCATTACAGACACTGAGTTTCACATGTTCTCCCTGCATGTGTGTGGCTTTACAACTACTAAATCCTAATTTACATCTTGTTCATATCGTGATTACGTATCAGTACCTATTTATGCTGCTTAAGCACATTACAACTCACCATTACAGGATATTTGCCTGAAATGATTTATGAGTTATAGTCAGAGATTTTTTCAATTTTTGTCTCATAGTCCCAAAAGTTCTCATATTTCATCAGTTGTCAATAAAATATCTACACTGATTTAACTCTCTCATGCCTGTGGCACCCCAGTATCTCTAAACTGAATAAAAAACAAATAATGTGGACCCCCAACATCTAACCAATCAGAGCAAAGAGACTTCTCTACAGAGCGGTCAATCACATGCCTAGTGATTCAAAAAACTCCAGCTTCTAGAAGTAGCATTCAAGGTTTCTAATCAAGGTACATTTTGGTGTCATAACTACATTCGTAGCTTATATATACACACACACTGTATATTTATTTTTGATGTCTTTCCACTAAAAAAAAGATGACTGATATCTCCTGACAGCACTGGCACCATACAGTTTTGGCAGCACTGTTATTTGGAGATAAATATATTCTTTTCCCTCACCAGAATATCAGTTTCTCTGACAAATCTCAGGTTAGACTGAATAAATTCACCTCAATCACTTGTACTAAAATGTCGTACAAGCTGCAAAATTGAGAGTTATGACTAGAAATAAAGAAAAAAAAACAAAAAAACAACAAAAACAAAAAACTGACATCTTGTGACAAAATGAGCAGGGTGCCACTTCATCTGTGTTGGAGAAAATACTGGGAGTTTTTGTTGGAGCCGTTTCAGTATTTGTTAGAGTATCATGATTAGAGTTTGCCTTCGAGAAACAGTAAAGCAGCTTGATATAAGGTCTTGGGAACAGGAAGGGGGCTCTGTCATGTGTGTATTTTGTTTCTCCATGCCTCGGGCGCACTATGGAAACAAGACAGAAATGGTACTGCAATTACCATCCTACAGCCATGTGATCAAATCCTCTTGTACTGTACTGAGCACTTGAGCAAGGTCGCCTTTTAGCTTCATGTCTCCATGTCTCATGTTTTGTGTTGATGTCTCGTAGCTGGTGGTTGTGGTGGTGCCCTGGTGTTCATGAATAAATCATATGTAGCAGCAGGTCCGTGTGTTGTTAAATGCACTTGGAGCAGAGCGGACAAGAAGCCTCAGATATATGACAGTGATTTACAATCGAGATACCACGCAACCTACACGCGCAGCAGTGAGCTTGGTTCACACTCCTGTATGCTACTGTCCCTGAGCTGATGCTGACTCAGCTAGTTAGTGCTTATTAAAAACCATGAAGGGCAAGTCCTAACTCCTGTATAACCACCATGGTTTATATCCACACTGCACACTCCCGTACTCAGGAAGGTGCATGTACATTTGTGTCAGCATGGTGTTTAACACACACATACAGTATAAGCTGCAGAGACAGTGTGTGTGAGTTCTGGCTGTGTGTTTTCACAGAAAACAGGCTGTACTGCATTGCTCCATAATTCAGAGAAACTCCGCTCACTGAGTCAGGGAAACGAAGACGGCGGCCTGAGTTAATCCCGGAGGAGTTTGATTAGAGAGCTGCCTGGGTGGCGGGAATAAAACTTTGCATACATTTTAATCAGAACCTAGTGAGCTGCACATGCTGAGATTTTTGCAAAACACAAATCAATTTATTCAAACTGCTGATTCCAAATGAACTGTTTACATGTACTCTAAAATTGTTAATCTCTGTTTACATTACATGTGATCTGAACAAACTGTACACCACATTAAGTTACGATACCGGAAGAACAAGCTAGTGATACACTGTTTACTTCAACTGAGCTATTAGCCAGATTTTTAAACACACTATTATGATGCAAGTAAACATGTAAAGCCTGATGTGTTGGGTTTTAACCGATGCTGTGTCCTATTATACAGTATTCTGCCCAGAACAGCTCATCCATTTAAAGGTGAGCAGAACAAGCTAAAATATGTTACACACCAGTGTTAGGGCTCTGCCCTTATGACCTCTAGAAGGTTTATATTGAGTTCAAATCCTGGCATTGCCAAGCTGCTACCACTGGGCCCTTGAGCAAAGTCCTTAAACTTCACTTGCTCAGGGCAATGCAAGTCGTTTTTGGATAAAAGCATCTGCCTAAATCAATAAAAGTAACCAGAGGAAGTGTGTTCAGTCATGCCCATGTTTAGCAAATGCTATACTGTTATCTTAGGAGAGTATGTTTTACATTTACATACAGAGTATGGTAATATTTACTAAAAACCTCTAATTGCACACATTTTTGTGGTCATTTAAGTGGCTAATCATCTAAGAACATGCCTGCGTATAAAACCCTACTTGCCTAATTAACACATATCTGGTGGAGTCTAAATGGTGCACTTGCAGCCACATGATTCTCATTTGCGCATGCCCTCCAGGCCATACTGTCTCCAGTTTCTCATTTTGGGTTTCAGAACAGTGCTCCTGAGAGCAGTCTATGTGCCCTTCATGCGCCATTTGGTGAAGCGAACTCGGCAGTCGTCCAGGACTCGCAACTCCTTTCAAATATGAGCGAGGCCCAATCACTGCAGATGGGTACAATGATATTCAAATAAAGTGTCCTAAAAAGTGTCTTTCATTATGAATTTAACTTTATAGCAGTTATACTTCATTTATAATATAACTTTATTTAACTTTAAGACTAAAGACTTTTTAGTCTTTAAGCAGCATCAGGGTTACTTGTGTAAAACAAAGCAGTAAAATAGATGATTAAACCAAGTATCACCAATGACATAATGTATATA
Source organism: Pangasius djambal (assembly GCA_022985145.1). Lineage (NCBI taxonomy): Eukaryota > Metazoa > Chordata > Actinopteri > Siluriformes > Pangasiidae > Pangasius > Pangasius djambal. The sequence continues at coordinate 7,990,982 of CM040983.1, forward strand.
AGTACCCAATTACCCAGCCTATTTCCTGCCAACACATGATTTTATATACAGGTGCATTACTGCAATTTCTCAGTGTGATCTTTGCAGTTTTTTGGTGAAGGGATTGATGACATTATGAGCTTCATTTGTTTCCGAATGGAAACGTTTACATTTTCATCAATGCATCACATTGCAACTAATTATTTCTAACTATTTTTCACTCGTATCTCATATAAACAAGCTGCACAAGGGTTTGAGTGAGTAATGATGTGAGTTTGTGGTGAGACACTGCATCTAGTCTTGAGGACTGTCCCAAATACTTGCTTTTACACTCTCCAGGCCTTGATGACATCAACTAATTGTAGACTTGGAGGAGGACTGGAAGGTCTAAGGAGCCATTTGAGACAGGGCCTAAATCCTGTTTTTGTCTTCCAGTCGGCACCATTTCTACTCTTCTGAGTAAACTCTTCCGAGTTTTTAAACTTTTTTTTTGTTTTTTTTTGTTTCTCAACTCATTCATAATCTCAGCTTCAACATGATCTACTAATGGCAAATTTCTAACTTGGATAGCATTCAAGTTGCTTTCTCTATTGTTTGTGCAATACAAAAAAAAAAAAAATGTATGTAAAATTTCATTCTGTGCAGCCTGGTCTTTTGGGAACTGTACATACTTTTGAACATGCCATAAAAGCAATCACACAACTCCAGACAGTGTAACAGACAAAGTGACATTCTAGCATCTGAGGCCAGGGTATACTGAAAAAAATAAAAAATAAAAAATAAAAAAAAAGCCTGGCACCATAACATCAGTGGTGCCCAAGAGCTCCTTTTAGCTTGGGGCTAGATCAGATTTTTTTCAATAAAATCACAAGAATGTCACTTCACAAAATGTTACTGGCCATCAGACTTAAATGAATGTGTATTTAATAAACTCTTTCTTTAAGCACCCTGTTTCTGTGGCCATCAATGCTTTAGGCATATCTGTGCAAAAAGTGGGGTTAAATAATGTGTGCAGTCAGAAGATCAGTAACTACTATTAGCGTTGATGAACTGGAATAAGTGATTAATTAGAATAATCTCCACCTGGTATTCTGCACTCTGAGAAAGAAAGAACACTCTATTAAACAATAAACAGAAGACTGTAATGACTGAACTCTTGATCTTATTACAGCTGTTAAAAGCTCCCGTGTGTCTGGTTTGTTAATGTCTTAAATTTGTTCACGTGACAGATTCAGGTCTCGCCTTGCAGACTTGTATCGTAGTTTAAGTCTGTGTGTGATATGTGAATGGTTGCACCTTTTGCATGCCCTGCAGCGCTTGCTGTAGGAAGCTGAGCTGTTGTTGGCGTGTTGCGTCTTCCTCGCTGTGTGGAGGATGAGCTTTACTCTGTTCCTGCTTCAGCAGCTCTACCTCATTCCTATAGGCATCCAACTGACAGCGTAGACTGTCGTTCTCCTCCCTCAGGGCCTCCACCTGTGCCAGTGGCCCTAAGAGAGACAAGGAGGAAAAGTATAGAGAGAGAGAGAGAGAGAGAGAAAGAGAGAGAGAGAGAGAGAGAGAGAGAGAGAGAGAGAAAGAGAGAGAAATTAAAGAAAGAGGAGGAAGCATGTGAATGAGACACAGAGCACTATTTTCAGGATTCAATTCAATTTTATTTGATGTCACTTTTAACAAAGCAGCTTAACAACAATCCAGATGTAGAAATTCAGATTTGGATCCCTTTAGAGCTGCATTGTGGCAATGTTTACTGTTAAAAGTGCTTTACAAAATTGTATTGAAAATATTGAAAGATTGAAAATAAATAACCACCTAGCTGACAAAACTATTTTTCGTCTCCTTACGCGCTTTTGTGGAAGTTCACTCAAGTGTATGCCTCTAGGACATAACATTTCATTTCCTAATTTCTCCTCTTAATGAGGGCAATAAAAGAAAATTGGTGAGTATGGTATTTAATTGCTCTGTTAGACAGTTTTCTATTCTATTAACGATAGGACATTTTACAGGCAGTAACGTAGCGACTCTCTGATTCACTTTTCATTTTGATTCACTCTCTGATTCACTGCTTGTTGTTATTTGTTAAGGATAAAATAATTCAGTCAGTTGTTTTTAGTTAGTAGTTAAGTAACGCGGCCTATTATATGATCAAGCAAAGTGAAATTATTAGTGTACATTTACAAATCAGGTTGCAGGATGCTGAAGGCTTCGCTTTGTGTCAGGAAGATAACATTTCACCCGTGCTGAGAGGCTGTAAGGTTAGCTCAATTTTGGCCCAAAGTGAGTTTGAAAACAGCACTGCACCCGCAGACTTTAAATGCCAACACATGTATATTCTTTCAAGCTGCGAAAATAGCAACAAATTGTACACCATGTTATGCTTTGGCCAGCACAAAAAGCACATACTAAAAGAGAGTAAGAAGAGGGAGTAAGAGGAAGATTGTACATGGTAAAAGAGTATATGTAACAAAGAGAAATAAAGAAGGGAGTGTGTGTGTGTGTGAGAGAGTGAGTGAGTGAGAGAGAGAGAGAGAGAGAGATGAAATGTATGATGACAGACAGAGTAACATTTTGAATACAAACAAGGACACATGAGGACAGAACATGAGGGCTGGAAAAGGCGAGATGAAAAACAATAGATGAAGCGTACGCTCATGCTGAGATGAGAGAGCAGAGTTAAAAGAGTGTGTGTCAGGAAGAAGAATGAGAGAAACACATATAATAATAGCCGGGTGAGGTGTGCGTGTTTGGAGACAATAAGTCACCTGCTGATGGTAAAGCATAGACAGCGGAGCTAAACGGGTGACCGAGAGACAGGGCTGGGAAAAAGAAAAGGGTGGAAGAGATTAGAGAAAGATGGCTCAGGCCAGAATGGCTCATTTCTCTGTGCTGAGCTGCTATCTTGGACTAATTAGGGAGGATTAAATGGAGGGAATGTGTATTGCTTAATGCTTGGCTTAATGTGACGTTGGTACTGTTATCAAACGAATGTAATTAAACGATGGCAATATGGTTATTTCTATCTCGTCGCTCTTTTGTTCAATGAGCTCTTAGCAATCAGTCTGAGAAGAGGAAGTGTAGGCAGACAGCCAGGGGAAAGCACCCCATTCATCCGGCCTGGAACTGGTGCAAGAATGTCTTACAAGGAACCGTCTCTGTTTTACAGATTTTCCAACAGAATACAAATGGTCGAGAAGGTGTGAGAGGAACCGTTTTGTCTTATCAAGTTCCCTGCCTTCTTCCAGCACCTTTATTGGGGCCTTTTGCACCGGTTTAGTTCCAGAACTAAATGTACAGTACTAAAAGTACTGGGCGATTTTGCACGAACTATTTCACAGTACCATTTAAAGGGTTGCATTCGCACCGACAGTGGGCACTGGGAAGTGACGTAAGCCGGTCGACAGCGACGTCATTTGTGCGCGGCGTTCAACAACGGAAACAAAGAACAACAACGTAAACAACCGGAGGATGGAGGACGCTGTGATCGGAGCTGTGTTGCACTTCAGCGTCCGTCCATCTATCGCTGTTTTCCATACTCGTGAAATAAATTGATGCTACAGTATGTTTACACAGCGTTTTAAATCATGGCGGGTGAGGGCGTTTTCGTACGCGTTTGGCCAATCAACGTCTACCTACGTCACGGATAGTACCAGTTGTGCTGGTTAGACCCTGCTCCGGAGTAGGACCTAATTTGGTTCTCGAAAAAGGCAGTCCGGTACTAAAATCACACCCAGTTCCAGAGGTGCGAAAACACCAAAAAGTGGGTAGTTCCACATTTAGTTCGGGTACTATGAAAAGGTTCCCGCGGTGCGAAAGGCCCTATAGTCAGGACTCAGCGACAGGAAGTGCTGTCAATGAAGAAGGAAGCCCTCATCCCAGATGTGTGTTCTTGTCTTGGTTGGGAGACACCAACAGCATAAGTTCAAACTCTCTGAGCATAGATCAGTAAGAGGATGAGGTTTGTAACTGGCAGGTGTGAAATATTTACTCTCGCAACTCAGTACAGGGTTCAATTAATCCAATCATCATCCAAGTGGCTGGCGTGCCCTTTTCCCTATCACGCCATCCTTTCACACGTCTCAGAACACGCTGTCGGAGATCGTAATCGTTGTTTCCTAATAATTGAGGTTGTACCTGAAATCGAGTGTGGATCAAAACCCGTTAAATGTATGATTACATTTGCATACATCTGCATGCTAATAGGAGTCACTGTCACACCTGGGGATCGGTGATAGTGCTGCTGGGATCTGCAACACTGAGTCCAGGGTTGCGCCTGTCAACAGAAGCCACCTTTCATATGTGTCAATCACAAAGTTGCAAAAACAAGCTGCAATGGTGATTTTCCCAGCATGCACCAGTGGTTCACGGTGTGCTAAGCAGCTCCGGTGCAGAGCAGGCTCTAATGACTCGTCAGTAATGAGTAGAACGAAGCCAAAGAGCTGAGCGAGCAGCTGGCAGAGACATTCTCAGCTGTGCACTCCTGTGTTCAGTCCGCCAGAGGGGTTTATGGGAGTATAAAGAGCCTAATAGCTTTGGATCATAGTGGAATCAGTTGCCAGCTCGATTTGATGACTTGTGCTTGTAGTCTAATGGCTCCTCTGCCAGCAATGTCACTGACAGGGGGACAAATTGACAACGGAGGACTGGAAAGACAGACTGATCACTGACCCAGCCATAACCTTTAATGCTGTCTGACTTTTCTCTTTCTCTGGATGGCTAATTATTTGTTTATAGTTCCGGCACGAGCATTCATTTTCCAGGAAACGTAGTGGCCTTGTTGTGAAATATGGTGCGCTTCCACATGAGGAGTCAGGGCCAGGGCTGACGTTCTAGGAAAATTTTTAATAGGTACTTTTCTGCAGAACTATTGAGGTGCAGCTTGCGGTACTGGTCCAGCATAAGCTTCACAGACTGGCTAACCCTCTTACTTAAACTTTTTACACCCTGCCTGGTTGATGGTAAAAACATTGCAATGGCAAAAAAAAAAAAAAAAAACAACAACCCAAAAAAAACAACAAAAAACAAAACAAACAAACAGCAACACAACCCCGACCATATTTGCATTCTTGAGATGACAGCTGCATCCTGGAACTGTGTATGTCTTGTTCAAGAATTTGGAAAGTCTTTTGTTCCTCAAATGTTTCTTGAACTTCAGTGTAAATATGCCTACAGCAGCAAACATGGCTCATTTATTTAAAGCTTTGCTTAGGATAGTCAGTCTATGCGTTTTCTTAATCCGAGGGGATTCGCATGATGCTAAGGAGGGCACAGTAATTCTCCTTCAGACAGAGAAGACAGTACTAATTACGGAGCCCAAAGTAAACACAGGGCTCTTCGGCTCCTTAAAGCATCAGCACATTTCTGTCGGCGTGATTTCTCTGCTGAAAGCATGAAATGAGTATGCCGTTGCTTGCTCGCACTAATTTTATGGTGCCATGCAATAACTGTGGAAAGAGGTTTCTTAATGACCTAATTACCAGCTTATCTAATGTGTGCTGGTGTGCAAAAGACTGGGAGTTCCTGTAACCCAACAAACAGAATGATAGAGTAGAGTGCAGCATTTATGCCGCTCTATATAATCCCAACTCAAAACAGAGGTTCAGGATAAGGCTGTATTGTAGTCAGACAATAAATGTGAGGGCAAGACCTCTGCATACGCTAAGGTTTCCAATTACAATCCTCATGACACATTGCAGAGTTTTATTAGCTCTCACACTGTGGAAGGATCTGGTAATTCGCTGACAAGCTAATCAGAGAAGCACAAAAAAAAAAATGTAGAAACCTCATATTTCTCACATTTAATGAGGTAAAGCTTCAAGCTGCAAGCACTGAAAGCACTGAAGTGAGCATAACAGTGGCATCCAGGAGATCTTCACTGCTGAGGATTGTGGGTACCTGAGTCATCCGAGTCTTTGCTCTCCGGTGCATCCTCCATGTCGTCATCGGACATTTCCATCTCCTCTTCCCGGCGGATTCCCATCAGCTCCTCGTTATGGATGTTCCTGATTTCCTGCAGAACAGGAAGACAATGTTAAACTCTGAGGCTCCGGGGACTTTAACTAGCACATAAAGATTATGAATTAAAAATGAAGCTCGATTTTTAATGAGCTCCTACTAAATTCTCTAAGCGCAGGAATAATCAAGCCAGCAAATTTTGGTACTCCTTGTTGGCTTACCTTGCTGGATCAGATAGTTAGCAAACTAACACTGCGTTGAGAAAGTTTTTGTGTGTGTGTGTGTTTTAATGCCTGGCATTGATGCGTGAGTGAGATACAGATTTGCTGGGATGAGCAGGGGTGTTTGGAGCAGATGTCTCTGCATGGGTGCTGCCTGCTGGCCCACCTAATGGGGAGCTCACCGACTAATGAGGTGTGCGCACACATTCACTTACATAAAAGCTGCTATGGGGAGAGATACTAACTCCCAGAGAAACTAAAGGCTTAGTGTAAACACCACCATCTGCCTGATGCTGAGGGGTCGAACAGGTAATGCAAACACAAACACACCCATCTGGCCAGATAGAGAGAGAAGATAGAGTGAAAGGACATGAGGTTATAGAGAGGGAAGCCAGAAATAAGAAGACTGACAGTGCTCTAATCTGGTGTGCTGCAGTTTTCTTTTGAAGTCCCCTCTGCAAATCCAGAGATTACAATCATCAGTGTATGAAGCCACACAGTCTGCAGCTCAAAGCAGCTACCACTAGTCAATCACAGAGAGTTACCGTCTCAGAAAAACGATCAATGTTGTGTTACAATCCGAGAATTGACACTGTTACACTGACTGGAGCGTTACACTCTCGCTTTTCAAACCTACTGTTAGACTTGAATTTCCCAGCCAGTCTACTTCATACCAAAATGCCTTCTGTACTCATTATATAGCCTCATGCCATCTGTCCAGTCAGTGGAGACAGAGCAAGGGTGAGCCTGCCCTTATATTTTCTGTATCTTTTCTGTTTTCTGCAAATAAACCATATCACCCATAAAGTGACATGTTGCTGATCTTTATTGCAAAGCTTCCGGGGAATCTCCACAGTAGGAAATCTGTGCTCTAACACCACAATGGTTGTTCTGAAGGATTAGGAGAAAAATCCTCCTATAAAAACCAGTTCATAAATGAGCTCCTTACCTTCAGAACAACACAGAGCAGCTCAGTAACTGGACAAGCAGGGACACAGGGATTATAAGCATCGAGTCACATTAACTACACTTGTCATACACTGTTCCCTTAGTGCAGAGCTGAATTCCAACTAAAATACCCTCACATATAGATAAAACAGCATAGGAAAAAAAATCTGCCTCATTTAACACTCTTTTAGCAAAGCCATATGTAAATGTTTTCCATAAAAGGAAAAGCTCACAAAGCGCAAAACAAAATGACAAAATGACAACTAAACAGTGAGAGTGCCTCCTAAATGCAGCATTGCGTGAAATCTTCCAATAATGCTGCTCAGCCACTGCAGTGCATCGCTTATCACAGACGCACACTATCTCTTCCTGCTTTTATAGGGCACCATTTCTTTTGTCCTCATGTCTTTATTAATGAATCTGTTTTGGATCACTTTCTTCTTTCTTTTCTTTCTTTTTCAACTCATTCATTTGAAATCAACTGAAATAAATAAGTGATTTAAACCTGACAGTGTAATCTGTGTATAAATTTGCAACAACTCATCGCCTATAATATAATTTGAAGCCGATCAATCGAAGTTCATATTAGTGAGCCTGTTTCTACGTAAATTTACATAAACTCAGGAGCTCTCTTAGGTTATGAACCTTTTTCCAAAGTAAACTGATTTTCATGAATACCACATTTCTTGTGTAAATGCTCCCGCACACAATTTATGAATAAATTTGTTCGTATCCAACTTCATAAATGAAGCCTTTGTGCCTAAAAGCACATGGAATAAAAAAGAATAAACCAAATAACATCTGTTCTCTGGACTGAGCACAACCAGCCTCAATGAGGATCCAATTACTGGGAATCTTCTGGGAATCATATAAGTATGTAACACTCTGATGTTAAGACTGGATGTGTAGTTTGGACAGGACAATGGAGTCTTTGTGCATCATTGTATAACAGTGAGAACATGGCTAATGGTAAGTGTAGCCAACCGGTATGCAGGTTAGCACATTAAAACAAATATGAACTAAAAGCCAACTCAAACAGCACATTCAGACATAATGAAACACCTACCTTATGTCACGACGAGACTCTTTTGCATCAGTGTAATGCTTGCTCCAAATCCAGTACCCATTTAAAGCTAATGAGATTACATGATACGACTCTGAAATGTGAACACTTCCTGTCGAGTGTATATTCATTACTCGCTTAACAAGACCTTTCAAGCACTTTTGGATTAGCATAAACAGTATCAGCCCTGCGATCCGTGCAAAATGCCGCTGTGTTGCAGCCTGGAAAAAGAGATTATGATGTTAATTACACGCCCATTTCAATCTTTGCTCACTTGGTGCTCAAGAGACGAGTCTCAACACTTACCGAATGACCAGAAAACGACAACAGTGTTACTGTATACTTCATCAGCCTCCTCCGCCCACACAGAGCACATTTTGCTGCAGCTCATTAATTAATAAGGAATTCTTGCACCCTACCGTCTGAATTTGCTTCAAAATAGAAAAAAAAAAATTTAAGCATTGAAATATGGAGCAGTCTGGACAGGGGATAGTGTATGAGAAGGACTGTGCTCTGAATGCACTGATCTGCAGCAGAGCTCTGGGAGTAAATAGGTAAGTGTGGTATAAAAGGGCACTCGGCCAGCGCTTTGTGTGTGGCACTGCTTGCTCAGGTGTGTTACCTGCTAAGTGGTTGTGTGCTGCTGGGAGCTCAGCCACTCTCTGGTGATTTACAGCTACAGTTCAGGTGCAGCCGAATGACTCCGTTACCCTGTTTAAGAGCTAATTAACGTACGACTCAGGAGATAGCATATGGAACTGCACTCGATGACAGGGAATAAAAAGGGCTAGTGGATCAATGTATAAAGTAAAATCCTGTATAAATGTCAACACATTCATTTTAGCAGAAAGAACAAAGCAAAAATTGAGAACACCAACCTCTGCTTGCTTGCGCCACATGTCCAGGTTCTTGCGTTGGGCTTTGGAGAAATGGTCCCATGCCTTTTGTTTGGAAGCAGCGTGGAATACAGACACAATCTGCTCAACTGTGGCAGGGGGACGCGGGGGGCCAGTATGTACCGTCCAAAGAAAGACAGAGAGAGAGGGGCGATTGGGGAGAAGCAGAGGAGTGGGGAAAAAAAAACTGGTGTCAGATAGGAAGGCAGTGAACTACTTTTCTCGCCCTACTCTCCCTCTCTACAGCAACAACACTGGTGCATGGATGACTAACTTCAATGCTTAAATAATTCACGGAGGAAACAGTGGGGCATTTTGACCTGTTTGACTAATTCAGACCACTGAGGCAACTTCTGTGCAAAATCTCCTCCAAGATATCATGAACAAAGTGAATTAAAAAAAAAATTTTTTTTACCACATCACCTCTGATCTCTTTCAAAGCTCTGAGCTGTCAGGAGAATCAAAGGATCACTAGCTTATTGGAAAAAGCAGGTAGATGTGGAGACTAATGAGACTCATCTACAGGGCAGCCACACGTCATTACTTTGCACTCTGTGTGTGTGGATCTGACAGGGCGTCTTGCTTGTGTCAACTCATTAGTGGAAACCTTACTGAAATCAGTTCATTCACTCAGAATTGAGAAATGAGCTTTGGCAGTAATCCATCAGGGGAGAGACTGAATATTCCAGGAGCGGAGAACACTGAGCATCACATGTTAAACTCCAGCCCAAACTGTACCACAATGCTGTTTCTGCTTTAACACCACTGATTCAGAACCTCTGCCAATTAACACGTTCTCTGTGAGCTGAATCAGGGCTGTGAGAGGAATGCAAACACTAAACCCCAGAGGCCTAGGGGATGGCAGGCGTGCAGTTAGACTGTGTTCTACTTACAGAAAAGATTTTGTTTTAGGGCTTGTACATGAGGATTTGGTATCCATCACATTCCATACATGATGTGTTTCACAATATTTAGGTTTTCTAAATGTACGAAAGAACATAAAACAAATAAATGGTACAAAGTCACATCAGATCCTTGTTTATCTGGCAACATTATACAGGGTGTCCGAAAAGTCAGGAACCATTGAGAGTAAAATTACATATATTTTATTTTGTATTTATTATTTACAACATATGACCTACACTGCCCTCCAAAAGTTTGGAAACGCCTGAACAAAATAGGGTTTTTTGGGCAATATCAGCATAAATCCTCTTTAGTTAGTGACCATTTTGCATTGATAATAAGGGACAACACAAACTATGAAAACATATTTTATTAAATAAAAAGTTTATGAACATAAACATGAACATAACATAGAAAAATACTCAAATTTTGGAT
>CM040983.1:8001475-8046682 GCA_022985145.1 Pangasius djambal
ATCTTTGGGCAATCCTCCAGGAGGCTTGGAGTAATATATCAAGTCAATGTTTGAATAAACTGACTGCTCGGATGCCTAGTGTTGTCCCTTATTATCAATGCAAAATGGTCACTAACTAAAGAGGATTTATGCTGATATTGCCCAAAAACCCTATTTTGTTCAGGCGTTTCCAAACTTTTGGAGGGCAGTGTACGTGTTCACCCTTTTCTCAGCTGCTGTATAATTATTTTGTATCATTTTTGAGGATTTTGCTCAACATATTCCCATGAGTTCCTGACTGTACAGACACCATGTAGAATTCCCAACAATAGTTGCGATATTCTCAGCAAAGCATATACATATTATTCTGTGTATATGCATAGGAGTTAAACTGGTAACCGCTCACTAATAAAAGAATTAAGCAAGCGTGTTGTAGAAAAAATAATCGACTGTTATCACCTCAAAGTCGATGATTTTCCAATAACAGCATGTCATAAAGTGTTTTACTTCGCTTTGACTACAGCATGTTGCCAACATTTTTTGTTAATTCAAGAATGACAGGTTATTCTTTTTATCCGTTTATAATTACGTTTAATGTTGTGCTTGTTAGGTAACAGAGAGACGTCAAAGCGCAATGTCCTCTGTCCTGAAGACCGAAATTTCCCAGTTTCCCCAGACCAATGTTTATATTTTTCATTGTTAAATAACATTAAAAAAAAAAAAAAAAATCAGTTTATTGTTTATGCTAAAATTATGTGAGTCGTTTTCAACATGTTACTGTAGAAACAGTAACATTAAAACTAACACATTCATTTAAACCTTAGGGCTGAGACTGTGTCATAGCTGTGCTGTTATAATATATAAAATTAACCGTGCATGGTGTGAAAATCTATTTCTTCTGCAAGTCTGAGACACACCCAGTGCAGCGATGTGATTACTGCCGCTAGCAGAACGCTGCGTCTGTTGAATCGCGTTAATATTATTCTGGGGCTGTCACCTCTCAAGGATGTGAAGGAAGACTTTTCACCAATTTACAATCTGTCTTGCGTTCTCCTCCTTTTGAGGCAAGGCTAATAAACCCAGTGGAGTCAATAGGGTTGAGAAAGCTCAGTCTGAGATAAAGGCAAGCTCGAGTGAGAGTACTGCGGCGAGCTCAATAATGGCTGCAGCATCCTTTAATTTGATGGGAGACATCGATTTAGAAGTAGGGAAAAAAAAATCGCATGATTGTGTGTGTGGGTGTGAGAGAAAAGAGCGATTGTTAGTGTGATGAGTGTACACCTATACAACTGGCACTCCTGGAGTTACTACACAGCTTTCTATCCTGATTGGCCACGGCTGCTATGACTAAGTGAATTTTTTTAACTCGATTTGACTTAGGATTTTAGTGATGATCACTGAAGCAGGCTTTCCTCTGATCAAATACAACTGAGACATCAACTAGTTTAACAATTCCATTTTGGCAAAGAAAACACTGAAGCAGACTTTAATATATTTTTGCATCCTCTTAGAGAATGTGCTATATAAGAAAAGTATTTCAGACTTTCTCACTTTTGTTCTTTATTCTGTTTTCCATCAGTGGAGGTCTGCTTAGAGTAGTGGTCTTGAATGCTAAGTACTAAAATTATTTTTGCATTATTCATTCAACACTTTTTTTTTTTGCCAAATCAGCATGCTTGCCTGGGATTTGTCAAGTATTCTATTTTACATAATGTTATTATTTTTTTTTCTTTCTGTGACCTCTACTGCACAGTCTAGTTTAGTTTTAGACCTAATAGCATTGCTGTGCTGTATTGTTTGCTGGGCTAAAGCCTGTGCTTGAATCTTGAAGTTCCGGTCTGGAGGATACAATTCCATAACTACATCCATAAGAAGACCTCATTTCACAGCAGTGTTTATTGCCGAAATCTTGTAATTCACTAGAAATCTTGTAGCTTTTGATCTGATTACTGCTGCTACTTGCTACAGGTGATAATACTAGCACGGCTATGGGGTTTTCAATACTGTGTTATCTCTAAGTAACACCAGTTTACTTCCTCACATGGCTTTAATACATTCAGTATTTCTACAGGGTCAGCAACAGACCTCTATATGATAAATAAAAAAAAAAATTTAAAAAAAGTGCCTACAAATATGACTAGCATATCAGTTTACATACCTCATAGCTGCACGGATCCGAGTAGTGATGGGCATGCAGGTATTATTTGGCAATGTTTTCAAATTTTCACCACCATCATGACAAAAGTTGTTTGTTTACAAGCATGAATTATTAAAAGTGCATGACTTTACGACACAGACTGGTTACTTTTATTGTTTGTTTTATAAGCAGACGAAAAAATTACGTAACACCTAGCCCATGCTAATGTTCAAATGCAACAAATGTTGCCTTATTAATTAACTTCATTGGGTATGAAGTACAGTACAATGCTGGGGTATAATATGCCTACCATAAGAACACTAAAAAAGGGGCATATTGCAATTAGGCTAATGCAAAAATCATAACATGTACATCATTTTGCACCTCCTCAGGGGTAAAAAATAGAAGACTGTAGAGTCAGAAGCCTGGCTCTTCTGCATTTAATACTCTGCAATGTACCAGATACAGAGATGATAATGTGAGAAGGGTGTTTAATACAAACCTCACAGACAGAAGCAACTTAAGTTAAGGAGCAGGTTTCTATAGGTTTTGCTAAAAGTTTTCTTCAGATGCTTTTCCTGGCCAGTTGTATTGCCGTTGTACACTGTTACAGTCAGCACACCCCAAAGAGCCTCACCTGACTTCCCTTAGCTGACAGGAAGCACATTCTCTGGTGGTCCGTGTAGTGTTTAGCACATAACAGAAACGTAAAAAAAAAAAAAAAATGAAAACATGAATGGTTTATTGATTATTGTCCAGCCAGAAGAAATGAAAAACATGTCACATGACTGCAGTGAAGTGAAAAGCTTTTCCTCAAGGATTGTTAGAAGATTTTGCACTGAACATGGCTTAAATCAACTCCATATTTATGTGGAGAACTATCCTCTTCTTGATATATCTGTAATCAGTTTGGAAGATGGTTCCAAAGCCATATGTAAGGCTATATGTAAGGCTATATTTACATTTACAGAGTTTAGCAGACATCCTTATCCAGAGCGATGTAAAGTAGTGCGGTGTATTTTGGCTGTAGGATTTGAGTCTGTTCTCACGGTGTTTTCTGTATTGACTTGGACTTGTCTGAGAATTATTGGCGTTTGTATTTGGACTTGTCTCAGTTACGGGCATTAGTCTAACAGGCTTGCTAAATATGGTTTTGAAAAATCAAACAAAAAAACGCTTATGATGTATTTTCTTTTCGCATGCACAAAGTTTATCAAGAAATAATTCCTTCTTGTAGAAAGCCAAGCCTAATCATTGGCACAATGCGTGAATGAAGCCAGCTAGCCAACTAAAGTAAAGGCTTGAAATCACTGAAAAGTATTTGATGGTTTTCACTTGGACTCGATCTCAGTCTTGGACAAGACAATGCCAGTCTTGACTACAGCCCTAATTTGTGGTCTCTAAAAGCATGAGTCATAAGTGTATCAACTGGCCTTGAATAAATGATTTACAGCCCCATCAGAAACAACCACAGTTTTCAGAAAAACTGACCCTTTTTCTCTTCTAGATTTTTTATGATTTCATTTTTCAAAAATGACCAAAACAGGAAAGAAACAAACACGAGTCTCTCTTAAATTTTGCATCTGCTATGTCTGATATCAGAAATGAAACAAACAAACAAACAAACTCATTTTTTGTCTGGATTTTGAAGGGAAAAAAAATCAAATAATTATTAAATGTTCTTCTCTGTTACTGACACAAAAAACAGAAGTACACACACCCTCTGGTGAGCTTGTTTTTTTTCCCCAGAGGTTTGGTGCTGCTTACTGCAGACTGTTATGTACATTAAAGAACTCGACACTCAGGACTATTACGGTCAGGTATTAATGTCCACCACCATCCTGCTGATGTTCAGATCTGAGTCCAGTTTATAAAACAGGAACATATGTTTGCAATAAATCAGGCATTGTGGTGGAACAGACAGCACATTGTTTATAGCCTGTTAACAGAATCTGTCATCTTGACAAACATATATTTTAGTTTGATTTAGTTTTATTCTGCTGTTCTGGCTTTCAGCGATAAGCTGTGAGATTGTACTCAGCTGTGAGATTATGCTCAGTTATGGATGATCAGATGATCTGTACTGCTCAAACAATCCTTTTTCCTTTTCACCCATGACTGACTATGAAGCACACGTGTTTGTCATCATGACAGTGTGACAGTACTGCACCGATGTGATTTTTTTTTCTTCTGACACACTGACAAGAAAAATCTGCAGATAAAAAAGGGGACGGTGCTAAATGCTGGTGGAAGTCGGCCCTAACTCATTAATTCCCTGTCAACTTAAATCCTCTCAGTAATGAAACATGCGAAAATGACATATCAGTTTTCAGTCGCAGAGATAAACTCCATCACTTTAAATTACGGACTCAGTCAGTAATTATCAGCATCTGCTAGATAAATCGAACAAATTCTACTAATAGACTAATAAGTAATAGATGAAAAGAATAAATAAATCCGTTTTGAATATCTGTCACGTGTAAACTCAGGTGTCTTAGAAGCCTAGTCTATGTCTGAGCTTCATTTCTTGACATCATTTCTAGACTGTAAACTTTAAAACCATGATGTGTTATTATTATTTTTTTTTTCTTTTTTCAGGGCATGAAAACGCACTAAGATGTTTTATGACTTTTCTCTTATTAGTAAATTTGATTGTGCACTTTGAAATGTGTGTATTTTTCTAAATGTACTGTATATAAATATAAAAAGAGGATTTTTCTGGAATAGAGTGAGTTGAGTTTGTGAGACACTCTATGGCTTAGGAGTGACAAAGAATAAAATTAGTCAAATACAGAGCAATTTTTCATTAATTTTTCCCATTATTCTGTTATTTCTTTGACAGATAGTAAGCCATAACCTGTACTAGAGATCTGTGCAGAATAGATTTTTCCATCCTGCTTTGAATATTTTCCTACCCTCTATGGCACAAACCTGATTTCACTCCCACCCGCTCCAGCTTCCCTTAGAGCCCACTTCTAAGCGCAGTCTCATATTTAATATTTCCTCTTTCCATCTCCTTCAACGGCATTTGAAAATGACGCCCAAACCTAAAACAAATAATACAGCCTGCTCTCTTTTGTGACCTTCGGATGAAATCTCCTTCTCATCTGTCCATTTTTCTGCTGTCAGTAATAACTGACATCAGAAATCATGCACAAGGACATAATGCTGAACACTTGTATGTCTTTTAAACCTTGGTTACTCACTGATACTTCTTCACACAACAGCAGAAGTGAGATTTAAACTGTTAATGATTTCATTGCAAGTTGTGTTCGATAGTGTCTACGGGGTTAATGAATTATGGATTGTATACAAGATTTTTTTTTTTTTTGCCTGTTAGCATGTGCTTCACCTTATAACATTAGGCAGAAGCATTGGAATTTAGGACATTCCTCGTGTGTTACGATTTATTTCCGTATCTGGAGAAATCCCTGAAGCAGGCATGCACAGCAGGGCGTCTAAACATTTGCCATTTCCCTGATTATTAGCTAGGAAGTGGGGAGTTGGGAGCAGTTGGCATGGCAAACAGAAATCTCCAAAATGTAGCCAAATTGAAACCTACACTCTCAGTACTGCTCTAAAAACAAAACAAACAGACAAAAATGCAAATGTAGCTGATGCCGTATGATGCCATGTCAGCTGCCACTAGCTATAGAGTGCAGTAAAATCAACTTGTCTGCAACTTATACAATAAGATGCTGTATATTTTTCTGTACGCAGATGCAAGTGTATAAAATGCAGTATTCGAAGGCTCACTGGTATAATTTGACGTGGCAGTGGAAAGAAGCGTGACAGATAAATAAGAACAAGCACATGCACACACTGACAGTTAAAGCAGCGAGGTGAAATGTGCCACCGCTTCAAAGAAAAGCAAAAGCAACTTTCCAAGCACCAAAACTTGAAAATATATAAGAATCTTTTTTACAGGCACTGCTCATAAACCTGTGCTGTCAGGGATCCAGTTTGGCAGTGACACATTCATAAATAAGTTCAACAGGAAAATAAGTTTCCCAAACACATATGGTGAATGAATTCTCCCATTTTGTGTTTTCTTTTTTAAGACTGTGACTCTACACTCAACATATTACACTGTCTTTCCAAGTCAAAGCTGGTGAAGGAGTTGTTTAAATCAATCAGTATTAAGCGAGTGTTCAATATAGCTGCTCATGTGCTGGCCGGAGCACCCCTGACCGTATCCATTACCCTTTTCAGATCAACTTGGAAGTGATCAATCACGCTATTGACCAGCCACCAATGAGGAGCTGGAGAGTGCGCTATGCCGGAGTGCATACAGGATCGAGTACAGTATACAGTTTATACAGCTAGTTGGAGAAAAATTGACACAGAAGTTGCCAAGGAGGTCGGAGATCCCTATTTTCCCCCAAATCATCCCCACAGTCTTTTCAGTAAACACTTCATACGCTAAACACATGTGGCTTCTGCTTGCTTTGCTTTTTGGAGGAATACTTACTTTCGCTCACTCAGGCCGTCCTCGTCAGGAGAGCTCTCCACACACTATCTCACACTACTGAAGGCTCCAGCTAATGCTTAAGCAGCTCTTCATGCCTGTTAGTGGTCAGCGGGCGCTGTGTGCCGAGGCAGTCTGAATACTCTACCTGCGTCTGCTTTCAGCTCCAGACTGGCTCGGACCTCTGGAGCACTTACCTGCTCACTCCTCAGTGCACTCGCACCACAGCATGCACAACATCATCATGACACAGTGTGCACTTCAGCACCGGGGTCCAGTCCCAATCCAGCTGGGAATAATTACTCCAATCCAACTCTTTATCAAACTGATTCAATTTGAATCGATTCATTTGAATCACAGTAATGAAAGTGATTCAATTAAAGGGCTAATGAGTAGAAGTTCAGTCAGTGTCTGAGGTTGGTCTCTTTAGCTTTGCACTGGAGATACGAGGCTAATCTAACTAACAAGTAATGGAAGATTATTGGAAGCCTCTACACACCCACCTAAAAGGACATCACTTCTACTAACTAAATTACACAAATCAACCTGAAACTATATGATCATCTGAATCACTTCACACCTCCTACCTGACTCTGATGCTTTCGCAAAATGATACCACATTATGAGCTGAGGAAGAAAGTGATTCAGCCTCAAATGGAGCTATGACTGTTTTTTTTTTTTTTTTTTTTTTTTAGCTGTGATGACATTTTGACCATTTTATAGATATAGATTTTAATAACTCGACACTTGACACTAGGTATGAATACGTGCAGTCTAAGCTGTCCTTTCTTGTTACCCACATTATCCTGATAGCTCTAGTGCAGGGCTAAAGAAGCAAACTTTAGACACCAAACATGTTTAGGCATGAATATAATCTTTCTTCAAACCTTAAAATATGACTTTAATATACTACGCTGTATTTAACCCCTTAAACTCTCAACTTAGTACTCAGTTATTCATATTAAATGTTTATGTTTGGCAGTTTGGGAAAACCCATCGGATGTTCAGTGGCTGAAAATTCATGTTTTGACCAAAATCATTTTTTTTTCATTTGATGCATTTATTTAGTTTTTTGCCCATAACATACTTTGAGACATAACCATGAGAAATCATAAACATATTTCACCAAAATGATGCAAAAATGTTTTAACTTTTTTTCTGCAGTGACTGTGTTAATAAATGTTTAACAAACATGGCTGTAAAAAGGCTTAGTCTGTTTTCACTAGCTTGCTAACTAAGTATAATTTCCTTACGTAGTGAATGTCATGCTTTGATCAACTGTTGCTGGGGAAATAGACATAACAGGAATAACAGACATAAACAGACAATTAATTCAGTTGTAAACAGTATAAATACCAGCTGTCAAATTATCTGTGATGCAAACGCACCATCGCTTACAGTGTAGAGATGGCAAGGTTGTAATGTTTGAACGCTAATCCTTTTTTTTTTCTTTAAAAAAGGAAACTTAGCGAAACTCACAAAATTCACCAACTATTTCAGCACAGACTTGAGAGTGAAACGTGATCAGTCAAGTCAAGAGTGATGCTGAGGCTCCAGTTGGGTAAACTGACATTTACCTCAGGAGAAGAGACTAGAGAGACTGATGCGGATGATCAACATGATTACTTGTTTTTCATCATAAACCTATAATCTTAGATGAAGTGAACGGTCATATTTAAGATATCTATATTTTATTTATTACATGTTAAATTAAATGTAAAATGTAAAAAAAAGTTTTCCCAAACTGCCATTTGTATTATATAACTATTATGGATTATTTAGTGCTTACATTCAAACTACTTGGAAAGGTGAGCAGTTATGAGAGTGAAAAACATTTGAGTCTGGATATACCAAAGACTGCTGGGAGTTTAAGGGGTTAAAATTTAAAATCTACCACAGTGCATTATTTGAGGAATACTTAAATACTCAAAACAATTTCCAACATATAAATAATGTATTTGAATTCCCAAATTGTGAACTGACCTCAGCCCAGATGTATACCACATTATAATAATGTGTAAGAAAAGTACAATAACAGGTTGAATAAGTGGTCTGACGGTGAAGCAGGACACAACACCTGCAGCTCTTTCTCTAGAGGAAGTGCTTTATTTTGATTTGCTTTATTTTAAGATAAAATGCTATTTTGTGTGGTTTAGTTCACCAGGTTAT
Organism: Pangasius djambal; assembly: GCA_022985145.1. Classification (NCBI taxonomy): domain Eukaryota; kingdom Metazoa; phylum Chordata; class Actinopteri; order Siluriformes; family Pangasiidae; genus Pangasius; species Pangasius djambal. The sequence goes on from CM040983.1 coordinate 8,010,229, forward strand.
ACGTATTATGTTTTATTTATCATGTGCATAATGTTTTCCATCATACTGAATATATGCTTGAATGAAAATAAAACCTAATGTTGATCCTGTGGCTTTTTACCTCTCTCTTTAAATATCAATTCATGCTACAGAAAGTACTTACATTTCCACAGATTGTGTTTGTGTGGTGTGTGTTTTCCATATCCCTGGGCACTGGATCAATCATCTCTAAAGTGCCACTGCATTATGCTTTCCATTAAGATGGCTGAACGTGTCGAGAGCTCATGTTCTGAAAGAGTGCACCCATTTGCTGAGTGTGTCTCTTTTCAGAGTGTTAAAAGCAAGCGTTGCTTTAAAGTGTGCGGGAGGACAGCACTCACATTGTACAAGGATGGCAGCAAGGGCGTTCTTAAACTTCTCCTTGGCCTCCTCCATCTCCTTCTCGTGCGCCGCTTTCTCATTCATCAGCCTGCGGATGTGGCTGTTAGACGACTGGATCATGGAGTAGAAGTTGTTGGCGTTGCGGCGGTTCACTTCGCCTCGTTCCACCCAGGTCAGCAGCACTCGCACTGCCTCGGGAAACTTGGAGTCATCTAAAAAGAGAAAAGAAAGAAAGAAAGAAAGAGAGAGAGAGAGAGAGAGAGAGAGAGAGAGAGAGAGAGAGAGGTGTATGGTGGGGAGTAGGGAATCATCGATACTGATACTGGTATCAGTCCAACACTGTGCTCATTTACTCATACACCTACTCATAAAAAATGAGTAATACCAACAGTAATAAAAGTACTTGTGAGTGTGGAGCAGTGAAGGTGAACATGCAGAGAAACAGTCATGAGCAGTTCAGTTCTGTGAGCACTGAGACACATACACACCCTTCCCCCGCATACTTAATGATGCTACTCTACACACTCAGTTCAGCCATCCATGTACTCTCTATTAAATATAAAATTTAAACACCAAACCATCTTAAACAATAAACTCAGAGGAGTTGAGGAGCTCATTGCTAGCAGCACACAGCAATAAGCAACATAAATTAAATGTTCCTTAACACTTCTGATTGATTAATACCAAGTAGATTACTCATTTCAACAACAAACAAACACTACAACCGCTACAAACGAAACAAATGCTATCGATGCACCCCCACTGGGGAGAGAAGAGCGCTCAGTGCCAGGAGAAACACATCTCATCTAAGACCCAGCAGTGTCAAAATATATCAGAAACCACAGAGAAACTACAGGCATGTACACAAACAGCACGACTCTGAGGAAAGAACATCACAGAAGGAGGGACGGCATCCAAGCCATATTTTGGCTGCTTTTATCCAAATATTAACTTGGGTGCCAATGGATGAACAGATTCTGCATTCTGAGACCAGAATGCGTAGGACAGGGCTGAAAAAAGAGCTACAACTCATAAACAGTCCTCCTCCATACCTCATGTCAAATTAGCCAAAGGTTATACTGCTAATGAATTATCAAACAATTAAGGTAGCAGATACACTGATGCAGCTTTCTCACTGGAACACACTTTGTCTGTTTTCATGTTTTCTGCACCATTAGACTGGAGTCTGTAATAGCCTACCAGCACTGAGGTGTGTCTCGTAAGACTTCAGAAAGCAGAAATTTGCTCACACACATTACTCTTAGAAGGTTAATAATACAGAACCAACAGGAGAATATCAGTGTGGTCAGGTGTGAAGTGATGAAGCGTACGTAGGGTCATTCCAAAATAAGGGGAAAAACTGAAGGACACCTTGAGTCTCAGATTCGTTGGCTGTTACTATTGAAAACGGAAAAATAGCTGAAACACATTAACAATACATTTTAGCATTTTAGGTATGTCTGAAAAAGAAGGCTGCTGCCTTGATGCCTACGCTGTCCCATTAATCACTGTCTCATAAAGCAGCACTTCACTATCTATCAAAGCACCTGTACGGAAATAGTTAGGCAACATACGTCATAGTGCTGCCAGGTTACTGAACAATAACCCAAAATGTCCATTTGGCAAAATGAAATGAAGTATTGTTTGGGAGAGTAGAGTGAATATTCTATGAATATTTCTACACCAATTGACCAAGCAACTCTCACTAAAAATAAAGTCAAAAATTATTCATTCAACTTCTCCCTCTCACCCCAGTGTTGCCCATCACTTTCTGTCTTTTTTTTTTTTTACAGGCTGGCTGGTGCACAGGATGATGGGATATGTAGAACAGCGATGGATACATGTACTTCAGAAATTGGCCATATGAAGGCACCTCAGAAAGCAGCATTTTATCAGACACAGTCTTTAGTCAAGTTGTCAGACATTGGAATGGCGCAGCATATAAAACACAAAGCAACAACCATATACCTTTAAAATATGATTAAAACAGAATAAAATAAGTCCAATAAGAATACACAATATAAGTCATTGGAAAAACAATATAAGAAAAGTATAATAGTAATAGTTATAATACAGGGTGTCCTAAAAGTCTCCATACACAGGGGAAATGAACACTTTTTAGCAAAATATTTTCCAAAATTTTTCATACTTAGTTTATGGTATATATTTCTTTCAGATAGCCTTTAAGAATGCCTTGGACAAAAGAAGAACGTATTGAAATCATTCTCATGGCAGGATCGGGAAGCTGTCGCAAGGTTGGCGATGGACTTTAACAGGAAACATGACAAGCACATAACACACGACACTGTTGCCAAACTTACTAACAAATTCAAAAAGACTGGAAGTGTTGTGGACCAACCGAGAAGCGGACATCCACGAATGTCCACTAATGAAGGCACAACCGATGTGGCGCTGGCAATCACAGTCCCCTGTGCATGGAGACTTTTGGGACGCTCTGTAGTTACTCATAGTAATAGTAAACTCTAAGATGAGTAAAACAGCCAAAAGTACTGCAGAGACATGTAACCTCTCTTTTGAAACCTTCTTTTTTTATCCTTACCAGATTTAACATCCTGTAGCTCATGAATTTGTAATTGTTTACACTTGTTGACAGCAATGTGAGGAAGTTTTCACTGCTTGCTTCGCCTGTTCATTATAAAATTTTGATGTTTGCATTTAGAAAAGTGTCAGCGAATAGAGCAACAACTGTGAAACTTTCAATAATGATGTTAAAGTGAAGCTGCCTGTCAGCTCTTGTTTCTTGTCATGTGGTGGAAATTCAGAATGTTTAGCCTGAATAGTTGATTTGTTGCCAGGATCAATCCCAGGATTATTTAAGGGAGAATGTCTTTACCACAGGTTTGTTTCCACACAAAAGTTAGTACAACTGACCGTCATACCCCTATGTGGTTCTTCCCCAAACTGTTGGCACAAAGTTGGAAACACACAATTGTATAGAATGTCTTTGTATGCTGTATCATTACAATTTCCCTTCACTGGAACTAAGAGGCTCGAACATGTTCCAGCATGACAATGCCCCTGTGCGTAAAGCGAGCTCCATGGAGACATAGTTTGACAAGGTTGAAGTGGAAGAACTCGAGTGTCCTGCACAGAGCCCGGACCTCAACCCCACTGATCACCTTTGGGATGAACTGAAACGCCGACTGCACCCCCGACCTCCTCACCCAACATTAGGGCCTGACCTCACTAATGCTCTTGAGGCTGAATGATCACAAATCCTCACAGCCATGCTCCAAAATCTAGTGGAAAGCCTTTGCAGAAGAGTGGAGCTTATTATAATAGCAAAGGGGCTCTAAATCTGGAGCAGGATGTTCAAAAAGCACATATGGGTGGGATGGTTAGGTGTCCAAATAGTATTGCCCATATGGTGTATTACTGCATGGGAAGCACGTCCTCATGTAGGAGCCCACTTTCCTCACTTAAGTAGATTTTTCAGCTATGCAGACTGTCATGAGATGCTTTGTGCATATTACTAATAAAGGTAAGCTCACTGTAGCAACCCTGCATGGTGGTGAACTAATCTCGTTATTCTACGCCCAATCCTGAGAGCCGAACTTGCACACATGGTACAGGGAGCACCCATGGTCACTACAAGTTACAGGAAAAGATACGGACCTAACTCAATGCGTTCCTGTCTGACACAACTTTAGTAGGCAGAACTTTTACATTTAGGACACAGTCTTGAATAATACTTCCTCCCTTCCTTCCTTCCATCCTTCATCCATCCATCCACCCATCTTCAATAAGTGGTTTATCCTGGTCAGATTTACAGTGGCTCCAGAGCCTATCATGGGAACACTGGGCGGCAGGTCATGGATGGGACACCAGTTCATCAAAGGGCAACACACGCACAGGGAAATACAATGTAGTCAACCCACTTACTCTGGCATTTTTGGGAGGTGTGAGGAAACCAGAGAACCAGCAAGAAACCCACACTGACACAGGCAGTACATGTGAAACTCCACATAGACAGTAACCCGAGCTCAGGATTGAACCAGGGATCCTGGAGATGTGAGGTTGCAATGTAATGCTCTATTAATAATATTAAGTATGAATTGTATTTAAAATGAATGAAACAGCCAAATGTAGCGTAGGCTCTCTGGTGAAGGCTTCATGGTTTTTATCACTACCTGAGTAAACAGGTGAAAACCAGGGCACTATCTGTGGTCAATATTCTGGACTATACCAGGATTCACTTAACCAAACACTTTCATGTCTAGCGTACTAACACTCTTCAACTTGCCACACTTGTATCACTGTCAGCTCTGTTAACTAAATGCGAAATGCTGAGACTGGACTGTGACTCATATGACTGCCACATGAAGAAATGTAAATTACTGGTGACAGCTAAAGTTTTTAACCAGTATATATCATGCTGTAATTCTCATTTTTCTCATTTATCATTTCTTACACCCTGAAACAGGTGAAGTGATGTCAAATGATGTACGTTAATTGTTTGTGACTTGCGTTGTGTACTTTTTAGTGCAGTTGTTGCAGATGTGCTGTGTTTGAAGTCGGCTCAGTTTTTAGCACTAACAGGGGATCCAAGCTGCCACTGTGAAGCTCAGAGTATGTGTGCGTGTGCGTGTGTGTGTGTGCGCGCGTGTGTGTGTGTGTGTAAAGCGAGATGGGAAAGCCATTGTATTGAAGGGCATTAGGATTCTGCACAGAGCTTCAGTGTCTCTTTTTAGTGTCTCTATTTAAAAAGGAGTACCAACTGAAGATGCTTCTTTGTTCAGACTTCTTTAGTGTGTGTAAGTGTGTGGAGTGTGTGTATCTGGAGCAACTGCATCTGCTCAGCTTCAGGAAGCCCGCAGGTCTGTTTAACATAATTCACCCTCGATCTGAGTACACAGATAAGCCGAGGCACAGACACCACACACATTGATCTCTGTCATGAACAGCACAATAACTATCAGTCTGTCCTTACTGTCCTGATCCATCACACACAGACACACACACACGCATGCATGTGTGCACACACAAGCACACATGCATAGACACACAACCAAGTGCAAGCACACACATGCACACAAACACACAAAGCAAGCACAGTACACAGAAGCAGGTGTGAGCACATATATACATTTGAACACACGTGCGCACGTGCACACACACACACACACACACACACACACACACACACACACACACACACACACACACACACACACACACACACACACAGCTCTCTCCCGGTGTAAAGAGGTTGTCTGTGGGCCATAAAGCAGTGTGTACCAATTGTCATTAAAACTCCATCAGCACCTCTCAGACTGAATCAATGTGTCATAAAGATGAATCATTCAGGCTGTGTTCAATATTAATAGAATCGTTTAGTTTAACATGCAGGCTGTGTAACTAGCTCCCTGGCCAACATTCTACCAGGCTGACACTTTATATTAAACATTACTGTAACACCACATTGATCATAGCAATGTCTGTCTGTTGTTAAGCTCATCTTAAACTGAAACGCAGCTGCCTGTACTTTATATTCTTTATACCTAACCCTAAGAACCTCCTAACTAACTGGTAAGGAATCAAATTGAATCGACTCATGTCCGAATCGAATGCTTGGATAGAATGCTCCTTTCTGAGGTTCCTTCTTTTGGATGATTTCTACAGGCAGAATATAACCTACATTAACCATAATCGCATGCATCAGCCACAGAATGTTTTGTGGACAAATAAGCTATTTGTACTTATTTTTGACATTGATTAGTAGTGAGAAACACTTGGTGTAGTCACAGAATATTGTCAGAACACATTGCTTTCAAATACATGCTTCATTAGACAGTGTGATTTCAAATTATCATCATCTCAGCAAAAATAATCTCATTTCAAGCTCATTTACATGTACAGACAACACATAAATGTGCAATTTCACCTTTTACCGCTTCCTGTTTAATGCCCGCCCCCTTGTTTGATGGACAGCTAAAAACATTTCACTGCTAAAAACATTTCAGGCTGTACATTGCGATTCAGCCCTTGAGCTTGAGATGAAAAAAAAAAAAAAAAAAAATCTGTGGAGCCCTATTTCCACTTTAATTCTTCTAAATCTACTGACTGAGAAGTGACCAAGACTCATTTCCTGGCTGATTGAAATGTCATGGGTGAGTTTGATGGTGGGTTAGACGACGGACACGGTAGCAAGGGGCTTGGTTAGGAAAGAAGGAGGTACATCACACAAATCAGTAAATCCTAGAGTGGAGCAGAGTATATACACTGTAGGAGTGTTTAAACAGTACAACACTAAATTTGGAAAAGAACAATTTTTTCTTACTTTCATTACTAAACTTAAATTACTCAAAACACACACACACAAAAATCTGTTCTTTCATTCTGCCTCAGACTGTAGATCATCGTTCAAACACTAAACAGATGGTGCTTTCTATTTAGCAGCATGGTACTTCAAACCCAGAGAGACAGACAGTGTTTAGACCCGCACAAACACACTATGTCAGTCTGCAGAAACATACAGCCTTTATAAAGTGTGGAGATGGAAAAATGTGTGGGGAAAAAAAAAGAAAGGACCCAAATGTTCCACTATAAATAAAAGAAAAGTGATACCAGGTCTATCGCAATGAGAAAGTGCGCACCTTTGATTTTTTCCCCCAGCTGGCTGCATTCGTGCTCGGAGTAGTGAACGATGGGAGGTGGGGATGGCGGGCGCAGACGGTCTTCCTCTATCCTGCGCCGGTGTCGTTCTTCTCTTGCCAGCATGCGCTGCCGGCACTCCCACTCGTACAGATCGTCTCTGGCCTGAGCGTAGTCCACGTGCAGCCGGCCTGTGTCCTTCTTATCCGTGCTGGAGCCGAGGCGGATCCGGTAACCTGCGCAGAAGAGCGAGATCAGAAACTCAACAGGTTTCCTATTAGATATGAAAACCTGATGCCAATCAATGCTAAAATGCCAGCTGCTCAGTGGAGGAATAACACACATGAGCAGACAGTGTAATGAGTTTAAAAGGCACACTTCCTGAAACTTTTAATAGCTCCTGTTGACAGGCCTGTAGCCAACAGAAAATGGGATTTAATTGGTCCAGACGGTTTCGGCTGTTTATCACGGAATCTGGTCCTCATCCCATCCAGACGGTGTGGAATCATCGCCATTATCTTGGTCAACACTCATAACTGGCTCAATGTCTCCGAAAATGATTTGAGGAAGCCAAAAAATGTTTTTAAAAACATTCGTGATCAGCATAAAAAAGCAGCAATGTGACAAGCTAGTGATTAATTAATTTGACGCTGAAACTGAAGTGTGAAATTTCTCCTAACAAAGCTCCAGCATCTCTTATAAACACTTCTTATCTAAAAAAATGTGTTTATTCCATAAAGAGCACCTGCAGGGGGAAATGCTGTGTTTATCCGGCTGTGTCCTTTGTGCTATAAATGTATGCCAGTGTTTACTCTGTTCCTCCCTCTGCCACAGCTGCAGCTTCACCACTGCAGGGAAAACCTCCATGTGCTCTGTGATTCATATACATACACATACACACACACACATACACACACACGCTACTCCTCCCTTCAGACACCTTGTGTTCACACTTTCCTCCCCTCAGGTATAAACTCCTTACCGTGTTTGCAGGTCTGTGGCGAAACCATGCTAAGTTGTTAATTATTTGTGAAACTGAAAGATAAAGTTTTCTGCTGGGTGTGTCACACTGCCCTGTGATGAAGCATAAAGATGCTGCTAGCTGGTTTCACGTGTCTCTCACGGAAGTGTGTGTTTACCCCATCCTCCTTGTTTGTGTGATAGGGGAAAGTTTGCTAGTGCATGGGAACTGGCAAGACCAAATTGGGGAGAAAAAAAGTATCTAAGACTTTAAAGTTCAGGATAAAATGATCATGATTCTGATAAATTTCTTGCGTTTAAGAAGGCGTCTCAGTTTTCCCTTTCTGTACTTATGTGATATAAACACAGTGCAGCACTCCTGCTAATATTCACTCTGTGTCAGTAGAAATGTAAAGTTAAGTGTGTTTAAATACTAATGGTAATTTTAAAGCAATCTGACAGACACAGAGCTGTGTATGAAAAACAGCACATTAAAAACAAATTCCTTCTTGAAGTTCACTCCATGTAGAACAGCAAAAACAAAAAGAAAAAAGGCCTCATAAAAGACACCGGTGAAATATGCCTTTGTTTATGGGCTGGATTGTGCACCTGAAGCACAGAGAGAGGTTTTTCATGCTCATGCGTGCTGAAAAGAAAGAGAGCGTGGTCACAGATTGGCCGTGCCCGCGGAAATGAGACGGGTCTTTGCACTTTATTCGTGTGTCTGCCCCTCTGCTTTATGGCCGCCAGACGTCACTAAATATTTTAGACGGTGTGTTCTGCGTCCAAAATGAGTGCCTTTATTTATGGAAAGGCCTGCAGAGCTCCATCACGGGGCCATGTGATATATGAGGTGCGGCTCAGGTCTCACAATAGAGCCACGTTCGCCTGAGACTGCTTAGAGACTTAGAGATGTGTAAATAATGCAACCAGTATTACTGAACACTAAATGTGCCTCTTCACACTGGGATATACACTCACCGTCCAGTTTATTAGGAACACCTGCACATTCATGCAGTTATCTAATCGGCCAATCATGTAGCAGCAGCGCCATGCGGAGAATCATGCAGATACAGGTCAAGAGCTTCAGTTAATGTTCACATCAAATATCAGAATGGGGGAAAAGTGTGATCTCTGTGACTTTGATCGCCACATGGTTGTTGGTACCAGATGGGCTGGTCCGAGTATTTCAGAAACCGCTGATCTCCTGGGATTTTCACACACAACAGTCTCTAGAGTTTATACAGAATTGTGTGAAAACAAAAAAAGATCCTGTGTGCGCACGGTATGCAGGCTGAAACACCTTGTTGATGAGATCTGAGAAGAGTGACCAGACTGGTTTGAGCTGACAGGAAGTCTATAGTAACTCAAATAATCACTCCTTACAACCATGGTGAGCAGAAAAGTAACTCAGAATGCACAACACATCAATGAAACTCAAGCTTTGACCTATAAGTGTGTGTGTGTGTGTCTTCTTGTTGACCTCAAGTGTCAGGAGCACTTGGGCAAGTGTGAGTGTTGGCCTCCACCCCCCTCTTCACCAACCATGAGAGATGGAGCAAAGTCCCTCCTCCCTCGTTAAATCCCCATCAATCCATCAAGTCTAGCCTAGCCAAGGGCTTATAGACACACTGGCCTCATATCTATTAGATAAAAGGTTAAGTGAAATTATTCCAAATCACACTTATGTAAATCTCACTGCGCTTACGAGTCCGAATCTGTTCTTTCCCTAAAAAAAACTGAATCATAAGCAATCAGACTTGAATCTGAGTCATTGGGAGAAACAAATAAAATAGGTAGAACAAATAAACATGCATTAGAGCTGTTTTAGGACATACTTCCCCATCAGCTGTGTAAATCACTCCAAGATTTATGGGAAGAAGCAAAGCAAGAAGTAAAAAAGCATGGACAAATCAATGAATGTGAATGTAAACATCAACAAATTACACTCTGGATGAGAAAACGCCTCTGTATAATCTCACCTCCAGAGAAATAAAGATAGTAAAAGAGAGAAAAAACATTTGTGGGTGCGTACCAGACAGGAAAAGTGCCTTATCCACTGTGTGCTCCTCAGAGAAGCGAATGTGGCAGAAGTTCTTCTTGCTCTTGCGGATGGCGCTGATGGCGCCACAGTGCTCGAACACTTCTGATATGATCTGCTCGGTGGCGTTTTCAGGTAGACCCCCTACAAACACTGTCTTACAGCCTGGGGGTCTCTCACGTGTGGCTGGAGGAGGCAGGTCTGTGGAACACAAGAGAGAACACATTTATCATTTATCGGTACACTGGAATATCTGGATTCATTGAAAGTAACTGTAGCTAACAAAAAAAAAAGGTGAAAGTGTCACCAAAGGGCAAGACAATGAATGAAAGACTTTAGAAATCTTAATTACTTTTATTGATCATATTGACTGTTCTGTTACAGGTAGCAAGACGAAGAAGAAAGAGCCATTTCGGTACATGGTCACCAACCAGCGAACCAACTGGTTGCTGCTCAAATCAAGCTGAAAGCCTGGATAAACAGAATTAGTTGGGACCACCAGGCTGGCAGTGAGTAATCGATGGAATGTAGCACATGCTGAGTGTTTTGGAGAATAGCCTGAAGCTGAATATCTGAAACTGGTTAAACACACAACACCCGCTTCTGAGACACAGCCTCGTGCAAGTCTTAGTCTAATGAGCTGCCTGCAGTGTGCTACAACAAAGCCAGCGGTTCCTAATCATGCTGTCTTCTCTAAGACTTACTTTAACTCTTAAAGGGATTTATAGTGAGCTTGGAAACAAACACTGGAAGTGTAGAGTACTGCTGTGTAGTAATACAGCTAGTCCTGTCACAGGAGATTCAATTTTGATAACAGAAGTCAATTCGGATGTCATCCCATCCACGTTTTTTTTTTTTTTTTTTTTTTTTTTTAGATCATGGTGGCCAAACATTGGTGGACCAAAATAGCATACTGCAATTATATTGCAAAAAATGTCCAAGAAACATGCAGGTAAGCAGATTGGCTATGCTAAATTGCCCCTAGGTGTGAATGCATGTGAGCTTTCATTGTAGAAAATTAATCAGAATTGACTATAATAAAGTGAAGTGAAGTGACTTGTGGCCAAGTATGGTGACTCATACTCGGAATTTGTGCTGTGCATTTAACCCATCCAAGTGCACACACACAGTAGTGAACACACCCCCAGAGCAGTGGGCAACCTTATTTGATGCAGTACCCAGGGAGCAGTTGGGGTTCGGTGCCTTGCTCAAGGGTCTCACCTCAGGCGTGGTATTGAGAGTGGAAGAGAACGCTGGTCATCACTCCCCCCACCTACAATCCCTGCCAGACCTGAGACTCGAACCCACAAACTTCAGGTTACAAGTCGGACTCCCTAACCATTAGGCCACGCCTGCCCCATAGTAATGCATAGTACACAAAACAAAACAAAACAATACATTATAGGTGTTTTACCATGCTTTTGTATTACATGTATTTTATTTTAAAGTAGTATATCCCATTACGGTGAATTTTCACAAAGCAGGAGACAAACTGCTTTCCACTCTACCGCCTCTATACTTCTTACAGAAAGGTCAGAATTCCCCAGAAAAGCTCAGCGCCGTGTATTAGTGCATTACACAGCAGCTAAAAGATGTACATTGGTAACCATAGAGACAACAAGACTAGCAATTAAAAATAAGAAAATTAAATATATGAATCATTAGTCAAAAGTAGGGAGATCATGTGAAATGAACCATATTAATGTGAACAGAAACATATTAATAAACAAGACTTGCCTGGTGTTTATCACAGATAACTGTCTGAATGTGTCCATTAAGCCATCTTATTAGGCTTTACTTGTAACTTACAATAATAAAAAAAAAAAGGTTTGAAGATGGGTTTTATTCTTTCATTCTGTCTTTATGTTGGATTTCACCAACAGCAGCCAGCATTGCCATTAAAACCTGTAAGTCACAGGCCAATAAACGTAATTTTCTCTCTCAACTGGTTCAGAAGAAAAATGCCCTGACAATGCTGGGGGTCCAAGCAGACAAGGAGGTCCACGCATCCAAGTGAGGGTCCAAGTGACCAAGCCAGCTCTCTGGGTGGGAAGGATGATCAAATATGAGCCAAATATGAGCATCTGAGAGCTCATGCATACAAACAAAGGCAGATATCATGATGGAAATCTTTTGTGTAATAATGGAACTGTAACTGGCTAGTGGATGAGATTGGAAATGACCTAATTAGGAGAAATTTGGGTTTAAAAAAAAAAAAAAAAAAAAAACTTTTGAACTTGGACATGTTTTCCCAATAGTGTTGCAGTGGTTTCACTTTGCCTGCCTTCCCAGCTCTTATTAAAAATACATGGGGGATCATAAGATTGCACCTCGCATGTGAAATGCCTTAAATCAGACAACTCCAGTGTAGGGTTTATAGAAGTGTGTAAGTGAATCAGGTGTTTGAGAACGGGGCAATGCACTTCACAGTGCTGAGGGTTAACACCGTGTTAGGTTACCCTGATGCAGTAAGAGCAATGCCCTGCTGCCCACTCAGTGTGTGTGTCCACATGCTTTGGCTCCAAGCCACTCGCAGGAAATAGATGAGTCTTCGTAACCCCCCTCCCACCACACGCACAGCTGCTCATGCTCCATCCATCATCAGCTAGATTATCCTAATTCCTGTTTATTGCTGCATCTCTCTTAATGATGAAGCCCCTGCCTACCTGATACTTCAGCTAAGGTCAGCTGCTGTCTCTCGAAAAAAGGACTAGCGTTATAAAGCACTGCCTTTTATCTCCTAACGCGAAACTGGGTGGTAAACACAGCCGTAGCTTTATCAAAGGGCAGCTTCGCCGAGCACATGACCAAATGCCAGCTCTTCACCTATTAATATGACGAAGCCCAGGAACTCGACGGCGGAGACGACCGGCGTGATAAACCAAAAGGTCAGATTCTGATTGTGGATTTAACGCAAAAGGGTGTGATATTTCTGATTCGTGTCGGCTCGAAAAGATTCGTTAACAAGACATTCTATTCTGTTGACTCCAGCTAACACTTATGGGAGTAGCATCGAGAACACTCAGGAAAAAGCTGAGGTGAAACGTCTGGAGTGGAGCCATGCTTCTTCAACCCAGGAATTTAAATACGCTGCCTAAAATATTGTGGATAAATAAGAAGTCAATGACAATAGCATATCTTTTGCATCATTTGCTAGATTTTTATGGTTTCTGCACTTCATATATATAAGTATGAATGCATAAACGCGGTCTTATTTCTAGGAGCCTTCTGTAAACCAGCGGGAGATCCGTTTCGACAGAAATCCAGAGTGATGAGCGAGAAAAGCAAGGACAATTCATTCAATAATTGCAATCTAGTGTATGCAATAGAATCTGCACTTATTATTTCTTGACTCGACGGTCTGACACCAAACGTGAGGTCTGGGTATTGCGTTCATTGCAATGCACCATGCTACTATTTCTCGGAACACTGACTGGAGATGACACGCAGGAAGCCGGGATGGAAAGCACACTGACAGAGATGCTAACGCTAATCAGTCTGAATGATTGCACAGTCACAGGTGCTCGAGTCACAGCAAACACACCGCACAGGCCTCGCGCATGGTGAGACCTGAGCACTTGTGCACACACAAACAAGCAACCAAGCCTATTTTAAAGCAGGGACATGACAGCTCGCTCGGCAGAGATGATAGCCGGCGCACACTGAGAAGAGTGCGAAACATGAGTGTGAGCTGAGTGAAGCGTATGTGACAGGGTGAGGCAACACACTTGCTCTCTACAACACACACACACACACACACACACACACTTAGAGTTGTAAATGTCTGACTTTTCCTGCTCACACACAGGGTAAAATAAATTTGACGACGCTCAGTTCTATCAAGCTGTATTTCATCACAGGTGCAGTGAGAGAAGGATGAAAGGTAAAAACTAAACCTGCTAAAGCTGCACATCCTAACAAGCTTCAAACATCAGAAGCTCCTCTGCCACACTTTGGTTCAAACTCTGGCCTTCACCATTCCTCATGTTTCTACTGCAAAAGCTTGACAGATTCGATTTGGTTCCATCGATAAAGTGCTGCCAGTCTGGTGTTGTTCAACAGATGGCTTTTTACAAAACACGCTTTGCAACAGCTATTGATTTTAAAACTCACTACACACATCATAGAACACCATAATAACAGGAACCGAAAAATAATAAATAAGAGCAGAGATACCAAGGGTGTGATTTAATTAATGACGTAACAGGAATACCAACAAGATTGTACATGATCAATAACATATCACAGTTTGAAGCGTGATTATGTAAAATACGTTCAGACCATCATACTGATCAAGGAACAGGTAACCTCATGCTAACTTTTGCTATCGTAAGTTACACTGTTATACCACAGCATGTGATTGGTCTGATTGGTCGGAAGCTGAGCATTATTTTAATATAACCACATGGGTTATCTAGTAGTTCCAGCTCTAACATGAACAATGGGTCAAGGCACTATTACCACAATACACTGTACACTGTTAGATTCTCCACAAAATCTAAGACTAATAATAAACTAATTTAAAAAAACGCGTTGCTGTTTAACAAAGAACAATGCATAATCACTGATGTGGTAATGTTTTTCTTGTTAGGAGACATTTCTTTAACATTTATGGAAGGAGTCTCAAGTGTCAGAGCTTTGTAACAGTCAAGGTGCTTTGCAAAGGAAAGTAAAGTGTCAAGGTGCATATTTTTAAGAGTGAGAGAGGGAGAGAAAAAGAGAGAGATAGAGAGAGAGGGAGATGCTGGTGAGGCTATAACATAAGAGATAACAGGAACTAACTTGTCTTGCAGATGTTCCTCATCACTAAATATAACTGCTAACCACTAAAATATGCAATATGTTCATTAATAAATGAAACAGTACAAGTCGACAGTATGTTAACCCAAATCTGCAAACTAATCTTATTCAACTTCACATGTATAACAAAGTTAGAAGCAGAAGGTGTGATTCTTATCGCTATAGAACCCTTTTCCATGAAAAATCAATATTACACATAATCCACACAGAAAGTGACATGACACAGTGAGACACAATGCCACAAAAAAAAAAAAAAACACACAGAGAACATGATTTTCTGTGACGTTTAACACAAAATCTCTCATGCTGTCTCTTTTTCAGCGACTTTTTACTCGTTTGCACTCACCTCCAGAGCAATCAGGAATTTATGTTGTAGAGACAAAAACGGGGTTGTACTAAGGAGAAAAGCTAATGACTGTGTGCTGTGTGGCTGTCCTGATTAATTAACGATCTGTAAAATCTGCTTAGCTCATCACTTTTAATGAAAGTCAGTGCCACATGTTTCAAGAATGTCTTAGCATCCATCACATGAACCTCACAGCCAGCACAGCAAACAACCACAAACTCCAAATCCCAGAATTCACAGTCAGCCCATGACCCTGATTGCAAGACACACCTGTTTCCCATATACAAACTCCCTGACATAACCCAGACTTTCACATACACTTTCTGATTTAGAGCATCTGATCTCTGTTACTGTTAGTCATATTCTTTGACACTCAGTCCATTCACATTTTTCAGTATTGCTTAGTCTAGTTGAGTGCGTTTGAGATCACCCGACACATTACTTGGTTTTAATTACAATTTTGGATTTGCAATTATCTGCTTGACTGCCTAGTGATTTTCAACAAACACTCATCAGGCTCTCTGCTTCACACTTCACCAACAGAAATGTCATAATCAGTAATGATGAAGCATTTAATTTTATAGTCGTTTGAACTTTTAGTACGTAGTTTCTAAAGGTTTATCTAATTATTGTTTATGTCAATAAAATTGTACTTCTGTAAATAAGTACGGTCCTTGTGAACTGAACAGACATTCTAGTACACTGTATACCGATACTGTGTTCATTTTAAAGTATTCCACAATATAAATATTCGTCCATACAGCCCTCTATGACAACTAATATTAATATAAAAGGCATTAGCTACGAACAGTAATAATCAGGAAACTCACCTCACCAGCCTGTCTTAATTCCTTGACAAAATCCCTCATTAAATAAGCTCACACATATCTTCTTAGTCTTTGTTGAGTGATTTGTTGTTCGCTTGCTCTGAAGTGTCAGTGATTCTCACAGCCGATGTCATACTGAGTCGATGTTCTACACAGAATTCAAGTTAACGAGCTCAACACCACTGATGTGCCTGGCTTACTCCAATGACGCATCTACCTTTTCATATCAACGGTGAGAGCACGGGCCTGGGGTGGTGCCATGCAGTTGCCATGACAAGTCATTTCTCTGATCGCCGTTGAAATAGAAGGTTTAGAAGATTTCTCGACTTTACAGTTTCAAGACAAATGTAGAGCCTGGGTATTGCTGTTTTTTTTTTTTAAAGAGTGCCTGGAGATTGCAAAATTGCTAATCCAAACTCTGAACATTCCTCTATCAGAGCCCTTTCCAACCCCCAAAGAGCTGGCATTTAATTTCAAACAATTCCACATGCTTCAAAGTCAACTGCGTTCCAGCGCCAAAATGCTGCTAATCTGGTGCACAGATATAGAAAAACATGACATTACCCAATCTGGAGAGATGCACACAGAATCTAAATAAAGCGATAAGAACTGGCATGTGATGTTCTGTGTGTAATCTTTCTCTATGCAGAAGGATTGACTTTGAATGGTTAAATAAATGATTCTCCATGCGAAAGTGTTTTATGCAGAGCAGACATAAACTCTGTAATGGCTTGGATCTTAAACTGGTGGAAATGCAGGCAGGGAGTTGAAAAGGTTCTCTGGTTCGGCAAAGGCACCAGCACTGCTTACACAGAGTGGAACTGGAAATTGTGTGTGTGTGTGTGTGTGTGTGTGTGTGTGTGTGTGTGTGTGTGCACTCGATATAGTGCATCATATCACTCTCTCTGCATGAGCAGAACATCAGTAGGAAAACAGGGGGTGATCATTGCTGTCTGCTGGAAACCCACTGATCAGCATGGCTTCCTACTTGCTGTGTATTGTCCTCGCTGAGAACAGGAAGCGCAGGGTATCTCGGTGCGAGGCCTCTGAAGCCTGCTGTGATCACAAACAGCTCAAGCAGGCGTTCCGCAGGGTGCAGCGGTGCATGAAGCCACACTCGCTGGCCAGTTTTGGAATTTGCCCCAACACTCCCTGCTCTGTTTTGATAACAGATGCATGTTTCCTCCTGATCCCCTGTGCTGGACATTCTGAAGCATCACCTTCCAGTTTTTAGGCTGAAAAAGCAGCCAGGAGCAGTGCAGGTCCAGGCACTGTGTGTGTGTGTGTGTGTGTGTGTGTGTGTATGTGTGTGTGTGTGTGTGTGTGTGCGCGCCCCGTGGAAAACAGGTGAGGAAACAGGCCAAATGGCAGTGTTTCTAGCTCGCAAAGGTTTTAAGAGACATGCAGAGTGACATAGCTTCCCTGCCTGCAAGCCAGACAGAAAGAAGGAGAGAGGAAGTACAACTGCTGGAAGACAGAGGGGGGAGAGGGAGAGAGAGAGAGAGAAGAACACAGGAGAAAAATAGAAAGTTCATTTTCAGGCTGTGGGTGAAAGGCAGCATATGCAGCCTGTGCCCATGATGACAGCAGAGAGAAACCAGATGTAGAGTTACCACTGGCCTTCACAGATGAAAACAGACAGACAGAGCTCAGGCTCCGAGGGAATTATATTAGGGAGGCTGGTCAGGCCACACGTGCTTTCAAAAGCAAGATTTCAGAGAGGACAAAAAGTGGACAGAGACCCATTAAACTCAGCAGGGTGGAGAAAGACACTGGGATGGAAGTGAAGCAGAACCTGGTATAGAGATGGAGGAAGGACAGAGAAAGATGATGGCTTGGACACTTTAATCATGCTGGCTGGCAGACCAGAATTTTCTATTTAACACTAAAGCTTTAGGTTTGCTATTTATTTTCTCTCTGTTGAAGTGAAAGGTTTTTTTCCTGAATCATTTAGACCCATGGTTCTCAAAGTGACCTCCAGGGCTCCGTTAAGGACAACCAGTGTGTTCTCAAGTTATTACTGTAAACACTATATGGCCAAAAGTTTGTAGACACCTGACCATCAAACCCAGATGTGGTTCTTCCCCAGAGTGTTACCCCAAAGTCTGAAGCATGTGTGTGTGTTGTATAGGATGTCTTTGTATTGTCTTTGTAGCATTAAGATTTTCCTTCATTTTAACTTGAGGCTCAAACTGTTCCAGCATGACAATGCCCCTGCACAAAGCACGGTACATGAAGACATGGTGTGACAAGGTTGGAGTGAAAGAACTCAAGTGTCCTGCACAGAACCCTGACCTCTACCCCACTGAACACCTTTGGGATGAACTGAAGTGCTGACTGCACCCCAGACCTTCTCACACACCATCAGTGCCTGACCTCACTAATGCTCTTGTGTCTGAATGATCACAAATCCTCACAGCCATGCTCAACAATCAAACGGTAAGCCTTCCCAGAAGACTGGAGGTTAACAGCAAAGGAGGAGTAACTCTGGAACAGGATGTTCAACAAGCAAAGAATTCTGCAATCATCCAGTTTAGTTGTCTTCTGTGGCCTTCCAGGCCTTTTGGTGTTGCTGAGCTCACCAGTGCATTCCTTCTTTTTAAGAATGTACCTAAATTGTTGATTTGGCCACTCTCTGTCTCTCCATCTCTCGGAGAGGTCTCTCTTGTTTTTTCAGTCTAATGATGGCCTCCTTCACTTGACAGCTACCAAATGCAAATTCAACACTTGGAATCAACTTCAGATCTTTTATCTCCTTAATTTGTCTTGAAATAACGAGGAAAGAAGCCACACCTGGCCATGAAACTGTTTATCAGACACTTGTCCAATTACTTTTGAGCCTGTGAAAATGGAGGGACTATGAAAAGAATGTCTGTAATTCCTTAACAGTTAATGCAATATTTTTGTTAAACCCCTTGAATTAAAGCTGAAATTCTACACTACAATCACATGGTGATATTGTCATTCCAAATCCATTGTGGTGGTGTACAGAGGCAAAATTACAAAAATTGTGTCACTGTCCAAATATTTATTGGTCGAGTGTCCACAAACATTTGGCCATACAGTGTATAGTAGAATAATGAGCTTAATATTTGAACATGTTGGATTGTGTTCATTAAAAAATAAGTCTGTGGAACTGTAGCAAACACTACAAGATACTGATGGTGATAGTCAAAATTTCATGTTTGATTAAAGTTATTTCTAAAATTCTTCCAATACTGATGATAGTTTCTCTACAGTGGCATGTCTATTTTTCTTTCTGCGCAGACACCATCTCCAGCGATGCCAGATCTGCATCATGAAACCAGTCCAATGAGCAATCAAACCTGACTCAAAAACTGGTCACTGAAACCAGTCCAATTCTCAAAATCTGCCTCATAAAACCATCTCTAATATACTGTAGTAGTTCTAATATAACATCATATAATACATTTTAATGAGCACACAATACTAAACCAAGCAGTTTTCCTAAACCGTTCTTTTCATAATGGTCTTAAAATAATCTCATATTTTAATCTCAGTGCTTATTGCATATATATATATATACACACACTGTACATAAATAATAGGTAGGAAGAGGAGTAAGCTAATTCATTACTGAAGTGTAAAACAAGTTTTCATTCTTCATGGGAATGTAAGACACTAAGACTTTGCTTTTTGGTGGAAAAAAAAAAAAACTCTAGCGAACCTATTTGGCCTGCAAAACATTTATATAATTAATGTACTATTTATAAAGAGAGCGATTAAGAGGTACCTCTAATCACATAAATGCTCACAAACATTGTAAAAGAAATTTTGCTAAAATATTTTAATATTACAGTTTTTTAAAAATAAATATTGCTCAGCTCTGCAAGATTCAGTATGAGACAGAAAAGGAAACAATCCAGGCTGCGGTTTGGAAGCATCCACCCCAAACAGCACTCAGGATTTTGTTATTGAGACTGAAGGATTTTCCAAGTGCTTCTAACAAAGGGAGAAAAAAAGAGCTGCCCTCAACCACTGCTTTTCCTCTAAACTGCAATGCAGTTGTGGGTTTTCTGTACCTAAACAAACCCACTAGTGCTGAGGTCAGACTGCACCGAGCAGCACATGTCCTTCACTGCCCTGTGCTCAAGGTCAATATGGAGAACAAGGTTTCTTGTGAGATTGCAAAGAGAGAGAGAGAGAGAAAAAAAAAAACCAGGACTCCAAAGTTGTGCAGGGGAAGACTGTCAGCCTTTGTGCAGTGAGGCATACGTCAGGTTTAGAGTAAGTAGCATCCACTAGAGTCTGCACTGCTTTCATCAGTTTCCCACCTGCTTCTCAGTCTACAGCTAGCATAAGAAGAGCTGAAAGCACTCATATTGGCAGCCATTATATAAACCTGACCTAAAAACGATACCTTTCTTCTCTCTCCTCAGCTTGCCACAACATAGTTATAGCCTCAGTTACTCAAACGTGTCTGTAAGATTCAAAAACAGTGATGTAGCTTTGCACTGCTCAAGTTTCAGTCTGCAAAGATCCTTTCCCAGTGGTTCTGCAAAGGAATCTAGGAATCTGTGCAAGCCACACTTCTTCAAAAGAGTCTATTTGCAAACTATGGCTGTGGATTGATGTTTATATCTCAATCCATTTATATGAGGAGAACAAACAGGAACTAATTTATTATTTAGGAAGCAATACATTACCCTTTGAACATGCTATTTCCCCTTTATTATGTCACTAAACACTTGATGCATTTAGTTTTCAACAACTATACTCTTAAAGCATTTTTTCTTTGGTTGTACCTTTGGGTGAACCCTTAAATGTTTTATGTTTACAGCAAAGTGTTTTCCTAACTTTTCTACCTTCATAACCACATCATCTGTGGATAATACTGTATACATAACTATTACACTGTGTAGATCTGCAACACAATGTACTGTACTTCCTGCACCTTAGCATAGCTATAGATATATATGAATATAGGTTTACAGTTTATATCTATGCTATGCATACATTTTTAGACTTTTAATTACTTTATTTAATTTTTCAATATTTTCAATATTTATTTTACCTTATCTTAGTTTACCTTTATTTCTTATGTGTATTCGTGCCTTGTTTTTTATGTATGCTGCTGGAACACTAATTTCCACAATAAAGTGTTATCTTGTGTTGTCTTATCTTATCTGAAAAGGTTCCAAGTTTTTTTTTGGTAGCTTAGAACCCATAATTGTTCAATGAATCCTGAAGGAACCCTTCTTTCTAAGAGCATGTGTATTAACTGGGTTACACCATTAGAAAAATAAAATGGTTCTTGATTAGTTCTTTAAGGGAACTTTCACTGGATAATTAAGGGTTCCTAGCCTCGTAAAAGTATTCCTGCAATCTGTTTCGGATAGAGAAACATAGTACTCAGTAACTACATTCTTAAAACATTAAGGAACTTTTAGGTTGGGGGACTCCTTAAAAGCTCCACGTAGGACATTACAACAAACTGATTTCCTATCAGAAAGGTTCCAATTTTATGGAAGTTAAGAACACTTCATTATCCAATGAATCCTTAATGAACTATTAGAGAATGCTTTTCTCTATGAGTGTAGGTATTAGCCGGGTGAGTGAGTGGTACAAACTCCAAAATGTTTGTAATTACATCTTCTTAACACCTAGAACCCATAAAATTTAAAGTTAGATAATTATAAAGTTAGCTAAACTGTCCTGGTACTTGGCACACACCTGAAAAGATGAGATTCATTAGCAAATTAAGGCTTCCTATCCTCCTAAAAAGGGCTCTACCTGGAAACCTTTCTATCAGAGGATGACCCTTGTAAGATTCTATACAGAACCTTTAAGTGTTCCCCCAGAGTAGTAACTGAGAACCCTCAAGCGGTCTAAATTTTGTCAAAAAAAGAGAGTGTGCTATGAATTATTTAGTAGCTAGAGTAAAACTAATAGGAAAGGTAGTTATGAGAGTTGAGACTATCAGTCTGGACATGGCAAAGGGCCCTAAGAGTTCAAGAGGGTAAAGTTTTCCAAATTACTTTCATTACTAGCTTACTTCAATATTTCCACCTACAGCATTTGTGGTGAATTTACTATTGACTGCAAAAGAAAGATGCTGGTCTTTTCTAGCTGGAAAACACCAAAAATTTTTGTATCTGCTGTGTTCTTCTGGTCGATTGGAAGTAGATGATGAGTTAATACCCGCTATGAATTAAGGATATTTTTACCCACTTTACCACACCCACAAAGCATGGGGAACTGTGATCCAAAACAGCTATACAGACCATTCTAGTGCAGTGGTTTATGCATGTGCATGGCATAGTTCTATTTATTTCATGCCATGAATGTAATAGGAACTAGCAGAAAAGCTGGACTGGATGAGATGCATCTCACCAGGTTCATGATGGCGTACAGCTGCTTTAACATACTGGTTTTGCACAGTTCTTGGACAGCTGAATGGTGACCATTCTCATATTTTAATGCCCAATGTGAGGGCTATATAAAAGGTCTCAAGGACATGGACCAGTTCAAGTAATTAGCTCATCCTCTGACCCTCTTCTACAACGTAGCATATTTTACACACCACAGTGCCTCTCTGGAGATGCCCGGCTTTTAATTAAAGCCTGATCTTCACCTTAACATCCCCCAGACTGCCTTAGACCTTTTTAATCTCTTCTCTATCTCTATCATGTAGATCACTGGGGTCCATGAAAGAATTAAACCAGGCAAGAGAAAGACAGCACGAGAGAGAGAGAGAGAGAGAGAGAGAGAGAGAGATGGGGATTTTCACCTTTGTATGAAACCACAACTCCTCAGTAATCAATCAATCCACCCATATGAGTGGCAGGTGGCTTTCTCAACAGTCAGATCTATTGGCGTACTCCTCTAGGGCGAGGTATATCACCTGTCAGAATCCTAATGTCAGGTCAATACAGCCTGCAGAGCCTCACTGCAATGGCAGAGTAATTTTGACCAAAATCTTAATGGCCATCTGTTTGTCTGGTCCGGCATTCCAGACAGCCTCGGCAAGTCAATAGTATGCTTTAAAATGCATGAGGACTGAAAATAATGCGTATTGATGAATAAATGCTAACTGGTCTGTGAGATGTAAATTGTGAAACAGGACCTTAGAGGATGTTGCAATTGAGATAGACTCACTGGGGTTGGGGGGAAACAAAGTGCAGCTCTTGCAGTGGATGATCTCCTTGACAATAGGTAGGTCTTGAGAAATAGGAGGGGGCACGATGCCCAAGCCGGGCATCATCGGATTCATCGGAGCAATACCTGTCATCATGCTGAGGCTGGGGTCAAAATCTACAGGGAAAAACAAAGGACAGGTAAGGAAATTATTTAGGAAGTCTTGCAGTATTCCTCACTGGTGCATGAACTGTAAAAGACTATGCAGTGCAAATGATCATTCAACGCTAACTGCAGTAAATAAGTTAAAAAACATGACTGGTCAGTATCTTTCTGTACAACATGATATACAGAGAAATATCCATGTTGGTAAGAAGCTAGCTAGCTAACTTTTACTCGCTACATACTGCTAGCATACGCAAACCTCTGTCATGATGCAAGCAAACATGAATATAATCTGAATAAGTAAATCAAATCTGGCCCATCTGGCCATATTTCTTCTCAGTGGTTAGTCAGTGTCAATCACACAACACAGTGACCACAGAAAAAAGAGTTTAACTATTACTTTCATTTTACTCATTTGGCAGGTGCTTTTATTGAAAGTGATTTAATAATTGAGCAGAACAGACGAGCGTTAAGTGTCTTGCTCAAGGACCCAACTAGTTTTGCCTCGAATGGTTTTTCTGTTTTTGTTATAGTACATGGCTTATCTTTGATCCTGAGTGAATGCAAAAGATACAATGGCTTTTTTAAATTATCTACTCTAGATTTTGGCTCTATTTGTTGGAAATGGCTATACTCACTCTCTACCAATTTTTGTCTCTCAGCTGTGGAGTGCGTTGAACATTAATGGCCGTACACGGCAGAGATGCCTCGTTTGTGCAGACCACCTCATTTGCTTCAGTTCTGGCAGCTATAAGATGCCTCTGTGTGTGATAAAAGTAGTTCATTTGCCTGTTTTGTAAAAGCCTGAAATGCTCAGTTGACCATCTAACATTGTGTGACTAGATAAAGCACCTCATGTTCCATTGATTATTGATTTCCAAGCTTCTAAACACAGCCTTTGTGCATTTGGTCACAAATGTGCCATGCAACAAACTATATACTGCAGTTTAAACATTCTCCAGATAGATGCTATGAAAAAAAAAAAAATCAATGACATTTCATTTCAAGTCATTTTTCTGTGCCTAGTCTGCTGTCGGAATCCATCCATTGCCTCGTGAGTTACAGCTTTACCACCTCCACTAGCTCTCAGAGAAAAAAACAGCAGTAATTCTACAAATGGAAACAATGTGTAAGATATTAGAAGTAAAGTTCGAGAAGTAAAATGCCGGTCAAAGTAACCTAGGAAAGGTGAGTTGAAATTCCATTTGCGCAGATCCCATATGACCATATCTGTGAGACAAGGTGCCTTTAGATGATCCAGCACTTCCTGAGCAGACAGACGGCTTTACGTGAGCCTCAGCAGCCGTACACTCACTGTATTAAATTACCTTAATCCATTGACAGGAAACCCCTTTAAAGGACAATGATGAGAACAGAGACGGCAACACCAACCACTAACTGCATCACTGCTCTCTTACAAAGGATGGACTTGAAACAGACAGGGGCAGACAGAAAAGCCCAGACAGCACAGTCAGATTTAGACAGCTGAAGGAAGTGCAGGTGGCAGCTGTCCTGTGCAATAGCACCATTAGCAGGTTTGGGATGGAAAGTACAGTATGATCAAATAGATGCTGGAGAGCAGAGTTACTCCGCCTGGCTTCCTGATTACATTAGTAAAGGCGTTTGCATCTCTCACGCACTAATGGAGGAGGATGATAAGTCACAGCCAAGACGTCCAGGTGATGACCTCTCTCTGTGGAGCTCGGGCGATGAGAGGACGACTGACAGCAGGCGAAGAGAGAGGACATGATGCTGCTGAGCTGCTGGTGTGAATGTCAATGGCTACGCTCAGCTCCTCTGTTTTTGCTTTAGCACGAAGTAGTGCACTGGTACAGTAAGTAAATGGATCGTGATCCCACATTTTGTCATTTATACTGACAAGTCACATGCACCTGTACTATAAATAAGTACCTGTACTGATCCAGGGTACAAATGTACCAAACAGGGGTATATGGGTGAGAGAGAAATGGTGTAGCACACTGTTTGGGCGAATCCAGTCATCACAATCATCACACGTTGCACTGTAGTCAGTATTGGAGAACATTCCCACTGAGTACAATGGAAAACCTGGAAGGTTCTATTTGGTCAGCAGGTTTGTCTCTTCACGTCAAAACCAAATGCAGGCCTTTAACTTCCGCAACTGGTGCAACTGTTATTAGTGTTTACTCTTAACATTATGTAACATTAACATTATGTAACAAACTGCTGCACACAACTATATAGAATATCTCTGCATGCTGTAACATTACAATTTCCCTTCACTGGAGCTAAGAGGCCCAAACCTGTTCCAGCATGACAATGCCCCTTCGCACAAAGCAAGCTCCATGAAGACATGGTGTTCCAAGGTTGAAGTGGAAGAACTCGTGTGTCCTCTACAGATCCCTGACCTCAACCCCACTGAACACCTTCAGGATGAACTGGAACACCGACTGCACCCCAGACCTCCTCACCCCACATCAGTGTCTGATCTCACTAATGCTCTTGTGGCTGAATGATCACAAATCCCCACAGCCATGCTCCAAAATATAGTGGAAAGCCTTCCCAGAAGAGTGGAGCTTATTATAACAACAAAGTGGACTAAATCTGGAATGGGATGTTCAAAAAGCACATACGAGTGTGATGGTCAGGTGTTCACAATCTTTTGGCCATTTATTGTATGTAAGAAATAAAGCACTTGGGGGTATGCTGCTATAGAAATATAATCAGTGTTGAGGTGGTGTGATGCAGCCCAGTGTGAAGTGGAGTTAATGTTACCTTCCAGAAGTATAACAGCATTCTTTTAAAGAATGACATACTTTGTATTAATTTTTACAAGGCAGTTCCAGTTATCACTTATGTTATATACTAGAGACTCCTGCAAGAAATGTTAAATAATGAGGTATAAACGGTTACATGCAACCTACATGAAGTTGTTATAGAGCGACTATATCATTATTTTGTATTCAGAAAAGTTTTAAAAAGAGCAATTTAGAAAGACCACGTCACTAAATTGCCTAACAGGCAGGGCATGCTTGCCTGTGAAACAATACCGCTATAAATGCACCTTCTCTGGTAATATAAAGGATTAAAAAAAAAAAAAGGCACCTCTTACATACAATAAAGCAAAAAAATAAAAGCGATTCAAAATGATGAGGGAGGAAGTTTCATGTCAGGTGGTGTCTGAGTTCACACAAAGGGAATAGTGCGACAGTCGTTCAACCATGTCATGAGCACAGGCGTTTTTTTTGGCTCGTCGCCTAAATATTCTCTTAGCAAAAGAGGGGGTGTGAAGAGGTAAGTTCTGAATTGTGAGGTTTACCCAGATATGTAATCAGTACTCATACAAGTGTAATGTTCTTTCATTTCCAAAGAAATCAAACAAAAATCAAACAGAGATTCAGGATGTATATACCACAGACACAGATATACCCTATAAACAAATGACATGGTAATACAGACAATTTACACATAATAAAACAAGCAAGCTCTGTGAAGTTGGCACCCCATATAAATAAATTGTCACCAAAACTATACCATTTGTTTGTGCTGTGCTCGGCGTTCAAGATATTAAACCTTCTTTTTTTTGGCTGTGTGACGTCACTCTCCACCCCATGTCGTTTAAATCACCCCAAACAGGTGGCGTTCGTTTGTGCTCGATTTGTGCCGGTTTGTGCTGTTAAAAGAAACGCGGTTACAAGGATTTTTTCTTAAATAGAACAAACAACTTTCCTTCAGGTGCCGTTACGTCGTCCAAATTGCTCCAAACTGGCGCTGTTCGCTTGTGTTTGATTTGTTCCGGTTTGTGCCATTAAACAAACGACGTCACTTCCCTTCATGAGATACAAGAAGAACGTTTTCGGGAGCGCTGACGTCACTCTCCAGCCCACGTCGTCTGAATCGCTTCTGTTTTGCGCCGTAGAAAGAAACAACATAACTTGTTCCCATGTTTAGACTTCAGGCGGCGCTGCGCAGACCGATCGGCGTCTACACCAAAGTGCCGCGAGAGCACAGTTCTGCGATCAGAGCACAAACAAACGACCCGGTTAGAAGCGAAAAAATCCTTGTAACCGCGTTTATTTTAACAAACGAACGCCACCTGTTTTGGGGTGATTTAAACGACATGGGGTGGAGAGTGACGTCACTGCTCCCAAAATTCTTCTTGTTGTATCTCGGGAAGGAAAGTAATTACAGGGTTTGTTTTAATGGCACGAACCGGAACAAATCGAGCACAAACGAATGGCATTAATTTGATACGATTTGGACGATATGGGATGGAAAGTGACGTCACACAGCCAAAAAAAAAAAGAAGGTTTAATATCTTGAACGCCGAACACAGCGCAAACGAATGGTATAGTTTTGGTGACAATTTATTTATATGGGGTGCCAACTTCACAGAGGTAAATAAACAACAGAAATTCTCTTGGAGGAGAAGCAGCTGGTTTCACAGCTGATGCACACAATCAAAATATACGGCTGATTGTTTACTGCTGAAAATTGAAATGTATTGTTTTCATCTTATATCTATGATGTGTTCACATCAAAGGTGCATCCGCATGTATACAGGCACAGTCTGAACTTAAAGTTTCAGAGAACTGAGTTTTGATCAAAATAAAGTTTGTTTTCTGCCCAAAACTTTGACATTTTTAAGTTTTTTTATTTTTAAATCAGGAAGCACCACTGATATTATAAAAGGTTATGATTCTCTATAATTGTTAATTGTGGTTAAAAAGATCTTCATCATCCCTCAATGTATCGTCGTTGTCCTGAAAGTGCTTGGCTGAACAGTCTTCTCTTACTTAAGGAGCATCTGACAGTTTGGCTCTGGGGAGGACTGAAACAGCTCAGTGTTTCATGTAGCTCCTGTCAGACTCTTTTCCAGCACTCAGTACTCTGGCATTAGGATAACAGGCACTGCACTGATGAATTATGGAACCCACTCCTGGCTAGAAGCGATTAGAGAGGGGAAAAAAAAAAAAACAATCCATTAAAGATTAAGAGAATGATATGTAGTCATGGCATGGAGGCCAGTGACCTCAAACAAAAAATGAATTAAGAAACCTTGATCAAACACAGAAGCCATGTTTCCCCTTTGGTCTGGGAAACACTAATTATTTAACAGCTTATGGTTCCAGCGGTCAGATTTGCAAGACCTGAGTAACAATACTGTAAATGTGAGCTATGATTTACTGGTTTTGTTCCTCTAATAACCCAAACCAGGTTGGAGAGGATAAAGAGCTGCTCGCAAATCAGTTTAAAGCTCCACATCCTGTTTTGAATAAAGGTTTGCTGTCAAGCGCTGGCTTTTAAATAGGAATGCATCCTGTATCTCAAATCCCAAACAGCCACAGACAGTCCCACTATCACTGAACACAAATACAATATAAAATACTGTATCATGCCTGAGCACAGACTACAGTAAAGGCATTTAATAAATGCTGATTTCTAAATATTTCACAATTGTAACTATGGATATACTGTATATAATTCATAGTCCTTCAGTACCGAACACTACCAGTCTTAAGTTTGAACCCACTACACTGAATTGAAATGTCTTAAATACATTTCAGGCTTATGACGGAAATTGAAGGTTAATGCCCATGTCTAAATGTATTTCTGAATCAAAATGTATTTTTAATAAGTACTTTTACTTTAAATTACTTGCCCAAACAACCAGTTTTCATTTAGGACTTTAGGAAAACAAGTGAGGAGCTCGGCCTCTGAACTTTGAGTCTCCTGGATGAATCTCCGTCATTAATTTAAAAAATAAAATCATTTTGGTTTAATGCTTTTCTTGGTCAATACATTATTCTATATGTTATTTCCAAGTGTTAATGTCATATTATTCTAAATTAGTAGAAAATAGTAAAAAATAAAGACCTTCTATGAGCAGACTGGTAGTGGACATGTAAGGTTTTATAGAACATATATTCACTATATACACTAACCAGTCATTAATTAGAAGGACAATGCAGTGGCATTTAAGAGCAGAACTGCCAGCGGCTGGTGCGCAGCGTTAAGGAGGCTCCTCTGGTCTCCACTGATTTTCTGGGCAAACGTTTCCCCCAGCAGCAGTTCAAGTGAAGGGCATGGCTAACTCCCGAGAACATGCTGGTTAGTCTCTAATGAGACACACACAGCTCCAGCCCCCAGCCGCTACTCCACACGCCAAAATGCTGGAGAAATCTGTAACCCGCGGCAGAGAGAATGGCCATTCCACATCACAATCAAACCGAGGCAAGAATGTTGGCCTGGGAAAAGCTGTGGATTTTTCAATGCCAGGAGTGGAAAGCCAAAAACATCTTTGGAAACAGATGCGATTTCATCATGTAGGGCTTTCTGATTTTTGCTAACATTGCAGAGGTGCAATGAGAGCTACAGTGCAAAATATGGTGACAAAATGAAATATGGAGAAATGAAGGAAAATCCAACTTGAAAGGAGAAATCCAGCATAAAATTAGTGTTTAATATGTAATTTGTCATGCTGCATTCTTCAGTATTCTCCAGTAACACATTTCTTAACCTCAGCATTTTTACAGAATTTACAATTTTAATATCAGTGCCATGTTTATATCCAACAATGATTGGTCACTCCAGTTTTAATATGTAGTAGCGATACTTTCTGTACCATTAATCCTAGCTTCTGCATTAGTTAATGAGGAAAGGAAATCTTACTTTCATCTTGAGAATGCATCATCAGAGGGTTTTCTAGAGACCAGGTGCCCCTTTAAAACCTGTACTAATGATTAAGGACGAAATAACACATGACATGGCATGCTGTTATAGGAAAATAAACATCGACAGGGTGGTGTGGTCGGTCTGAGGTGAAGCAGAGTTCCTGTTACCGCCTGAAAGTTGATTATTTGCCTTTAACAGTACATTCTGAAGTGTTTTATTCCTCTTACACCACTGCAATTACCAATGTTGACAAGTTTCTGTTTATAATGGTACAACACATCACATTTTAACTGCTTATCGTGACTTTTTACTGTTGTGGAACGACACTGAAACAAAGGTAATTCCTTTTAACACTTACGTTATTGCAGCTATAAATTATCACTCATCAGCCTCTCTTAAAGCTAATAAGACAAAATGCAGCTTATTACTGAGAAATCACAAAAACTTCTATCCTAAAGACTTAGAGGAACAGCTTTGTCATTACCTCTGTTACAAAATGCTGACACTGGAGAGTCCTTCCAAAAATGCTAAACAAACATCTCCTCACAGAAACCTGTGCACGTTGTTACTATAAAAATGATAACAGAATTCAAGAATTCAGCAGCGCTGTGGTATAAACAGAACTATGCAAAACACTCGAAACAGAGTTGCAAAGATGGTTTAAAGGTGTTACTTGGAGGATGTACAATTGCCAATTTTTTTTAAAACGAATTGTAGACTTAAGTTGGGACATAATGCGTTTAAATAAACTAACTGTCATTACATAGCACCTATCAGTCAGCTTCATTAGCTGTGTGTTCATGGCATGTATAAGAAGTTCATCACTGGCTTCTTCTGGGAATTATTAACTCGGATCAATATCTGTATTGGATCTGTGCAGCTTTAATAAATATATGTACATAAACATACTCTGGTTACAATGCAATCACTCGGCAAAAAAAAAAAAAAACCACTGAGATTTGCCTGATGTTGATGTCTAAACACTCTGCTGTAAATGGTGCTTTATAGCAGCTGACAACAATGCTCTATGAATAACATAACACGATAAGTGCAATCACATTCATAATTCACAGTGCATAACAGCTTGGGGAAAGAAACTCAGAGCGTATGAGTGTAAGCTGGACTTATCCTGGGCTTATAAGTGTGTGTGTGTTAGTCACCTATGGAAGCCTAATGCTTTTCATCTTCCTTTACCTTGCCATGAGGCTTTGATAGGTCCAATCAATTCGTTTCTCAGTCCCTGCATGTAATTGGATTGTAATCAAAATATAAACAGAAGCAAATGAATGGAATCATTGTGCTGAAAAGAGTCATCTATTTTCATTATCGCACTGGCTGGAAGGTGCAGCGTACAGTCTCTCATCTGCGCTGCCAATGACAATCCGGCTATATTCAGCACTATTGACTGTAAATGTCCTGCCACGTCTAATTCCATTATCCAAAGGAATGGGGTGCAAAATTGCTACATGCTTGTGCAAAGTACGCCCAGGTGGCTGCCTCAAATCCACACAAAACAGCCCTCATAATCAAGGCAAAGGACACCGATTCCCAAAAGGCTGCATGCTAATGTCATCTGCTGAAATAACACGAGCGTCAGAATTATTTCCAGACATACAGAGAGACATAAGATTACTGTAATATATGTAAACTGGGCTGAGTAATAAACAGATTCTTAGTTTAAAACCTTAATGGAAATTAAACAGAGCATATCATCCATATGGTTGTAATGACACATTTTTATCTGCTGCCTTTAAAAAAAAAAGGTGGAACAGATGCTCTTATGTAGCAGTAGTTATCCTAAAGCAGGGGCTACTGAAAGCAGGATAATGTAGAGAAATGCAAATTATAGCATTAAGAAACCTACAGAGGCACATGAATAGCAGTATGTCCTCTATGAGGCTCGTTCTCTCACCTTTCTTTCCGGAGAATCTAAAGAGTGGCGCTTTTAATAGAGTTACAGTTACTGAGTCTTATTTATATAGCTGGATAAAAAGTCAAAAGCCAATCCACTTGGCTTGAGCTATAGAGCTTTCTGAGCCGTGCTCTGCTCAACGGCAGCACAAGTGAATCCTGCCTTAGAGAATCGGAGGAGGAATAAAAGATAGGGCTAAAAAAGGTAAAACGCACTTGCACTTAAGGGATCAGTCAGATTGAGGTAGCTGTTTACTTGGGCAAAAACAGCAGTGCTCCTGATGGTGTGGGAAGGAGGATGTGAAAAAGTGGCCTCGAGCACGTAGTGTGCAGAGACCGTGAGCTATTGAGCTATTTATATAGTTATACCTCCATGTTTGAGTAGCATTCTTTCAGTGCTGCAGATTGGAACTTGCCAGGTACTGTTAGTTACAGTATATTTGGCAAGCAGGATTCTTCATATCCGTACCTGGGTACCTTTTGTACGTCTGCAAGTTTAAAAGCCATCTCCACTAGAGGGCAGGTCAGAACCAAAACAGGTGGGAATTGAAGGTGGGAATTGAGAAGATTGTGATATGTGTATCTAGAGAAAACACCAATGTAGACAGTCTATTGGCCCATTAGACCTGGTCATAACTCTCTAAAATTACACTAATGTTCAGTTTGTAGATAATTTGGCACAAATTATAAATGCCATCAATCCAGGTTCTTGCTCGAAGTACTTCCATATTTAGCTCTTGCTGTAATAACCATGGCCTGTATTGTCCTCTTTCTAGTGACAGTTACTAACTGCTAACATCCAACTCCATTAAGAAAAGCTTTTTACTGAATGTTATTTAGTTTACTTCTAATAAAAAAAATTCCAGTATTTTCTGTCCTCCATTTTTGGATCTTGCCCCATTTTCTCCCTAATGGGGAGAAGGTCTTGGCCAATTTCCACCTACCTTCCAACTCTTGCTTCCTCCAAGACACATGAAGCCAGCCAACCAGATCTTTTCAAACGGCTGCATCACGGAGGAAAGCACTATCTGCCCTCTTCCGCATACATGAGCTCACAGATGCCCACGATTGGCTAGTGTTTCTGTGATTGACAGGGGAGAGAGTATGCTCTTTCTCCCACCCAGAGAGTATGGCCAATTTTGCTCTCGTCTCCCGGCTGTGGATAGCTGTGGCATCGTTGGAACTCATGGCATCCTGACAATAGTGCAAATGCTTTTCTGTTGCACCACTCAGGAGCCTTAAAAACTTTCAAGCACGCGTTCAAACCCTGCTTATCTGCTACCTTACAACAGTATACTTCTACATTTTAACATGCAACTCTTAAGCCCTATTTGGACGGGATTAGTTTTACATGGGAAGATGTATTTCTGGGATTTCTGTCATATCAATCATTTTTACAGAACGTACATTCCTGTTGCTGGAAAAAAATTTCACCATTTTCTTACCTATTATAAATGGACATGTAGAAATAACCAAGTAAAAGGTTTCATTATATCATTGAGTTTCATTATATCATTGAGAGTTTGCACTTTTTCTTTAGTATATAGACACTTCAGGAAGCGCTCTTTTCTATCATCTCCTGCTGAAACCAAACTGAAACCAAGTATTAGACAGGGGTAAAATGCAGAATAATAAAATATGGACGATGTAATATAGAGAACATGTCAGAGAATCGATCCTTCTCGGGCTTTAGAACATGTGAATAGTTATGGTCATGTGACATACTAATGATTATCATGGCCACACGTCCTACAACAAGCAGTTATAATAAAGCAAAGTGATCAGTTTGCATTAAAGATTTGAGGTGTACACAGTATGTATAGAACTTACGGTGTGACGAGCATGCATACATCATGAAGACACTCCAAACCCATCTCTGGAAATCTTATCCTGTCTGAATCGTACTTGGACCTTGATGTGTATTTCCATGGTCTACAGTAGGTGACGGTACATATTACTGCTTGAAACAAGATAATCAGGTTTGAAGTAGCTGTAATTGGTCCATTGCAGTAATGCAAAGGGCAAATATTAAAGGTTTAAGGTGCAGTAGACTGAGTTCTGTTAGAAGGCTGCTGCTTTATGATTGTGTAATTGTAATAAACTTTTATAGCTTTAGCACTGATGATTGAGACTTGATTAGAATTTAAGTCAACCAACCATATAAAACACGTGGCTGATTGGACTGTACAGGTCTAAAGTTAAAATGTGATTATTCAGAAGTAGTAAAACGTGCTGATGCAGCAATGCAGCGGTGTGTAATAGAGGTAGTGAGAAGTGGTGGTTCAGTGCAGGCTGGGAATGAAGGGAGGCAACAGCTGCTTTCCCCTGTGTGATTAATGATGAAGGGAGCATTGCCAGACAGCAGCAACCCCTCCCTAACACACCTTCCATCCACTGCAGCTGCCTACACAACGGGAAATCAGGTGAACTCCATCCAGAGAGCAAGCAAAGGACTAGCAGGACAGTGGAAAGTCTATAGCAGTAACTAAAGAATTGCTTCTGCTATGCAAAATTGCATAATTTCTGAGAAAAAGGCAGCATGAAACAGATTAATCCAGATTAATGAGGATAATATGACGCAATGGGACATTTGGATCACCATCTTCATTCCTCAGCCCACTGAGAAGCAGGAAATCAGAGGAAACTGTATTCCCTGCAGAGGGGCTGATTGGAAGGCGAGGGTGAAATGAGATCTAGGGAAATAGGGCACATCAACAGCATTCGCAGCTTTACTACATGGCTCACAGGACAAAACTTTCTCCAAACACGCATCACTATTCCAGCCTTTTAAATACCAGTCTATAACCTACTTGGTAAAGGTTATAATTTGCTCTTGAGCAGTAATATTGCATAAAGGGGGACTATTTTGCATTAAGCGCTGTAAATATGAGCAGTGAAATTCAATATTGTGGAAAAAGGCAGCGTGTTTGGCTCAAATATGCGCACAGTCCACCTCGGGTGAAATATATCTGGTGGCCACACTGGAGCATGGTGATATATATATTTCATCAACTCTGTTGACAATAGAGCAATACAAAGAAGATGAAATAGATTATTTATAAAATGCATGAAGTGGCAGTTCCAGTGGTGTGCTTAGTGAAACTGCATGGTATTAGAGAGAGAGAAAAAAGAAAAGAAAACCAAATAAGATGCACCCTGGTCTTTAATTTGGAACTCTAGTGTTTCATTATATTCCATGTTTAAAATTTCAGACCACTGTGGAATGTTCTTGTTCCTGCTGTATTTTCTGCACGAAGGGATTTAAGTGGAATTAAACAAAAAGAGGTTGCATGTGAACGCAAGCTAGAGCTGAAATCTTAGGAAGAATGACACACCCATTTACCAGGTTGAGACCTAGTACAAGTCCAGGGTAATTAATGTGAATATTACTGGGAAATATGCCCTTTTTGAGGCTGTCAGAACAAAACTTTTTACTGGCATTGAAATGTTTATTACATTTATGTATACGAAGATGCTACAAAACAACTCATTAAGAAAATCTGCCCCAGAAAGTAGGGCCTGTTATACATAATGATAGATGTAACATCCTACCCAGATAAAATATTCTCCCTCTCAAAAAAAAAACTGGTCATTGGAGCAAAATCCAAACGTGTCAGAAAGGTAGAATTAAATGTAGGCAGTTAATTGTTTTAATGTAGAAAAAATAGTTTTGTTTGTATTCTTGTTTTAATTGTATAGTCTATCACTTCTGGGAAAATGATAAACTTTGTATATAGTATCTTCCTGCACTAGTCTTGTATTCATCCACTTAAATGCTCTCTACAACAGATCATATGTCCCAGCCCCCGGGAATGGGTCTTGCTCTACAGTAGTGGCTCGTTAGCAGCAAACGTGGTTTCTCGGTGTGTTTTTGGCTTCTCACACGCTATTCCATTTTCCATTCGTTTGCTTGGAGTTTATTCATTTTGAAGTAAGTTTTGAAATAAATTCATTCATTTTGTTCATGTTTGCAGTTGTGACAGGCACTTTTTGGAGGAGTATTTTACTAACTTAAGGCTGTTCAATGATGCAATGTCTTGCTACCTCAGACTAATTAGGAACAAGATTCCATCTTTATACACTTGGAGGGCTTCTCCATCAGTGATAGTAATTTCCTTTTATCAAGTAGGATAACTTAACTTCTTCTGCTTCTTCTTCCGGCTTTTCCCTTCAGGGGTCGCCACAGCGTATCATCACTCTCCACCTATCCCTATAACCACCTAGCTTCATATCCTCATTTATTACCTCCATATACCTCCTCTTTGGCCTTCCTCTTCACCTCCTGCCTGGCAGCTCCATGTCCAACATTCTCCTACCAATATACTCACTCTCCCTCCTCTGAACATGTCCAAACCATCTTAATCTGGCCTCCCTAACTTTGTCCCCCAAACGTCCAACATGAGCTGTCCCACTGATGTACTCGTTCCTAATCCTGTCCAACCTTGTCACTGCCAAAGAGAACCTCAACATCTTCAGCTCTGCTACCTCTAGCTCTGACTCCTATCTCTTCCTCAGTGACACTGTCTCTAAACCATACAGCATGGCCGCTCTCACCACTGTCTTGTACACCTTCCCCTTGATTCTCGCTGATATTCTTCTATCACACAGAACTCCCGACACCTTTCTCCACCCATTCCAACCTGCCTGCACTCGCTTCTTTACCTCTTTCCCACACTC
>CM040983.1:8050193-8082391 GCA_022985145.1 Pangasius djambal
AGCACTTTCTCATTCACGGACACACATGCACAAACACACGGAGTTAAGTTCTGCTCTCTCAGGTTCATGGCATCTCCTAAAAGACAAACAAGCCGCACATAAGTAAACTCGCCATGATCGACCACGGGTGAGATTCACAAGCCGCCTCCTCTCCATCCGCTGCTCAACCACACCCCCACTGCCATACTTTGGATTTTGATATTTAAAATATGTTTTGTCTGCTTTTCCGCTTGCTCAACCAACACTCCACTAGACTCCACTATAGAATCTATACTTCAATATTCTCATCTCAGGGAACAGTGATGTTAAAGAGGGCTCTTTTTGATGTCAGTCTGAAATCAGCTGGCCAATATGAAAATAAATCTATTGTCACGTACACACCCAGTATTTGAAATACAGTACTACTGTGTCATAACACCATCTATTCATCTGTTCAGACCAGGTCTTCACTTTGCCACCACCTTCTATTTTTTTCAGCTGTATGGACTAAAACTATCATCACATTTATTCCACATTCTTGAAGTCAAGTTTTTGCATATTATTCCTTTTTCAGCAAAACATTTACCGGTAAAGGATTGCATCCCCCATGGATTTTAAATGGGAAAAAAATTTTAACTACAAGAGAATTTGCTCAAACTGAAATGTGGGTGTATTCTGCAACAAGACAAGAATCACGGAGCTACAGGGGCTGAATTTCACAGAGAATGGAAAG
The DNA here is from genome assembly GCA_022985145.1 of Pangasius djambal. Lineage (NCBI taxonomy): Eukaryota > Metazoa > Chordata > Actinopteri > Siluriformes > Pangasiidae > Pangasius > Pangasius djambal. Next base: position 8,050,906 of record CM040983.1, read on the forward strand.
ATGTTGGAGGCATTATTTATCTGAAAATATTTCTACCACATTCAGAAAGTAAAGTGAAAACTGTTAAACTGTTATCATTTTTTAAATTTTACTATTAATATCTTTACATATAATATTTGACTCCTTTTGTTATTTATGTCAAGTCTGTTAAACGATTTCATTTTTATTTTGTCTGAAGGGAGTGCAAACTTTTGCACTTGGCTGTATTTTAGAATGTGATACTGATATTTTATAACTGCCATATAGAATATTCTTCTGTATGGCTTCTGTTCCTGTGCATTCGAACTGTAGTCTCAGTTACACTTTATAACACAGCGAGGTTCAATTCTCAAATCTGATTGGTCAGAGGGTGTTGATTAATTTTTCTATAACAGCAGATCTGACAGTAGTTCCGGGTTTTAAGGTTTATATTAATGCTCTTGTTCTAAAACGCTATCATTTCTGTTGTGACAGGTTACACAGGGACTTGTATGGTCCACACAGGCAACATTTATTTCACATTTTTGGAAGGAGCCTCCAGTGTCAGTGCTTTGTAACCTGTAGCATTTATGTTTTTACCTGTAACTTCTCCATCTTAAGGATAGAGGATTTAGTGCTTTGCGGTTCATCAATAATGGTGATCTTGTTTTATTAACTTTGAAAGAGATGCACTGCATGCCCAAAATAACAACACGCAGAATAAATAAATCAAAGTACTATTTAAGAATCTGTATGCTACTTTGCATCAACGACTTCCGTTCCTGGATTCACAAAAAGGTTTCTCCTTGAGAAACTCCGAGGTACATTCAGAAATTCTGGCTGAGTGTCAGGAAAAAAAAAAAAAAAACCCTGAGTGTGCAGATATTTAAGCTGGGTAAACACAGAGCCACTTCTTAGAGCAATATAAGATTAGCTTGGACATTAAGGCTTCTGAAGAGCTGAAACGCACGTCCAACAGGTTCAAACACTCTGATAAAATATTAACTATGGTCTAATTGAATAATACAAAAGTAGACTGCCATTTCCTTCTACAAGCACAGCCAACTGAAAAAAATGAAGAAAGTGTTGACTAAGACTTTTTTCTGAATTGTTAATAACCAGAATTTTTTTTTTATGCTGGAAAGAAACTCATGAATTGCAGCTCTATCACTGGCAAGAGTAAAAAAAAAAAAAAAAAAGAAAAAAGAAAAAAAATCACTATCCAGGCAGCCAAACAATGACTTCCTTTAGGGAATGAGTCATATTTCCTGCCAAGAGTGATGAAGCAGCTAAACGTGACGAGTCAGAGAGATGAAAAAAGGTCTGCATACGAAACCAAACCTGAGGAAACAGAGAGGGTTGAGCTCTGCGGCAATGAGACCTGTCTGAACTTCTGCACCACAATTAATGGATTAAAAGAGAATCAGAAAACTGTGGTGACCTGCGGACCACTTTCACAAAATTGCACCGATGTGAAAAAATGTAAGACTGATATTAGACTAGCAGCCGTTCAGTTTATCTTGGCTTCCCACCTACTAGGGCACATTTTCACTGTAGAGAAATATTTGCCTTTAAGCTGGTTTAGGTGGTTTTACATCTGTTATACCTTCTGAAAAGTAAAAAAAAAAAATCTCTGTATTTATGCATCTACAGATGTAAAAAGAGTAGAACTGAATTTATTTAGTGGACGCAATCCAGCACCCAGACACATCAACAGCATTCAGAATGAATCATCATTTAGAAACTTTAATTACCAAGAGTAAAAGTTTGTATAACAGCTGTCTTGCTCGGTAGATCTGTGTTCTTATCAGCCCATGATTGACAGGACAGCTTGTTGTCATAGCGGCACCACCAGATCGGTTGCCAGAAGTGTCTTAGTGTGTGAGGAAATAATTTGAGCTCTGCGAGAAATAAGATGCTGCTATCATAAGAGCAGCATCAGTAGTTTTTATACAGATTCATTTTATACCACAGCGCTGTCGATTCTGAATAGTCAGAAGATTTTGATTCATTTCCTATAACAGCCGAGCAAACAGAAATTACGGCTGCAAGGCACATCCCAGGTTTATACTAGAACGTTGTTGTTTCACAGGGACTGTTATGGAGGACTAAATGGATTAAAAAATGTGCTGTTATTGTTCAACAAAATGAAATGTATAATCACTGATATGGTGAAGATTTCTATAAGGAGCTTTTTGACATTAATGGAAGGAGTCCCCAGTGTCAATGTTTTGTAACAGTAAATTTTCCGCCACACGAGGGTATTCAACAGAGAAGACTTTGCGCCTTTTCACAGTAACAGAAAGAGAAAAATAGATCCTGATGAAGGAATGGCTGTTTATAACTGTTACAAGTGAAGACAGGAACTTGTTCTGTGTACTTCTGACAACACTAAATATAAATGTAAATATAAATGGATGAAAAGAGTATAATAAACTGTCTAATTCCTTATATTCTCTACATACATGCTACTACACAGGCTACTTTAATGAGAACACCTGAACCCCTGAACATTCATGCAATTATCCAATCAGCCAATCCTGTGGCAGCAGTGCAACACATAAAGTCATGCAGATACAGGTCAAGAGCTTCAGTTAATGTTCACATGAAACATCAGAATGGGGAAAAATGTGATCTCTTTGTATGACTTTGCATGGAAACTCAACATGAAACTCAAGAAATAGACACAGAATGGTGCAAAAAAATAAAATAAAATCCAGTGAACGGCAGTTCTGCAGGCACTAACATCTTGTTAATGAGAAAGGTCAGAGGAGAATGACTACACTGGTTTGAGTTGACAGGAAGGCTACGGTAACTCAAATAACCACTCTTTACAAACACGGTGAGCAGAAAAGCATCTCGGAACACGTTGAACCTCGAGGCGGATGGGCTACAACAGCAGAAGACCACATCAGATTCCACTTCTGTCAGCCAAGAACCCGCTACAGTAGGCACAGGCTCACCAAAGCTGAACAGATTCAAAAAGACTGGAAAAATTCTGCCTGGTCTGGTTTTGGTGTCGGCCTGTTTCCTTTTTTTTTTATCTATCACAAATATACTATGATTTATCAGAACGTTTATAGAAAATACAAAACACACCAAAAAAAAAAGGTTGTTCAAGTGCTCCTGTGCAGGCGTTTGTGATATCACTACTGCAAAGCCCAGTGCTTAACAAATGATATATTGTCCAGACCTAACGTTCACTGTGTTTTTGTCACACTTAGACACACACACACACACACACACACTTTCTCAATAAAGCTGTCAGTGGCTTCCTGCCTAAATGTCCCCATGCAGTACAAAGAAAGATGTGGGAAATTTATTTTAAGACCTACACGGTCTTAACAGCTAAAGGGCAAATTAACTAGTGTTAGTCCTGCGTTTCCAGGACACTTCTCTGATCGTCAAAAGCCAGACAGGGTGATCTCCAACGGTATGAAGGGAACAGTTACATAACACATAGCAGGATAGTCACATATTTTCCTTTTCAGTGCATCCTAATTCTTACCACCACATCAGCAATCTTTCCCCTAATGATTATAATGAACATGTCATGTCATCTCATTATTGTTTACCTCTGAGCTGAGCAAATAATGTTAGACTTTTACTCTGCAGTAGAAACGTGTCAGTACACAAGGGCATGATTATGCAGAGAAAAAAGCCCACACTTTTGAACAGATATATATTATTGTGTAAATTAGGCACATTTAGCTTCAAATTAAGGCAGAGCTCTCTGAGGAAGGAATAATTTGACACCTGATGATTAGGTGGGTGTGGGCGAGAGAACCGGGTCTCATCTGCACTGCATAATTTGGCACACAATTGGTGTGTCGGTTTTAAATGAAACATGTCTGTTAAAACATCATTCCGGCTGCATCGAGAGCTTCTTTTCATTCCAAAATGAGAAAAGCTCAGTCCCGCCTGCCGTCCCAAGAGACGTGAGAGATTCTAAAAGCTAAAGCATGCAGGCATTAGACTGTAGCGCTGGTTGATAGGCAGTTCCTGAAAGCCTCATTAACATCAGGCCTTTTGCTGCGTGACCTTGAAAAGAGAAGCGTAAAACAACCAGCGTGTTATTTCCCAGTACCGCTGTGAAACCCCTTGCTGTGCTGCATCTCCCGGTGTGCAGATTTGAAGCAGATTTCACATTCAGATGGTGAGAGTCTGTGCTTTTTGAGAACACTGTGGTGATTGACAGTAATAGAGATATCAGGTGTTCTCCCAGGGCGTCCAACATGTCGACTTGGGTACTGATGGTGAAATATGAAGGCTATACGCTGATAGAAGCTGTTCTCTGAAGGAACTTTCCTACCGTCTCGTGCAGCACACGCGAATTCGATCCTCTTTGACGCATATATGGATTCCCCATGGCTTGATTCGGCTCGGAAGAAGCGTGATTACGCGAGTGATTACGCTATCGAGACTTTCGATTTTCCTGGCGTATGAGATGATATTGACACAAGGGCCGAGACGAGTATTTATTTGATTAACGTTTCCAGTTACAGGATGGAGAGCTCCTAGGCGAGGTGTGAGTACAGGATGTTTGAAGCGGACTGACGGCTCATCTGGGAAATATGACTATTATTTTTCCATGTCCAAATGGAAGGCAGAAGACGAAATGCAATTTTAACGGCAGACCCAACGTAGGTAGCAGATTTTGTTCTAGCCGGAGGATTTAAGAGACGTTAAGTCTGGTGACATTGGTGGAGAATAATGACCTCATAAGTTTTAGCTAATATTTTTACTTAGCTAATTAAGACTGTGTGCAGTGGATAGTGTTACCGCCTCACAGCTCCAGGGCCCCTGATTCGATCCTGAGCTTAGGTTACTGTCTGCATGTGCCCCCGTGTCCGTGTGGGTTTTATCGTGCTTCTCTGGTTTCCTCCCACTTCCCAAAAACATGCTACTATGCAGACTGGCTATAATAAATTGCCTCTAGGTGTGAATGAATGTGTGGGTGTTTATAGGCAAGTCGCCTTGTGATGGACTGGTATTCCCGGGATAGGCTCCGGATCCACTCTGACCAGGATAAAGCATTTACTGAGGGAGAGTGAGGGAGAGTGTTTAAGACTGTCCAGCTCTGTAGCATATCATTCATTCATTCATTCATTCTTCTTTAGTAACAACTTTATCATTGTCAGGGTTGCCATGGATCCAGTGCATATCCCAGGAACACTGGGTGGGTAGTGGAAGTACATCCTGAATGAGACGCCCCAAACAAATTGTACACTCACTCACTCACACTGAGGGATAATTTACAGTTGCCAATCTACCTACTAGCATACTTTTGGTAAATGGGAGCTAGTAAGAGCTTTTTTTTAAAACACAGCTCCCAGTTTATGTTGTTAAAAATGATCCCGTGTTATTTCTGTGGCTGCCATCAATTCTAAACATGGGTCATAAACCTCTGGTCAGCTAGACACACCCTCAAACATGATAACAGCAAGCATTTTTAACAACACATGCACTGTCTGCTTGACTTTTATCTTCTTCACACCGTAACTACTGCACCTGGATGAAGCTGATAATTAGTTCTGACTTCCAGTTTGGCACCCGTGGCCCATTTCGCAAAAGCAGTACAGCTTTGAGTGTGTGATGGCGCTCATCAGGGCTGTTTCAGGACAAGACAGCAGGACAAACAGGGGCTGACAGCGGCGCTGCAGTGGCACCTATCCAGCCTCGAGCCTGCGTGAGTTAACAAAAAGCAATCACCAATGACCGACACATCATTACCAACTCTGCTAGCTCATTCAGTACGGCAGCAGAGAACAGTGCAGGGTTTCTACATTGCATTTATGTTATTCACGACATCATGCTGAGAAATGTATTAGCTAGACCTGGCTAACTGCAGGTGATCATTCTCAGATGGAAAATATGGAAAAGATTAGCACTGTATATGAAATTAGCATGAATAGAAAAGGACCTTCAAAGAACATTAACGTTTTGTACTGAATCTGTACAAAGAACATGACTGCACAACGAAACAGTTCTCATTCCTACCTTCATACATGAACAACTCGCTAACCATGCAAGTAACAAAACATGAAAAAGAAACAACAAATCAAATAAGCCAGTGTGTGCACGGCGTACTGATTCCACCATGATTACTGAAACCATTTATACATTATTCAGTGAGTTGAAAGAAATTCACAAGGTTCCTTTACACCAATGAATGCATAGAGTCATCGCAGATGACATTCAGCTCTCAGATGCAAAGACAGCTAAATGACAGCGGGAACATTTCAGAACAGCCGTCTGGCACTTTGAGAGTGACGAAACGTACAAAATTGGCTGCACCCTGCGTAATGCTCGAACAGCAGTCACTCATCAGCACAAGCAGCTGTGAACTTCACGTTAATGGCTTATAGCCAGACACATCATGTTCTCAAGCCTCGCCTCATCACGGATTCCCCTTGACAAACTCTCTGAAAATTACAGGTCGCAAAGTAAAAAATCTGGGCTGAATTTTAGTTGGTAAACGACTCCACCATGGGCATAAGCATCACTTATAGAGCAGATTTAAAGTGTAAAAGCAGTGCTGTGGGCCTCTTGAAGCTCATTCAGGGTCACGTGATTACTCCTTTAGATTAGCAGACCCAATCAACAGCAAGCTTGAGTATCAATTCAGTGGAGTTTGAAGGATCAGGTACCACGATCTGTAATATCTCTAGAGCCTTCCTCTTATTATTACATTTAAGCAAAACAGAGCTCGTCTGGGCTGGAGATAAAAGCTGTGTTTGTGAATTAATGCTGTGCCTTCATGTTTAATCTGGTCATGTTGTGATTAATATGTGAGCAACGTTTCAGCTGATGAGACACACACAGAGAGAGAGAGAGAGAGAGAGAGAGAGAGAGAGCAAAAAAGACATGATACATCTCTATCAGGGTCTTAACATGAAGCTGCTCAAAGTGCATATCTACCAACTCCTTTTCTCCACAGCAGGAGGAATGTGGCATGAATACTGGGAATAATACTACTGGGATAATACTGGGAAATTTTAAGGTTAATTATTGGCCATCATCAAGCTTCAATGTCAGACTTTCACTCATAGCTTGTGCTGAGCTTCACTCTGTTTTAACATTTAAAGGTTCTGTGTCGAACCCTACAGCAGAGTGTTTTCCCCATCAGACAAGGTTCCATGTAAAACCTATTCAGAAAGCTAAGAGAACCCCCTGAAGAACCCATTTTTCTAGGAATGTTTAGCTAAACATTGTTCAGTGTTCTTTTTTAAGATTATTATTTATCACAATATATGACATTATCCCAATAAAATCTTTGTCGAAATCTATGACAGCCTGTGTGGGAGTATGTACGCCATATCCAATTATACAATGAAGATCCTCTAACAATAGATCTGTGATTAAAGAAAATTATGCGCGATCCAGAAATCAGCTCGTACAGAAAATGGGCTGGCATAAACACAAACATTCTTCAGAGAGAGCTTAAGGTCGTAAGGATATTTTCTTTCTGGCAATTAGCATGTCTTGCTTATGTTTTGTCATTGCCACTGACATATTTGTAGCTGGACTGTAAGTCATCCTATACCATCCTCCTATTGGTGGATTTTAGACGAACATCGTATCAGCGCTCACACTCTGAGATTTTAGTCAAAATTTGCAGACAATGCCAGCACTAAAACAGCCGCCGGTGAGCACATCACATTCTAAGGCTCTTAACTCGTCAAGATTTAAAGGACTACATCCCAAACGGCACTGAATAGCAAAATATTAGACCACGATAGATACTGCTGCTTGGAGCTAGTGTCCATCACACACACTTATTCACACACTCGGTCACATTCAGGGGTAATTTAGCATAGCCAATCCACATACCTGCATTTTTTTTGGGGGGTGGGTTTCACCACAGTTCACCACAGTTCAGTACAGTAAATTTCTGTAACATGTAACTGCACTTAAGGATGGACGGACTGACACCAGCATCCAGCAGAATTCCTCATGCTCTCCTGGTCTCTTTAAACACCTCCAACATCTCGCGTCCTGTTCCGGGCCTTCTCCTTCAGTTAGATCCGTATGCCAGCGAGAACGGGGACACTCACTCCCTAAGGCTCACCCTCAGGACCTGATTTTCACAGCTTGATTTTGCACGGCACAAAGTTATCCAAGATAGCCCTACACAGCTGCAGCATCTGTGAAATGAACCGGGTTTGTATGAGGAGTAGGAGGGCTGCTGGTGTGTGGCACTGATGAGGATCCTCACACATCTTAAAGCTCAACAGGGTGCAGGTCTTTATTACCATCAGACACACGCTGGCAGAAATGTCATGTATTAATATTGCTGCTTTGCAGAGAGGTGGACTCATGCACACAGGATGCTGCTGACTGATGGAGTGAAAGGCTTTTGAAGACATTTCAGATGTGTATATACACTATGTTTTCACCTCAGATTGCACTACGCTGGTCGCCACTGTCTTTCTGCCTTCAGTTTACTTCCTGTGCTGTGCTTTCACAGGTAGTGGAATATGGTTAGGGGATCTGCAAAGCTAGCTTCGTAATGTATACAAGACCACAGGGAGGCTTTCCTGCTAAAATTGATGTTTACCAAGTTTGACCACAAATCAAATGTATTCCTGCTAAAAATAAAATTCTGGAGGGAAATGACTGTGTAAAAAGTGCATCCGTACAGCACATCACTGTCTACTAGTGTCAGAATGAGCCGAAACAAACATGTTTCGCTGTTCACCATTTCCGACACCTAGCTGATGAGCTTAAAACTTTAGATATGGCCAAAAAGAAAGACGAAAACACTGGTTTTTGTGGAGCAGCACAGCGAGTATCACTGACTGGCTCACGAGCTGTGAGTAGTAGTGAATATGTGGAACATAGAAAATGTTTCACACCACCGTCCCTTACTCCCACTCACTGTTCACATTGTTTATCTTCTATTTACATAAAGATAAACTGCACTCAATGACTTTCGTGTAACTCTCTCTCCTTAAATTTCAGATCACTGCTAATAGTATTTCCGCCTTTTTTTTTTTTTTTTTTTTTTTTTTTTTTTTTTTTTTTTTTTTTTTTTTTTTTTTTTTTTTTTTTTACTGTATATCACCAGCTCATGTGGATGAATGAATGACTTCTGGCTGTTGGTCATGTGGTGTCGCTGCTAGTATAAGCACAGGGTTACTGCTTAGATAACAGAAATTGTGGGCCAATGGATTTGTTTTTAAACCAAAAAAAAAACAATAAAATTTTATAGGCAATTCTAAAGGAAGCTGTCTTGCTTTGAAGCCAACAGACTGCAACATTTTAGTATTAGATTTTAAATCTCCTAATGCTTTAACACCTTCATACTATGGCCCAACTAATGTCTTAAGATTGCCTAGTGCAAGCCTTCTCCCTATTCAACATATAAAACGCACCAAAGATCTGGAACACATTAGTGATAAATGTCAGGATCCATCCATCACTGGTTATTAAAAAAATCACTAAAATTAATCTAGCTTTTATTATTTGCCTAACTTTAACTGGAAAGTTACTTTTACGCCACTTTTATGACATATTTCTATATTTTTATATATTATTATTTTCTTCTTTTTGCACCGCTATGGTTTATTTTTTTTTATTATTTTGTTATTTTATTTCAGGTTTTTTTGACTAAATCACTTTGGCACTATTATAGTAGTACTAGTAAAGAATATTATAGTAACACTCCTAGATTAGTAGGGGTGATATTAGTCCATTTAATATCCATTTGATAAGGAAAAGAGAGGGAAAAACAATTATTTATTTATTTATTTTGAGTTTTGGTGTTTGGTCTAGTATTTTCCTCTGCTGTTTGTGAGGACATAATGCACAGGTAGCAGGAAGAACTGCGCATCCTTATTATTAAGACGCACCACATGTTAAAAAAAATATGCTCAGAGCACTTCAGTGAGAGACGGGCGCTGTAGTGTAAGAACCATCGTTTAGGAGGCAGATGATGCATTAATGCTTCATTAATAAACTAATGAGTGGGGTGTGTGATAAGCTAAGAGTTTACTGATAGACTGGATTGCTGCTTACTTGACTGCTGGAGGGCCTCATCCTCCTACAGTCTTCTCCTTACTAAGTTTAATTAATCACAACAACTTAATTAACAGACTTTAATTATTGTTGAGGATGGGGTTGAGCTCTTTGTAACAAAAGGGGAAAAAACCCCACTGAATTCACCAGTGAATTGTACTTGTGCACTGTGAAAATGCACCCTGCTCAGTTATAAAAAAAACGGAAAAAAAAACACTTATGTAAAAGGGTAAATAAACAGATGTGCCATTAGCTTGAAAATGATCAATAAGAATGCCATTTTACACAAGATTAGCATGGTTCAATGAATCCCTCTAAATCGTAAAAGAAACCCATAGAGACATCAGTAATTTCAGGAAAAGTGCAACTGATTCAGTTGGCAAGCACACGCAAATAAACCTTGAGGGTTTATACTACCTCACTGTCAGCCAAGACGGTTTATATTCTGTAAATGGTGCATGAAGGATTAGCATGGCAATTTGAAGACATGACAAGGTTCCTGTGTTACTAAAGCAGGTCCCACTTAAAGCATGGCAATGAGCGAGCATGGGCTGCTAATTATAATTAACAGCACCAGGTGATTAGCGCTTCTTTTGTAAAAGCTTGCTCGAGGGTTTTCGCCAAAATCCCACAGCAGAAAAGTCAGTCAGAAAAAGCTCCAAGAAATCACATGTCGTTAAAGATGGTTTTGGGGTAAGAAAATAACTGTAAGAAAATAACTCTTTAACTGAGGCGGGATAATCAGCAGTCTTATTGTTCTTAATTGCAAATGTATCTTTGCAATCTCAGATCTATCAAAACATGACAAATGTGAGATTAAAAGGTAGGCTGGATAATATGTAAATTCTCAAATCTGATGAATGCAGTAGATTTACTGAGTGCTATGAGAGCAATAAAGCTCTGATTTACTGAGATCTCAAACAAAATAAAGAGGCTAAAATGTGTGAAGAAATTATGCATGCATTGTAAGTGATTTCTAAAGAATTATTTCATAAATGACATCACATGCTAAAAATATCCCGAAAATAATTATTAGTAAACCCCCCCCCCATTTCGGATATTTTTATTCATATGTGACAGGATATGAATACATTATTTGGAATGAACAGATAACGTGTTGTAAACAGACACAAATGCAAATACAGATACAAACAAGAGGTGCACTTTTTTGTGTTTTGTTAAGAAAGCTTGCCAGGGCATCTGGGTTAGATTAGAGGCATGCATCGGGACTTGGATCTTGCATGATGCATCAAAAAAAAGATGTGAGTGAGTGGGAGATTTTTACTTTCAGTAGTGTGTGAGCGAAGTGTTTGAGATATGAAGCTTGTGGGATAAAGAAAGCCCACACGGCACAATAAAAATAAACAAAATAAATTAAAATGAAAAGTGTGTGAGCAGGATAAAAAAAAACAGTCCCATATGTCTAGGTGAGCCCAGTTATGAACTCAGTGATGTAGCTGAGGTTGAGGAACTGTCTGAGCCAGAATTCACACAGCATGTTGACACTACTGCCGTTTCTACCTCTGGGATATTTCCAGTGTTTCCAAAGGCAGGGGGGTAGGGTTTAGGCCACGCCCACTTCTGGTTTAAATCTAAATACAGATACAGACATTTAGAGCTCTAAACAGATGCAGATACTGATAGTGGCATTATGTTACACCCCTATTTTTATACACACAAATCTGCAGTAAATAAGAGCCAAAAACGTTAATAAAACAGGCTTAAATATTTGTTCACTGCACATTTACCTTACATCAATTAATATATCTGTCTCAGTATTTAAACCCTCAGTATTTCAAAAATGAAATCATGAAAGCATAATTGTTTTTACTTTTTTGCAAGCTTGATTTTGACAATGTGGGTGTCAGGGATCCCAACTCCAGAGACCAGAGTATTTTGTCATCTTTCCTGCTTCATATCTGATGCAGCTCAGCTTGTGACCAGGTTTAGAAGGTGTTTTTTGATGAGGAGAATCACTATTCTGGCTTGATCTCCAGCAATCTCTTATCTTTGCAGTCTGCAGAGAGGAATAATAATAGATGTTGTGATTCCTAAACCCATATAGATCTCAAAGCACAAAGGCAGCCTTTTTTTTTTTCTCCCTGAGATTGCTTCACAAATCTTGATGGTCCCTGGAGTGGTGACATCAGCCACTCAGATTAAGTGAATGTACACAGGAGAGGGAGAGGAATGTGGGGAAAAAAGGCACTGGTTCCAAGTTCCTTGATGTCTTCGACGTAGGGGAGATTAAAGAACGAAATCCCACTAGTGCTGCCTCGATTTGGATCTGTGGGAGAAATTCAAGGGGCTAGCTAGATCAGAGAGTCACACACATGACAGAACTTTCTCAAGAGACGCAGGAGAAATCTCACTCCTGTTACTCTGTCAGTCAGACGACATCATCAGGCAGACGATGAGATGGGCCGGTTTGGAACACAGCTAAACATGGATGCACTTCAGGACCTCGGAGAAGGGATTCTTGTAAAAAAAAAAAAAAAAGAAAAAAAAAAAAAGTCAGCACTACGACACAGCACAGGACGGCGTCTCCCAGAGGATTCAGTGATGCATGGCTGATGGTTCATGACAAGTCAAGTCTGAGAATGTGGACTGAGAGAGCTTCTAAGACACTTGTGAACATCTCTTTAGCTTCATTTTTGTAATTGGAAATAAATCTGTCATGGATTAACCCTGACTACAGCTGTATCCTGTCTCAAAAGCTAGTCAGGAGCTCATTAGGGACATATACAGTTATGCATTTGACAGTCGCTTGACTCTTTGCTTGAGCAAACATAAGCACGAGATTTGATTTTTTTTCTCTGCTCTTGTCAGAGGGGAAGAAAATAGCAAGTGTAGAAACAGGCTAATCTTACCTCACCTTCAGCCTTGCTCTTTTAGGATAAATGACACCCTGCATCTGAAACCCCTAATTAATACAATTTTCACATGAACTAAAGAAGAAAATTTAGATTAAATGACAGCAGCTGAATAAAGAAAAAGCTTAATTACTGTAGATATTCCTTTCAGGGGAAAAAAGCCACCATGCTGAGACTACATCATTCAGCTAAGCCATTTAAAAACTAAACAAATAGAAACATTAACTACCTTCATATGATCCAAACTGCTTGTAAAATGCATGATGTTTTGGAGCCTGTTTTGTCTCCTACAGTGCAAAGAGTCATTACAGATGTCTTTGGAATCAAAACCCCAGCATGTAGGCTACAGATGTGATCTTGATCATTAGGAAATTCACATGAGCTCTGTGCTCTAGTTTTCCTCCCTGACAGGGCAGTGATGCAGTTTTCCTGTCTGGAAAAGAAGGACATCCTGAGCAGCTCTAAAATCCATGTTCGGTTTGGATTCATTTTACATGAGGAGGTGGGGTAATTATTATCGGAGTATCTCTGGGAATTTAGCCCTGTCTGTCATGTGAGTATTTTTCACTTACATGCAGTGGTAGCTCAGTGGTTAGGACATTGGACTACTGATCGGAAGGTCAGGAGTTCGATCCCCAGCACCGCCAAGCTGCCACTGCTGGGCCCTTGAGCAAGGCCCTTAACCCTCAACTGCTCAGTTGTATAAATAAGATAAATGTAAGTCGCTCTGGATAAGGGCGTCTGCCAAATGCTATAAATGTAAATGTTTTACGGATACGTGCACATATCTGAAATAATTATGCCGTATTTTACTTTTTATAAAATGACCTGCAGAAATAACCACAAGCCTTACATCCCATCTAATTTGATATGTTGGTAAAGATTCCTCTATATCCTTTGGGAAATAATGGAAGACACTGCAGGATGTATTCTTTTTTTAATCGCCTTCCTGCGAAACAAAAGTTTTTTCAATCCCCTCATGTCCAAAACATAGCACTTCATGCAACTTTAGTGTCTATCTCTATAAACAAGGCCTGTAAACGCCAAACGCATGGCTGATGCTGTAAGGACATGCTGTGTTAGAGAAGCAAAGGGACTTCCGTGTAGTGAGCATAGTGGGTGGTCATGCTTTATTACGTCTTGCTCACCGAGTGAATCCCACATGCTGAGAACATGCAGGACGGAAACCGAGCTATTAGATGGAATCCATTTAAAGGAGAATGTTCCGGTTTTTCCGAAGAGGTGTCTTATAGCAAATGGGAAGAACGTGCACCATTAGCCTATGGCAACTGTTTGACAGATGAGAAAAAAGATATTACCGAACACAAGTGAGTTAACGTTAATACGGCTGAAAGGAAGTGTTCAAAGAATGACAAGCTTTGCTCAAAATCAAACATCTGAAAGCAAATAAAGCATATCTTGCTTTTTTAGTGTCTAGCCATGAAACAGCTTGAAGCACATTGTTACCTTACTGTACAATATGGATCAGGAAACATTTCGGTCATGGGCTGTATTCGCGAAAAAAAAAAAAATCTATTCTTAGCTCTAAGAGTTGTGCCAAGAAGCAATGTTTTCATAAAACCTATTAATGTAATTGCTGATAAACTGATAAACAACCATGTAGCACTGTAATGTATTGTTCGGTTTGTCTATAGAGCACAACAAAGGGTCTCCCTTTACATTTGCTCATTTGGCTGTCCAAAGCAGCTCGCAATTGAGACAGGATTCAACTGAGCAGCTCATGGTAAAGGACTCAACTTGAGGCTTAACCACTGAATCATAACCACAGGAATTCAAGAAGAACCTCATTCAGAAGCTAAGAACCACTGAGGAACCCCCCTTAGTTTCCCCAATAATGGCATGTACCAATGATAGCATGTTTCATTAATGTATTGTGACACTGACTGGCTGATACAATTGTTTTTGACACTTGTAGTCATATAGAGTATAGTATTTAATTTACCATGCATTTAACTAGAATATTGATTTAAACAGCCCTCTTAATTAGCAAACTATACCCCAGAGAGTAACCATGGCTTTGTAGGTGGTGTAGTAGGAAGAGTGAATGAATCATTGAAATGTATGCAGTCTGGAAAAAGCATGTTTGATGTGTATATGATGTTATTCACAGTTCATATATGCTGCAATACTGTATTTTTCTTTTAGCCAAGCAGCAGAGTTGTCAAAACCTTTATCTCTGTTGGTACTGTGCTGTTTCTTTTAGTTGGTGAGGCAACTGTAACCCTGACTAACTCCATAATCATTGCAATACTGTTGCAATCGAGATGCTTTTGACAAGCTGAAAAGCTCCAATATATTATGTTGTGGATGCAGTTTGGACACAGAAGCAGTCATTTTAAGAATACAAGACTACACAGTTTGATCAACTGTGTTTACATACATTCTTGAAAATTAAGACACTGCCTTTTCTAAGACTCTTTCCTAAATCTGACAGTTAGAAGATACTTGAAAAGGCCCCAGGAACTATCACTTACACAGTCATGGCCATTGAAGATCCTTTACATCTGTTGCAAACTGTTACTCTTTACAGTGATATTTAACAGTCTTTACAGTGATATTTAACAGTGTTTACAGTTCCAGCGTTCCTCATCATTATCCCAAGTTTCAACCTTACGCAACAGATAATTCATCTGATTAATTGTTGGGTCTGAATGGTACAATTTTATAATAAGAGAAAGAAATAAGAATAATAATTAGAAATAAGCCTCAGTATATTCTAAGGCAACGCCAATGTTCCAAGGGAGGTAAAAAATCAAAACAGAAGCTATTTGATCTGCAATACTCAGAACTTGCTACTTGGTGGTAAATTCTCAAAAACTGGTACCCTCTGAGTACTTGCACCAGACAAAATTTACACTCCAGCCTTGATAACAGATCAAAACTTTGATTTTGCTGTTGATTCAGAAAATCCAGCAGAGATTCAAATGTGTACAGACATCTCACAAGATGTCCAGCCAGCCTCTGTGTGCCGTGTTTAACAAACCCTTCCAGACAGAAAATCTTTCCTGGTATTTAAACTGTCCTCACCCTTTCAGACACTCTGCCTGTTATTAATATAAAGATTGACCATAGGGCCCGTGGTAGTCCCTGTTCCTCTTAGCTCAGAAACATTACACAGTACATGAAGACACAGAGCATATGAGTGAGATTTCAGCAGCAGCGGTATCGAGGTATGAAGCTGGGCTATGGTGTAAGGGCAGACCAGATGAATTCGGCATCTCTAAGCTTACTGCTCTTCCACTTAATCTATTGATGAGTGTCCTCAAACAGGCATTATCTCAGGCGGGGTGTTACCGCTGTCAGGATCTTATCGATTGTATCCAATTATAAAGGAAGGAAAGTAAGCCACTTTAAGCAAATGTCAGCATCTCAGTAACCCCTTGCTTCTCTTATCAGTCCTATCACACATGACACCCTGGCACTCTGACACTTGCACAAGCACTGGACCAGCAGGGTTCAAGAGCTTGCTCCAGAAATGCAAAGTAGGATGTTATTAGCATGCCGTCTGTTTACTGTTGCTTGGGCAACTGAATTATTTATTATCTGCTATCAGCAGTTGCGCTTGAGAAATTACATTTGTCCCCCCACTTTTCTGTCATAATGTCTTGCTTAGAAAAGACCAGACAGGTTGAGGTGTACCAACAAGCCATTTGTTTATTGGGTTATGGTGGCCACCTTGAGCTCTTTTCATATTAAAAACAAATGATAGAATCTATAAAAGGGCTCAAGAGATGTCTGAGCTCTTGGAATTATTGATATGACCCCTGTAAGAAACTTTATTATTTATTAAACAAAGGAAAACCTATTAAATGAGATCTTGACCACAGCCTGTGCAGATGTCTGCCCTGCCAGAGGTATTAAAAGCAAATTAATGAAGTGAGCAGCAGGCATGCGGACTTCACTGTAGATGTTTGCCTGGTAAATGTAACAGGGTGATTAGAGGGTAGGAGAAACAGGGAGTAGGAGATATAAATATTAGATTTTGCTGTGTCCAGTCCCCGTCACTGAAGTTGCACGCATGGGAGGTCTCTTTCTGGCTCTGCCCACTTGAATGATCTAGCCATCATTCTCAGGGCAGCTGTGGTGCTTGGCAACCTCCCAGAGGACAGCATGCTGATTTCAGCAGCAGAGGGGGCAGTGGTGTGCCCTCATTTCTGTCTGCTAATGGCCTGAACCAGTTATATCGGCAGATATTTGCTCATGGGGAGCCGTGAGGGGCAAATGCCAAACTACAGGGTCTTGGCCATTAGGAAAGTTATCGAACGTGTGGCTGCCAATGATGGCACATTTGACATTGCGACTGATCAAGTGGCTGACAGGACAGCTGCACTCAGACAGAGCATTGCCACATCACTTATCATTAGCAATGACTGAGACATAAGGTAATCCTGCCTGTCATCCAGGCTCTCCAGTCCCTCAGCCAGCTAGGCCAGACAAATGCTTGTGGGATTTCTGCACAGAACCGCAGTACCATCTAAAACCCTGTCCTTGCGGCATGAGCTAATGTGCAGGTCAGACCGAGCTAAACTCCTGAGCTGTCCGTGCTGAGGAACAGAGATGATTGGACGTGAAACGTGTTGTTAAATGCATGAGTGACGCGTGAGATTTGCCATCTCCCCTGTGGTGACAGATTTCTTACTGAGGCTCAGTGAGCTGCTGGCTGACTGACTGAGGTCCACTGGGAAATATCACCTTGCAGCTAAATGAGTGATTCCCATAGCTCAGGATGCAGTAATCAATGGGGTGAAGGGAAGGAGAGGATTTAGTTGCGACGGGGTAGCTTGATGGATACAGCATAGCCGATCTCAGCCAGACAGAATTAAAAACCCGGTTCTATTGGCTATCATGTTGAGTAGGTATTGGTTACTATGTTGAGGAGATATTATATAAGACAAGTTATGTCCAAGTTCATGTTTATAAGTAGTTTGGCCTTGCTTGTCTTGCAGTGAACAGATATGAAGTGTGTACCATTATGCTGCATAATGATTATGACAATTATGGCAAAGAACCACAAACAAGAACAATGAGATCATCGTTGAGCATGATTCGTTAGCTAACGTGTACAAGAGTGGTACTTGACCACTCTATGTGGATGTGCACCTACACACTCTCAGCTCGTTGGACCACAAATGCTTCTCTCAAGACCAAATCAGGCCAAAGCAGATCTTTTTAAATGAAAAGGAGTGAGTCTCTATAAGTTTTTCCAAAGCCTATGGAAGCAGTTTAGCTTGAAAAATTACATTTACCCTCCCACTATTCTGTCATAATTCCTTGCTAAGACAAGACAAGACGGGTTGGGGTGTACCAATGGCTCGCCAAAAAGCCAAAGCTGAAGGTAACAGAGAAACCTTTATTGGGTTATGATGGCCATCTTTAAATCTTCATATAAAAAACAAATGACAGAATCTTCCCTCTTCTCTCAGAACCAAATCAGGTTAATGCAGAGCTTTTTACCTGAATAGCAGTGGAGTTCTATAAATTTCCACAAAGCCTATGGCCCTCCATATGTTCTTGAGTTCTCTTAAATCTGTATATCTGTGCCTGGATGGGAATGACCTTTTGCCATTACTATAACCTGGCCCAATTCACTTGTCATGACACGAAGTTTAAAAAAATGTGCTGGAGATTAAAATAAGCAGCAAGCCTGAACGATTAAACAATACATGGCGGCATCACCACCTTTATGAGAATTTAGGTCAAGGCACTACTTATAGAAGACATAGTGAAATTAATAGCAAATGGGTGCATCCACTCTCATGAAATATAAAAAGCTGTCATCCCAAAACCTTGCCTCCTATGTTGAGAAGATTATATACTCAGTAGGTAAGTATGTGCAATGCACCAAATAAAGGCTGGCATAAATCACTGTTTGCATGGAGATTTGTGGGTCAATGTTAGTACAGAAGAAGACAGACACTTGGTCAAAAATGGGTTTAAAAGAAATAAAAGGAATAATTTTCCATTGGTCACAGGGCTGTTGCATATCAAGCAAAAGATCTGGACTGGCAGAGACCCATTTAATAACTGTTCACAGTCTCTGATTGGAAATTAATTGCTCATTTCATTTTATCAGCAAGACACACAGGCAAATCAATATTAAGGCACACAAAGAACATTCAAACTGTGCTAGATTGAGTTGGGTGATATGACTGTAGGTTTAACATTGTAACATTGAATTTTATGAGCATACTGTGGAAATTGGTGGTAACTTGATTTACTCTATGTTTGCTTCATAAAAACACCCGTACACCAAGTATATCACTATGAGCGGCCACACTCACAAGTAGCTGACTCAATGTTGGATCATTATGGGTTTTTTTTTTTTTTTTTTTTTATAGCTAAGAGAGCAGCATGTACGCCTGTGAATTAGTAAGAAGCATGATTCATTGTGATAGTGAGATCAAGAAGTCAGTAAACTGGTTAAAAACACTGAGCTTTGTTAGTGTCGAACACCATTGCGGTTGTGAAAGTCTATTTTTAACCAACTGCTCATTTTTTCCTGTCTTGGTCCTTGTTAAAAAACCTTGTTATATCTGATTAGATGATTTATTTATTTTTTTTCATAATGCAGCACTACTTTTCTAAGTTTTGTAAGCTTCATTTTAAGTTTAATTCTGTTTCAACAAAAAAACATTATATGTAGAATACTTTGTGAAAACCCCATTGAGTATACGATATTTTCACCATAGCACCCAAAATTATTGTTTGGTCATTAGTAATCAATCCAAACAGATGTGGACCCTGGCCCTGGGATTTTTCTAGTAAAGTTTTAATTCAGCATCTAAAAGCACATCACTGTGAATATGGAAACCACATATAACAGTTTCAGGTCCTTTCTTTTTTATTGTCAGCTTGGTTTTGTGGAGTAGCCTACTATTAAAATAAAGTCAATATTGAATTATTATTACTTTGTACTTTTATTACAATTTATAATACGGAGCCGTTGAATTCTTAAATATGATTACTCAGAAAGTGATAAATGTTTTTTATAACAGCAGCTCTGACAGTAATGCTGGCTACAAATCATGCTAATGCGCTTGTTCTGATGTGTTATTTTTTCTATCGTAACTTATTCACTTGTATGGTGGACGCTCCACATAACTTAAAATTAATCATAAATTGATTATAAACATGCTATTTAACATAGAAAAGTGTTTAATTTTTTATATGGTGAAGTTTTCTCTACAGAGATGTTTATTCAACATTTATGGTGGGAGTCTCCAGTGTCAGAGCTTTGTAACAGTCAGTTTTCCACCACGAGAAGCATTTAAGGACAATGACAAGCTGTGTTTTTTCAATGAAGAGGAAAAAAGAGAGGCTGGCGAGGAAAGGACTGCTTATAGCTGCTTAAATTTTAATATAAGGACCATGTTTCACAGATATTCAACAAATCAATCCATAAGATGGATAAAAAATATTCAATAAATTGTTCATTAATACATTTAAAATTGTAATTGTTGGCAAGTCACCGTGGTATAAGAGGAATAAAACACTTCGGGACATGTTGTTGTTGGAAAAAAACAGACTTTTTGTGGTAATAGTAACTCCACTTGGTGTCGGGCTGCATCACACCAACCTGTCACTGATTATTTTCCAATAACAGCGCATCACTTTGTGTTATTCTTTACTTATACCACAGCGTGGCTGAATGCTCGGATCTGTTTGGTCAGAAGGTAAGCATTATTTTTGTATAACAACATGGCTCAGAGAGTAATTCCGGCAGTAATATGAACAACAGGTTTTTATTAATGCGCTCCTTCTAATATGTTTTTGTTTCTATACTAACAGCTCATACCCAAAGACTTGTAAGGCAGATGCTTCACATAATCTAAAATCTTTAAAAACATGTTAACAGAGTAAAACATATAATCTTTCACATGGTGAAGTTTTTTGTTAGGAGACGTTAATTAATCATTTATGGAAGGAGTCTCAGTTGTAAGTGCTTTCTCAGTCATGGCGCTTTGCGAAGTTTATCAGCACAGAAAGTCCTCAGGAGTCAGAGGACTTTACACTTCCAGTTTCTTGGTAAAATGACAAGCTGTGTTTTTTGAGAGAGAGAGAGAGAGAGAGGTTGGTGAGGGAATGACTGTTTATCGCAGCTATAACATACTGTAAGTGCGAACAGGAACCAACTTGTCTCTCGAAAGTTCGACAACATTAAATCTAACTATAACCTATGAAAATGTGCAATGTTTTGTACATTAATAAATTACACATTGTAATCATTGGCAAATCACTGTAGTATAAGAGCAATAACACACTCCAGACCGTGCTGTTATAAGAAAATACATAACAGCATGTTCTCTTGTGCCGTTACTTACGAAAAAAACAGAAGCAAAGAAAAGCCTAATTAATAATGATAAATATCCAACACCAGTGTGTCCTGAATTTTAAATTTTAGTTTGGGCCAAGAAATTTCATTACGGTGCATTACTAAAATGTGCCACGCATATGGTGGAATATTTAAAGGCATGAACTATGGTGATCGCATTTTTCTCAGGCATTCCAAAGTAGGCTATGGTTCAACACAAAATATGAAGCCTAATCAAATCGTATCAGCATAACAAAGACCCTGCATTGTGTTTCCTGACTTAACTGCGGGAAAACATTAACACATATGGAAACTATTATGAAACAGGAGAGCAAGAGCAGCTTCATGGCTCCAGCTGAGAGAAAAAGAAACAAAGGCGTGCGTGCATGTGTGTGTGTGTGTGTGTTACAGGGAGAATGTGGCCATGAAACAAAAAGAGGGTGCCAGACAAACTGTAAAAAGGATGAAGCATTCCAGCTGATATATCATGTGCACGGGGAGAAAATACAATACATCTGAGAAAATATGGGAAGATATCCTGTCTTCACACAAACATTGCCTACAGTGACATGAATCATTAAAGAGAGGGAGCAGAAATAGCTGAGAGCGCGAGGAAGGTCAGACAGGGCGTGTGGCCGTGCCCATGCACAAACAGCACTCAGTGGACACTGGCACAGACGGCACAAATGCGTCCTCTACATCTGAAGGTGAGCTGTAGTACAACTGCCAATTAGGCATAACAAGCATCACTGCGAGACACTTATCCATCATGATCAACAGCTGAGAAGTGAGAGAATATTGACCTCATCATAGCTGGACCAAGCAGTCGTGCTACAGCTAGAGCTAATGTGACTCCTCGTCACGTAGCCGACTGGTGAGTAAAGCACAGAGGGGAAAGGTGTAATTAATCCAATCAACACTTCCTGTTCAATCTCAACACAGCACAATGCAGCATGATCTTATGGAGACCTCCCACCACCCGACCCTCCCTCAAACACCCAACCCCGCACTGACATCCATCTTAAAAACAATTTAAAAATCAGATTAAAAGAAGCGACATGACAGTAATTTAAGGTTCTGCCTGGAGTCTTTATTTCTTCTGAAGGGAATCAATAAGGCTTTTTACTGCTTTTAATTAAAATGCTACGTGCCTCAGGTAATGCTTCATTACGGACAAGTGACTGCATCTTTCTCCAAGCATGCGCTATTCAACAGCCAGAGTGAAATTAGTGAAAGCATGAAATAAAACAGCAGCGTTCTGAGAAATGTTTCATGCAGAATAAGGATGGGTTTTTTTTTCACCTTGGCTAAGTTTTAAAGTCCAAAGTTTCTTTGCAGCTCACGCATTCTTTTGTTATGTGCTCACATTTCCAACAGAGATTAAGTCTACTGTACTAACATATGGGAATAATATCTGCAATCAGTCAAGGTTAAGCTTCGTCACACTTTTTTTCCTGCGAGTCGAAACCTGGTGGGTTCAATTTGTGGAAGTAATTGAATTCAAAAGTTATTCCTCTACGGATTCTTAAATCTGATTAGTCAGAAGGTGTTGATGCACTATCTATAACAGCAACTCTGACAGTAGTTCCAGCTTTAATTTATATTAATTAACAGAGGAGTTTGAGCTTTCTGGTTTCTAAGAAACATGACAAGCTGCAACCTTTGTCTTCAGTAACTTCAAGAGAGAGAAACTGATGAAGGAACAACTGTTTATATCTGGTTTAGCCTAATTGATAACGGGGGTTAGCTTGTTTTGTAGATGGTCCACAACATTAAACGGTACTATAAACAGATAAAAATATGAGTTGCTTTTTTGATACATTAAAAATATATGATCATTGGCAAATTGCTATGGTAAAATGGTAAAAAAAAAAAAGAAAAAAAACACCTCAGAACTTGCTGTTATTTGAAAAAGAGTCAACTTCTGGGTGAACTCCACTCACACCATGCTGTTGTTGGTTATTTGTCTGTAACAGCAGGTCTCAAAGTGTTTTATCCCTTACATAACACTAGGGGTGGATGACAGGACCAAAGTATCATATATCATATATCATATAGGCATTTCTACAATACACAATATGTATAATGATATACAGGCTCGCTCACAAACTGCCAAGCTGTTAAAAGCTGTTATAAATAATATTACTAAAGAACATTACATGTTTACTATTAATAAACTAATGATAATAAAAACTCAAAAAGATTTTTAAAATTTTACAATTTCAAAGATTAAGTGCAAACCTTTTAAACATCACATCAGCAGCATCCAGTCAGTAATAATAATAATAATAATAATAATAATAATAACACATAAGTATCTTTAATAATAATAAAAAGTATGTACCTAGGGTATCACAATGATCAAGTAGGAACCATTACGCTTTAATCAAAGAGGGTTTTTTTTCACGCTGAGAGAAAAATGCATAAGACAACACGAAGTGGAAGGCAGGAATATGGCAGTACGCCAGATGGACCAAAGATCCAGGCAGTGCGGAGCAGATAGGAAAAACTGCATTAATGAGGAAGAGTCCTGCTTTTCTCTTAAAAAAAAAAAAAAAAAAAAAGAGAGAGAGAGAAGCAATAGTGAGAGCAGTTTCTTGGATGAAAGCATGCTGGAGGGAGAGACAGGGCGTGATGGCAGGCCGGGGGGGAGGAGGATGAGGATGCGATGAGCTTTGCAGCAGCTCATTAGAATGCCCGGCAGGACAGAGGCGTCTTCCTCCTGGGTCAGTGACGATGCCTGGCAAAGTGGTGACAGAGAGAGGAGACACTTCCAGCATTCATTTCACCTGTCAGAGGCCACGTAGGACAGCGGCTATTAAGAATTCAGGAGAATTCGGCCTCTGTTCCCTCAGTGCATCAGCCTGGGCTTTCAGGAGGAAGAGCGCTTGCAGACTTCCTGCCTTAGAGTTCATCAGCCTGCTTTAGTTTAGTCTCAGTAATCTCTCTAGAAGCAAATTATTTTTTTTTATTCACTGTTCACATCTAGATATTCTGCATGCATAAAACTCATGCGATCACATTCATAACACTTTTTAGTGAGAAGAAGTGTTTTAATATGAATGTGCATGCAGCGATCCAGCGCCGCGCTGAGATAATGACTCAGTCCCAGTGTGTAACGATGACTGATACTGATAGAACAATCCTTTGCTATGCAGGAAAGGAAGCGCAGGTATTGCCAATGAGAATGGATGACATTTACTATTCACTCATCGGTGTAATACACCTCTGTAGCAGTGTAACAGAAGAGAACACACACGCACAAAAAAAACAGACTTTTAAGACGCTGCCGACTTCTCGCCTACATCTGAGAGTGGAACGCTGACACTGAATGACATGTTTTTGCTAGCAAGCGTGGGTGGGTTTCTTTTAAAATGGGTACACTTCACCAAGTCGAGCCTCACTGCTCACGCTACCCTCTTGTCTAATAAATACAAAAAAGCAAACAGTGCGCTCTATTCCATATGGCTCAGTAAACCCAACTTTTAGAAAGAGTAAACTGACAAAACTAAACATTTAATTATACAGAAGAAGAGGAGTTAGGACTGTGTGTTCTTTCTGGCTCGATGCACAAACAGGACTTTCTTATGCTACGCTCAAATGGGGTCATGTTGGCCACATTAATGAGAAGATTCCATATAAACAGCCCATTTCATAAGTTTCTGATAGCTATACATTTACTCAGCACCGATGTTACAATTTGTGCTCGATGCCACATGTAAATGAAGTCTTTTTCTTAGAATTTACCAAAATGTGTCTGAGCAGGATGGATATTCTTGAAAATATCGCTACACTTCCGGAAAAAACTCTCAACCTTGCTTTAGTGGATAATCTCATCTAGATGTTTGACTTGTACCTAAGAGCTGCTGCTGTAATCATAAACACTGTCTTGTGCTTATCCTAGGAATCGTTTTAACACACTTAGCACTGTTTTGATGTTAGGGTATACTATTTTAAAAGAATAATTTATATTCCCACTATCCAATGTCACCCAATGGCTTCCATTCTGAGTCACAACATGTCTTCCTTATGTCGTCTCAGGGAGATTTTCTTTGCCACTGCCTCCTCTTATCTGCTCATTCGGGATCTAAATCTGCATCCTGATTTCTGTAAAGCTGCTTGTGACAATGTCTTTTGTTAAAGGCGCTTCACAAATTGAAATGTATTCATTTCCTTACTGAATATGTGACCTATGTTATATGTGATATGCATGGAAGTAAACAAATTAGATGGTGGGAGAGCTTTTCTGAAACTGCACACACACATACCAGAACAAGGCTTGCTTATAATAGCACAAAAAAAAAAAAAAAAAAAAAAAAAAAAAAAAAAAAAAACAGTATGCCTCACAGCCCACATAAATGTTAAACTTTGACACCAATGAAATATTTACTGTATCACAGCAACTAGCCCTTAACAGCCTATGGCAGCCATTTTTGATGTACTGTCACCTGAAGTGCCACGGTACATCGCCTTGCATTTGAATTCAGAGAAGTCAAATGTGACATCCTGCATCTTAGTCTGAGAGTCAGTGGCCTTGTTTGAGCTGCTGGTATAGCCATTATAACAGATCAGACATAGTCTAAATCACACTTGAGGTAGGGCTGCACGATATTGAAGAAAAACGCGATACACAATAACTTGTTAAATAATGCGATATGTGGTACTATAATGCTATAAGTGTGTAAAGTCAATTTAAATTTTATATATATATATATATATATATATATATATATATATATATATATATATAAATGACATAACCACCATAAATGTTTCATGTTCTTTTGAGGAAAAGAAAGCAATCTCTGCTGTCTGCATCGCCCTAAAACTTTGAATTTTTCGTAACTTTTTGAAGTATTAAAATCATTCCGTTACCGCAAGCCCTTCTGATATGCATATCGCGATATTTACATTTGCCATATTTAGATAGTTTCGATATACTGTGCAGCCCTAACTTGAGGGTAATTAAATAATGGTTCACTGTGAAACAGTTTTATGTCATAGAACACAGATGTTAGAGTCGGTAACACGCGCACTGATATTTGAGATTATCTGAGACATGTTGAGGAAACCAGGGCCAGAGCAATAATTTACGAGGTAGTCCAACCCAACATATCCAACACATAAACAACCAGCTATGCCAGTTGGTATGTAATATCCACAAGCTCCAAGCACATGAAATCCCACTGAGGAATTCTAATATCCCTATGTCCTCAGGGCCGACAGATGCGTTCAAGATCCCTCCCCGCTCCGTCCCCATTGTTTTTTTTTTTTCCTGCCTTGGTCCGTATGCAGCTGTATGGCCCATCCACTCCTGAACATGTCCTATTGCCTGAGACAAACCATGAGTGTGGTGATACACTTATGTGAACTGAAAAATATACCCTGTGCTTTTGAAGACTACACTTGCGCCAATATTTCTGTGGCTTTGTTTGTGTCATGTGAGATCTAAAACAGCATTATAGAGAACATGATCTGTACCACGGATAGGATTGTTTTTTTGCTTATTTTTTTCCCAGGCTTGCAGTGCATGTGAGTAATGACACAGCAAAGGAAAGGAGAGCTTCAATTCCTTCAAGTGAGCATCCCATAGGTTCAAGGCAAAAAAGGAGAAAGATAGAGGAGAAAGATGCACGCACTCTGTCCCCGTCCATGCATACGACTGTTCGTCCACATGGAAAACTTTTTCAAAATGTCCTCCATGATAGAGAAACTGCAAAAGGTTTTGACTGTTTTTTTTTTTTTTTAAATGCTGATGTCACAGCATCAACCTGTGTCAACAAAGCCTGTTGTGGTTTTGCGTGTGTAATGAATGTATTCATGGCTGATGATCATGTTTTTACTTTATGGTTTGTAATTTCCTATTTGAAAATGTGTTTGCAATTTAATTTCATTATACCCTCATGCTGAAGCACTAGAACATGATGCACGCTGTGCTGCTTCTGAATCCACCGCTCTGGTGAGACAAACTGTACTGCCAATGGAGTTTTTGCAGAAATGTAACATTAAGCAGTAGTTCAACCTCATCATCAGTCCACACATATAATTACATGTGTTTGCCATTTTTAATCACCATGTTTGTGCTTTTCCACATTTCTCATTCTCTACTGCTCAATATGCAATCTCTCTTTACGTTATTCTTGGCGAGTTTGATGTAACAGTTTTAATGTGGATGGAAATACTTTCGAAAATGCTGTTCAGAAAATATCCATACCCATGTGAACGGAGCCTCAGATAAGACAAACAGGGTGCCGTAACAATTCATCAGGACTGGACTTGCATCATGAACTGGCAGACAAACAAAGGTAAAACAAGCAAGGGAGAGAAAAAGAGAAGGAAAGAACAGGGAAAAGACCTGATGTCCTGCCAGTTTGGCATTCTAATACAGCTGTACATCTTCCCTAATCCCCTAATCATGGAGTCCAATCTAACATCTAATATTTGTAGCATACGCACGTCCAGGTCAATTAAAAATGTAAGGCGTAGTCTAGGTCAACATATCCAAAACGCAAACAGCTGAGTGAGGGATCATGGAGTGATCAGAGGACTGCTCTAGGTGAGCCAAGAAGCTAGCTCGCCAGGCGGAGTTAACCATTTTTCTGCACCATCAAGAACCAAGGAGTGGAGAATACAATCTGCAGAGCGCAGGCATAAATCTGAGAGAGGGTTTAAAAAAGAATCATTTTTTCATATTATATTACTCCAAAAAGTCATCACTCTAGACTAAAATGATTCCCTGAGCTATATTATATTTCCTGCAAGCTGTACACTGTCAGAAATAAGTTTCTATGCAGAAACACTGTCGTTCCCCAAGGTACAAACATTACAAACATTATGAATGCTCATGGCTAGAACAGTGCTTCTTCCAAGTACAGCACAATACCACTTCCAGTTCATACCATAACAATTCTGTTTCTCTAAATGAAGATACAAAAGCTGTACCCCTGAGGTTACAACCCCACTGACAAGCTCTGAACGAGCTAACTAATGACATTGCCCCAGTTTTGTATTTTTTGTATAACGCAATAATACAAAAATAATCATCTGATGCAATGTCACATTGGTTTATAAAAGATGAAATTAAACCAGTCCCCATAGCAGTGAGCAGTTTATCATGTACATCTGCAACATAGGCGTGAATACAATTACTGACTATAGTTTGTATTTCATCAGTTGTTAAAAAAGAATAGAAACTGTCAGGTATTTCTCTATTTCTCTAACAGGATTCCACAATGCTTCAATCATTTAAATTTAGAAAAAAAAAAATGTTCATTGAAAACTGTACACTGTCAAAAAAAAAAAAAGGCACTGTACTGGCACAAAGACCATAAATGTACACCCAAGTCAAATCATTCATTCATTCATCTTCAGTGAGCGCTTTATCATGGTCAGGGTCATGGAGAGAACATCTGGGTTTCCCTCACGTACTCTGGTTTCCTCCAACCTCCCAAAAACATGCAGGTAGATGGATTGGCTAGGTGTGAATGTGACTGTGTATGGAGCACTGTGATGGCCTGGTGTCCCATCCGGGTTGTATTCCCACTTCACACCCAGTGTTTTGGAGAAAGGCTTCAGATCCACTGCGACCCTGACCACGAGAAACCAGAGAACCTGAGGGGAAACCTACACGGACAGAATGTGTGAAACTCCACACACACAGTAACCCGAGTTACAGAGACCTGGAGCTATGAGGCTGCAACACTACCCAATTCACCACCATGCCGCTGTTTCCTCTAAAATAATACACCGTTCTCTAACTAAAGGTATGAAAAACCTTACCCATGAAGTATCAGGCATAGTTTAGTGCATTTGTGTATTTAGTGTAATTAATTTGTCTCAGTTTTGTGTTACGTATCAGTGAAAAAAAAATGCAAATAAACAAAAAAAACCCCGCTTCTGTCTGTCACCTGAAAAGAGTCTTCGGTTTGTCCCTAAGAGGTTCCCTGTCAGAAAAGCTTCCAAGTAGGGCTGCCTTAGAAAGCTAGCTGTCCAAATAAGCCATTTTCAGAAAACCCTTTTTTTTCCCCTGAAAGTGTAGTTATACTCAATGGTCATTTTATCAGTCAGACATGTGATATAGGTCATTTTGTAGGTAGCCAATGCTATACACACTTTTTGAGTCTATTAAGAAACAATGTAGCAGACCTTGTGGGTGCTTTAGTTCAGACAAAACATAACAGCGCTTTTATTCCTACTACCATTAGAAAAGCTGTAGCACTAATGATTCTGGAATGAGTGTAAACTGGCAGGCCATCAAAGGAAACAACTACACAGACATTACACAGAAGAAAGAAGAGATTCACACTTGGGAATGTTGTTCTCGCTGCCTCCATTTAGACGCAACAGGGAGAATAAACATTTACACACACATATGCTCCCCCCAAGAGATGGACAGACACACACACACACACACACACACACACACACACACACACACACACACACACACACACACACATAGTTAGAAGGTGAGGCTGGCTGTTGTTGACTGATGCCTGGAGCTTCCTGAGACACAAAGACTTCTCACAGCTTATGTAGATTTATCTATTCAGTCTTTTCTTGTAGCGTGTTAGACAAAGCTAAAGCAGTGCCACCCATACCTCCGAGCACAGCAGGAGACGTATGGTGGGTTCTTTCAAACGTACAACCTTTCATCACCGCTAAGTCAATCTGATGCACTGACAAACAGAAGCAAACAATGTAAATAACTGCTAATTACCTTTTGCTTTGTCACTGTTTGTCCCTACAGAGAGACAGAGTTGAAGCAAGAGACAGAAAGAACTGCAGGACACACTGACTGACTGAATGCACCTGTCTCTGGTAGGGATCAATGCAAACATTCAGGACATGTATCAGCAATCAGTTTGTGTCAGTCCTCATCTGAGGTGTCACAAGGTCTTGTGCAGCTACGTGCACAATGCTAGCACCCGGCACAGTGGAATGACACCAGGTGAAGCGTGGGTTTATATTTCGCTTTATTTAGGCCTAGCATGGCATGCATTAAAATAGCTATGGCAATGATAATGAGACAACGGTATTGACTTTGCCTCTCTGTGTTTACTTATCCGGTTGTCTGTCACTGTTTCGTGTTAAGTTTTAGCAGCATGCATATGGAGGAATTATATTTCGTTTGTAACAGTACATCTGTCTATGATTAGAGGAATGACAATGATGACTTGACTTGGTATTACTAAAATCCAGAGATGCAAATGGCTGTTAGTGTTGCCTGGTAATCAGGCTGGTAATAATCGAGCAAATTTCAGCTTCAGTATTTTTCTGGCACTAAGGACCCTTTCAACTGATCGTCAGCCAGCAGCTTGTGGCACTGTTGGACCTTGGTCTTGGAGCTTGGATGTTCTTCTACAGCTGCAGCTTAAAAATGCTCTTGAAGTTGAGCTGGGTCTTGTTTTTTTTTCCTCCTAGTTGGCTCGCCAGTTCAATTTTGATGTACAAAATCTACCTCAATAAATGAGCTGAGAAACAGCAAGCTGCGGAGGTGATTACAGCATGACTCTCTAAGCACCAAAGATTGTGCACACAGTGCATTTATTCACACCTAACCTTGACATTATTTGATGGAATTATATTAATAATCGATAATAGTAACAGACTCACATTTAGTGACTAACACTAAATGGATCCATGTTCCTTCTGATACGAGCATACACCGCATTACAGGTTCAATAGGTATGCCTGCTGTATAGGCTATTTAGTAGGTGGACGTTTGCTGACTGTAACCAATCTTGTTGCTATACACAATTGTTCAGTCCCATATCAGGGCATCATACACTACTATGTCAGTGTTACTTCTGTGTTGAGAACTGTCCACCACTGAAAATATTTATTGTCAGGGGGGGCCATACAGTGGCCTTTTCATTGATGGATGGGCCATTTTGTGCATAGGAATTCAATTTCTACAATAAAGAGGTAACTGAATGAACAGATAATGTGATACAAACAGACAGAAATACAGATATAAATAGGAGGCGCACAATTCTTTCTTTTTTCCTTTACATTGTTCCTTTATTCATACCATACTAAGTGCCTGGTCAAGGTTGCACTGATTTCAATTAAGTTACTAGTTCATAAATTCATTAGAAAATATTACAGCCAAGTACAAATAAAAATGTTAATTGCACAAGTGAGATTCAAAAAACAGTTCCACGCACCAGCTCTAATTGGGACCAGTTATGTACTCGATTGATGTAGCTGAGGTTGATTAAGGTACGTGTCAGAGTCAGAATTCCCACCCCATGATAACTGGTGTTTTCCAGTGTTTCTGGGGGCAAAGTGGTATGGTCCC
>CM040983.1:8082491-8203296 GCA_022985145.1 Pangasius djambal
TAGTGTGCATAATAACAAAATAAACAACTAAACAAACACACACATACACACGCACAGAAATACAAGCCCACGCTTGCCTGGGCATACACTTCAACAAAAGAGGTATCACTAGCGAAGAACAGATAGTATGATACAACCTTGTTTAGCCTACTCCTATGTGTGTATGTGTGTGTGTGTGTGAAGTCAATGCTAAGCGGCTACAACAGCCAAACACACACTCGTACACACAAAGACAGATGGAGTCAGATAGTCCTGACATCCTCCCACACTCCCCTTTCACTAGAGTGCTCTCCTTTTTTTTATTCTTGGCTCAGCGAGAACAAACCCAGCCTGCTTCCTCTTCCCTGCTCTTCCACACTCATCCTCCTCAGAGCCAATCGATAGTGTCTTTAGCCTCAACTCCCAGGCACCACTTAGTAAAGGTTAATGCACACATGGTGGCAAGGGCCCACAGCAGTGCCGCTCGCCTATTCCGCTTCCAACCCACCGCACCGCCGACCTTCACTTTCCCGTCCCGCTCAAAAGCTGTTTCTCAAGAGCTGTTTCTGAGCGACACTAGGCAGACGGCAGGTCTTTTAAGATGTAAAAATTGCAGCTTGGCATGCAAGAGAGTTTCTTCGCTTTTTAAAGGAGTCATGACATCAGTACTGCTACGTGCTCAGTGAAACCCGGCAGCCGTGATTCACCATGGTTAGAATGCCGAGCTGGTAAGCTGATGAGCATGCATGCTCATAATGGCCTTCTGTGGAAATGATATGAATTATGCAACATTACGCACAAGTTTCCTTCAGAAGAATTGCTTAGCAACAAGAAGGCCTAATTCTCTCCAATCAGGCCAGTTTCATGGTAACACAATCACAAAATTGAGTTTAGAAGTAGGTGGAGTGGACGCTGAGAAGGTTAATAAAACCAGTTTTCAATCACTTGAGAATTTTGTTTCAGGTGCCTGAGAGTTGAGCACTGAACTAAAAATAACTTTAGAAAATATAGTTTTGACAGCAATGCGAGATTACAGAGTATTGGTTGATGGTGTGTGGGTGTGGTTGCTGTCACTACAAATCTAGCTGTTAATCAGGCACTCCAATTACACCCATTTTTATCATCAGCATCTTGGGAATAAATGCAAGAGTACTATAAGTATACAGTGCCACCATGGCCAAACTGAGAATTCCTGCACCACTACCTTTAAAACATTACAGGCTAAATTAAAACCACTAAAAATCTGTGATCTTGGCTAATTCTTCAAGTCTCAAACCTAACCCTTGGGGGTTGCCAGCCATGATGTACTTTAAAGAAAAGAACTGAACAAAAAAGAATGACCACTGAACATGCCGTCATAAGAATACTCAAACACAATTGGCCCGTTTGAGGGGTCCGTGAGCCGACTCACATCATGACATCAAACAGAGAACGAATAAACAAAGATATTTAGACCAAAGATGGGGAGGTCTCACAGTGCGGTGTTTATAAGTACATGACACTGTATAAACATAAACCACCACATCTTTCTTGTTGAAAATGTAAAATGTCTTTTACATTGGAAAAATACTTAGTTTTAATGTATATAATGTATTGAGTAAGGACGTCCACTGATGTTTCCAAATGAGGGGCCAGCGATGGGATGACAAAGCAGTACTCAAATGTTTCTAGTGAAGCAAGGGCAATATGGTAAAATATTCTGAGACTTCACTGCCAGACTTCACTGCCTGAGGCAGCAGCATAATGCTGAATGCATTCATTCATCTTCAGAAAAAGGGTTATGGTGGACCAGAAAACTATCCTGGGAACAATGGGCACCCTGGATTGGATACTATGAGGAAGCAATGCTACCCACTGCAACACCACTCTGCACTCTTGTGACTCTTAATGAACCTGTTTGTTACTGTGGTGGATATTTAACACTGTCATATTTACTAGCATTGTTAAATGCCTGTCGTGGCTAGCACGCGGTCTGCTCTGACCCTTAGACCTTTACCCACTCCTAAAGACACAGACAGGCATGGAACCTCACTAATGGTGTGCCATAGCTAATGAGATGAATCTATCCATTACGGCGCTTTAATGAGATTAAATCTGCATGGCTAGTAATTAGTCACCGCCCTCCCCAGCATTAACTCCTCTCCTCAGAGACAGTAAGAACCTGCCTTGCTTAGCTTTGCTAGAGGACATTAAAGTGGCTGGACACACAATAATGCTCCAGATGCTGTGAGTTGTTGTCATTTCGCTTTTTTTTTTTTTTTTTTTAATTCTTCCCTCATCAGGGAGCAAATTGATCAACCACAGTCATGGTGGATAAGAGCAAGTCTTAATGACAGCCTGGGCAGTTAATCGGCACTGTTGCTAAAGAGGATCGCTATTTGCTAATTCTCATTTCTAAGCAGATCTGCATGCTGGAGTCATTCAGAATGGTAATGGAGCAAGAGAGAACTTGCAGGCAGCAGGGCGCTGTGAGATTCTCTAAACAATTCTCATTATTCAAATGAATGTAATCAGGGGCTTATCATTTTTAGATGGATGCTAATTGCTTTGAGCACTTTCTCAGCAAAATCCTAAAAGATTTTTTGCTGGCGGAGAACGCTGTACCATGACAATATTTGAACAAGCGCGGCATTAAACTGCTTTTCGCCTCATAACTCAGTGGTGCAGGTGAGCGCAGTGGAGACTGTAGAGCTTCAGGTTTGTGCATTCCCAGCGATCATTTTCTTTAGCACATGGAGTCCATGCAGTAAGAAAATGAGTGGTGTGAAATGGGCAGATTAGATTAGCGCTGAGAGGCTTTGATCATGCTGGCTGCCTTTGATCTGCACATCCGGCTCGTGACTGCGACCGCAGCACAATGGCCCATTTCACTTTCATTTGTGTCAGCTGTGAGGGTGTATGAAGAACAGAGCGTGGATGAGAAGCACGTCGTTTGCATTCATTTAAGTCCTAATCACAGTCACTTCAAGCTCTGAGTGGCTTCGCTGCTCTAGAGGCAAATAGGACCACCAAGAGTCAGGAACTAACAAAAGTGCACTGCACTTGGAATGACGACTGCGTCTGCCCGCAATCTCGTGTTCGAACGGAGAAACATCATGGTGTCTGTATACATCAAGTCTGACGAGGTGCCATCATCTCTGACTGAGAACAGTGCAAATCTCAACACAATAACAACCCGAGAAAAGATGGGCTCATTAACACCGACAATTCATTCCATGTAATTAACAACACGACAGCATGCAATCTGAAAGTGAGCATCCCTCATTCTCTATCCTCACTCTCAGCATCCTAATATAGTTTTAATGTCACTCTTCCACAGGGGAAATACAGAAGGTAAAGTCAAGTCTCGGCCTGAGGGATGGTATCATTTTTTTTTTTTACTGCGCAAAACTCAGAGAGGTCAACTTCTACAAGTCTGGATCGGAAGTGCCTAATACCCCTGCTGTTTACTTTACTGCTGAGACATCAATCCCCTGCAGAGGGCAAGAAGACAAGAAAACACTTTTTTAACTCATCAGCCCAGCAAACTCCAAATAACTACAATACCACTGGTTTAAGTACTTAAAAAATAATACTACTCACAAAAAGAAAGCTCCAGACATTTCATGCTACTCCGCATACATTTTCATATAATTTAATTCTGCTCACAGTCACAGAAGTCACAGAAGTAGCCTGTGGCTATATCCTGTCTCATAGAAAAATAAAATGGACTGTTTAAAAAAAACCTAGCAAACTTTTTAAGCGAATATCAGGTTCTGATTGCATATGATACATTAAAAAGTATATAAAAGCATGACTAAGTTCAACGTTTGTAAAATTCGAGGCTACTGAATCCATGCCTACCTGGAGGAAGATTTGGTCTCTTCCTTTTCTTGCTGCTGTTTTCGGTACTGGTCTCCAGAGGACATTCGGACACCAGAGGCCCATTGGAGTTATTAAATTGAAGCGGCTCGTTGTTGGTTGCGGGGTCAAAGGGTAGCGGGTTTAGTCCTGGGAAAGAGACACAAAAATAAAGACACACAAACTGTTAAAGGTGAACTGAATTTAATCAATATGCAAACATTTGAACTAGCCAAAGAATGACCCTGGATAGAGGACACCACTTCAAACGATCCTTGACTGGGACTCGAGGATGTCAAAGAGAGATTATAAAGTGAGAAGTCCGAATGAGCCCCTTTGAATACCGCAGGATTCATTTCAATTCTCATTCGAAAGGCAAAATGACAGGATTATCCACACAAAGGTTCCCATTAGTTGTTAACCCCTCTGGCTCGTAATACAATCCCATTATATAAACTGACTTCCGGCTCATGTGCACTACAGACAAGCAATCAATATCCAGAAATTACACTCCTGTTCCTCCTGTGAAAAAAAAAGCAGAGATAAGACAACAAAGGCCACACCATCTGATGAATTATGCATTAAATAGCAACAAGGATACTGCCACAAACCCAAGGCACAATAAGCCAATAATTAAAGCGATTGTTCTGTTTAACATACAGGTGTTCTGTTATCTCCTACAGTAAATGTGAGGTGCTATTCAGAAAGCAAATGGGAAACGCAGCACTGTTCTCATGCACTATTCATCAGCAATCTTTCTGCTGTTTTTTGCCTGGCTTTGTTTTTCTTAAGAAAACAGGAAGGGTGGAGTTCTGAAATGTCACCTTGTGTCCTGTGGCTTCCTCTCAACTTCAGATAGAAAAAGGCTGACACAAAGTTCACAAAGTGATGCTTTAATTGTGCGCCTTACTGTCCTGCACCTGACCTCCGCGGCCTGTTCTGACAGTACAGTGATACAGAAACTCAAAGAGAGGGAGAGAGACACCAAAGGAACTGCCATAGAACTGGAGTGTACAAGCAAGTAAAAGCAAGATCAGAACTGAGAGGCAATGATGAATATGGATCTGTTACAGACGATATAAAAAAAAAAAAAAAGTAGACGGTAGAATTTGGAACTGTAGGATGCCAGAACAACGAAGGAACAGACACTGATGACAAGTTAAACAGGGCTTTATGCGGTATCGCTTTCTCGCTATCATTCTCTAGAGAGCTTTGTAAAGTAGTGAAA
Organism: Pangasius djambal; assembly: GCA_022985145.1. Lineage (NCBI taxonomy): Eukaryota > Metazoa > Chordata > Actinopteri > Siluriformes > Pangasiidae > Pangasius > Pangasius djambal. Next base: position 8,087,539 of record CM040983.1, read on the forward strand.
AGTCCTTGGCACGTAATGGGCTGCTAATGAGAGACGAAGGCTGCTGGTCTGTGATGAGTCATAGAGTAAAAACTCTGATTAAGATCTCTGCACACGCTCATGAGACTCTTGCTTTTTCCCATCCATTAAACCAAGCCCTCACGTGACAAATGAGATTCGATACACCTGCTTGATCCATAGTAGGAAATCTGGACCTTAATGCACTATGAATATACCCTGAGATGGTAGTTTATCAGGTCCACCTCTCATATAGGTGCACTTTGCAGATATACAATTACTGACCGTAGCCCATCTATCGTTATGTATAATCTCTGTCAGTCCACTGCCCTGTCCTTCAATTGATTCAGACCATCAAAGGACCACCACTGACCAGATATGGTGACGACCACATGACTACCATAGGTATATAATCACTTGGAGCCCACTATAATTAACTATAGGACCACCTCTGAACAGATATGATAGTCCATTGTCACTTGAATGCCACAGGACTATGTTACCCTGGACCTAACCATGGTTAATAGTACCTTTAATATGCACAACTAAAGGAATATCTCTGAGCAGATATGACAGTCCATATCCATATTACTTCCTTAGGACTGTAGTTCCTTAGACCCCACCATGGGTAACAATCCCTTTGGACAGCCATAGGAGTAAAGAGATATGGTTGTTCATTATCTCTTGGCTACCAAAGGACTTTGGTCCCTTGGATTCCGCTATGGTTAACAGTCCCTTTTTTATGGACAAACGTAAGACCTCCACTGACCAGATATGGTGGTTCACTTCCATTAATAGATGGAGTACAGTGTGGCTGACAACTTGTCCATATTAAGAGATATTAGAGAGGAATTGTATACCTCTAAGGTGTCACGGTGACGCAACAGGTAGTGCTCTTGCCTCACAGCTTCATGATCCTGAGCTCGTGTTATTGTCTGTGCAGAGTTTCACATGTTTTTCCCATGTCCGCATAGATTTTTTTCCAGGTTCTCCAGTTTCCTCCCCCTCCCAAAAACATGCCAGTATGTGAATTTGCTACTCTAAATTGCCCCACATTGTATTTATTTGCATGGGGTTCTTCAATGGACTGTCATTGGAACCAGGAGGTATTGATGCCTTTCTGGGATAATCTCCAGATCCACCGTGACCCTGACCAGGATAAAATGCTCACTGAAGACGAATGACTGAATGCATACATTGTATTATGTGCGTTATGTATTGTTTAAAAAGGAATATGCAAACTGTATGCCATATGTGAAAATGCCTTTAGGAGACATGGACTAGTGAGATGCCCCATGTCCATCCTTGCGCATAAACTACAAGATACTAATCCTCACTTATAAAGCTCTCCATAACCTTGGTCCTACATATTTATCTGACTTACTTCTGCTTTATATTCCTGCCCGTTCCTTACGATGTTCTGGTGAGGGATTGTTAGTCACTCCTAAGTTTCGTCTGGTGACTACGGGAGCTAGATCTTTCAGTGTTGTGGCTCCCAGATTGTGGAATGCTCTTCCCCAAGACATCCGTCAAGCATCCTCCCTTCTCTCCTTCAAAAACCTCTTAAAAACACATTTTTTTTCTCCGAGTATCACTCTTCAGTTCTCAGTCTGTAAATCGTACCCTGTTATGGACGTTCATCTAAATTCTCTCTGTATCTCTAAGCTAATTTTGTAAGTGTATATGTATGTGTTATGTGTTGGTATGTGCATCTCTAATCTAGCTTTGTAAGCGACCTCTGTATATTACTTTCAGCTCTTGTGTTCTGTCCTTTGATATTGATGTTTATTTGTATTCTTTAAATTTGACTTGTAAAGCGACCTTGGGTGTTAGAAAGGCGCTATATAAATAAAAGTTATTATTATTATTATTATTATTATTATTATTATGTGGTGCTACTGACCTTGACATGAACTTAAAAAGTGTATAGCTACAATGTGTTTACACATTATGTGTTTATAACCACAGTGATGCAGACCACAAACATATGGCTGCTTCCTGGACAGGAGGGAACCCCTTCCATACCCATGGAGTGGAAGAGTCCATCCATGGCAGAACAAAACTTATTAGCTTCTACTGAGGAAACGAAGTCCAATCTTTAAAATTTTTTTTAGAATGGAAAAAAATCTTCTTTTAAATATATGGAGAATTCTTTTTTTTTTTTTGGGCTGAGATACTGCACTCTTCCCTCAGATTGTGATGCTTCAATAGAGCCACTGATGAGATTTAAATGAGTATTACTCCTCGAACTGCTGATAGGCGCTGAGGACTGAGACGGATGCAGATCACACACGCAGAACACATACACCAGTCTTATCTTCAGACAGAGAGAGCGTCAGAGAAGGGGGGGTATGAGCAAAAGAAGGCGAGGGAGTAAGCAGAGAAATAAGAGAAGAAGAGGGAAAATGAGCAGGGAAAAGGGAAAATGCAGTGTGAGAGAGAGAGAGAGAGAGAGAGAGAGAGATAGTATAGAAGAGTGGGTGGGGAAGGCAGCTGATGAAGGGCAGTTCCTGTGAGCAAAAGCTCTTACTATTCTTCCAAGGGAACTGCAGGCCGCCGGCTGCCTCTGACACCAGATGAGACTCATGCATTTATTCATGTCTGAAGACCCTGTTTTGGTGGATGTTTCTCTCTTTTAGTTATCCAAGTCGAGCGATTCAATAAAATGTTTACAGGGGAATTTTAACCATCTCAAAGCAATCGCCTGTGGCACGCTGCACTTCAGTATCATCAATGCCGTGATGAATCTCTCATTTTCAATACATAACACAGCCACTCTTCTTTTCAGATACACTGTTAAGCTTTCCTCTTAATGTTTCTATCAGAATGTAATAGTGTGTTTTAGAGGAACACGGCATTCCCTTTCCACTGGGCTTCTGGGCGTGATATCAAAGTACAGGCCATGACAACTGTGTGCTTATAAAGAAAACAAGACAAACTGGAAAAAGAGGAAACCGACAGGGAAATCTAATGCAGCACAGAGGAGACTAGGGGAAAACTTTCTTACCCTCTTTTTTTCTTCTCTCCCTTTCTCCCTGTTAGCTAGTTTCAAAGCCTAGCAAGTACACTTGGGACTCACCGTGTGCCATGTGTACAAGTACAGCTACGTTTAATAAAATGCTTGAATGAATTTTCCCCACGAGTGCTTGTCGCATGATTGAACACAATTCGTTTGTGGTCAGCTTATGTTTAGTGAACATTAAATGCACAACGTGAGAGATCTCCGTTCCTTGATTTACTGTAGTTCTGTTCACCGGTTTCTCTCACTGTCTCTCTGCCCATCACTTTCTGTCTCCTCATATACAGCCTGCTCTCCATCTGGCAGGCTTGGCAGGTCTTCCCAAATCACCTCTCAGGTATGAATGATGCTTCAATTAATCTTGTAAACATGTTGGCTGGCCTGCTGTAGAAGTGTCTAATTTACACCAGCCTTTTTAATTAAGCTGGCTTAAGAGATGAGTTGACTCCATGGCTCTCTTGGGAAGATGGGGAAGACACGGAACAAGCAAGAGAGCACAGGTTAAAAACAGTTTATCGCTTCTGTATCAGATAAAGTGTTGCCTTTGACTCAGCCGAACACAAATTCCAGTTTATGTGGCTACTTAATCAGTATTTATTTGACTTGTTTAACAGTTATTTATAAAGCAAAACCAAACTGGAGCTGAAGTCTTATTTCCAGTAAGCCACTTGCTTATAGGCACCAGTTCACTCCCAAGGTCGGAGTTCTAGCGGAACTGCAGGCTGCACCTCCCAACCTCCACTGCTTCGTTTTCTGTTGTGTGTCTAGCAAATGAATGGGTAGCTTACAGTCTAGTCCTGGGACATCTCATGATTTATTCTTTTTGCTACACCCTTCCCAAACACCAATCATTTCTACACCCTTCTCCAAACCTCTTACATATTAAATCCCTTTACATGACTTATTATGTTTGGATTATTGCACTTATGCTGGTCATGGTTCAGAAATGAGTCTTGTGCAGTCTATGTGCTGTTCACGGAGAGTAAGCAACAAAATGACAATAAATAAAAATAAAAAAATCACATACTCATTGCAGAGGACAACAGAATAACTGCTCTTGATAAAATGTATTAATTGGGGTATCACAGATCTCAGCTGTAATTTGATACAAGGGTTGTGTTAAATGAAAAAGGTGACACTCACATTTTTAATTTTTTAAGTGTATTAGTGTATTAAGTGTATTAGTGTATTAAGTGTATTAAGTGTACCTGTCTGACCAATTGCTTATCTTGGCATGGCCTGGCCTTGCGGAATCCTGACTCAACCACAAACTAAACAGGCTGAACTTGTTCACAATAGATATAAGTAGATTTTACACTTCAAGCTCTACACTGAAACTCTATCTCCCACTGAGTATAATCCAGGGTCACCTTGGACTCCAGCTTCTCCCTGGACTCCCATGTCTAAAGACTCCATCCTTCTTCCACCTTATCTGTGATAATACAGAAATGAGGTCATCGTTCTCTCAGCACAGAAATACTCAAGACATTCATCTTGAGATGCCTCTTTTATTTGGGACTGAATAAGCTCACAATCTTCTATTTCAACTCCAAAGGGTTTAGAATGCAGCTTTTGAAATCTGTGTCTATCAAGGCAAGTTTTTCTACTGCAATGTACCAGAAATATTGGTATGAAAAAACCTCCTCGTTGGGCATCATTGGGGTTCATCCACAAAACTGGCACCAACAGCAACAAATGATATCGGCAGTTAAGGCTAAAAACACTGGTCATTGCTAATTGGTTATACTCACAAAATACAATGCCTTTTACACAGAAAAAAACCATCAGGCTTGTTGGTGCTATATTTTTATCCCATCAAATGCACCATATTCTTTTTATTTCACAAACTGCACAAAATGTTATTAATTGTATGATCATACAGTGTGCCACTAGAAGTTAGTGAGTTAATAACAATGTTGGTTTGATGTGATCATATTGCTATTATTAATTTGTTTACATTTAAATAATTGCAATTTTTGCCAAACTGCACATAAACCCTTTGCCAACTGGCCAAGTATGGTGACCCATACTCGGAATTTGTGCTCTGCATTTAATCCATCCAAGTGCACACACACACACACGCACAGTAGTGAACACCTGGAGCAGTGGGCAGCCTTTTTTGCTGCGGCGCCTGGGGAGCAGCTGGGGGTTCGGTGCCTTGCTCAAGGGTCTCACCTCAGTTGTGGTATTGAAGGTGGAGGAGAGCGCTGGTCATTCACTCCCCCCCACCTACAATCCCTGCCGGACCTGAGACTCGAACCCACGACCTTCAGGTTCAGGCCACGACTGCCTTTTTACAGCTTTTTATCATTGCTGTCATTATGACCATTCCAATTGTCTATCAAGCTAGCGGAAAACTGAACTACAACCAGCACCCAAGGTTCCACGGGCTCCAGTTTCTTCTTGTGAATGTGAAATAGAAAAACACCTCCACCCTCAAGACCTTCCCTTCCTATTTTCTCCATGCTAATCTTCTTCTGCTCCCTTTACTTGTGACGATTTGTCTTTCGGTCTGTCACATTGTCCATGAATTCTTAGCAGTTTATTATTTTTTTTCATCTCTTTGGTTGCTGAATCCCACAAACCCACTGCATGCCTTTAGGTTAAATATGCACGAACGCCTTCCTTTTCTTAGCTTACGGTGAATGAGAAATTCTCAAATTCTCTTTTCCATAGCTCTGAGTATGCTTGCATGAATACTAAGGTGGTGAATAAGAGATTCTCAAGTTTATTTTCTATGGCTTTTTTTTCTTTCTTTATTTTTGCATGAATACTATGCAGATCTCTTGTTCACCAACAAACTTTCTTTAGGCTGAGGTCTCTGTGCTTGGTCCCCCAGGCTTTCCGGACTCCTCCCAACAGGGTCCATCTCCTCCATTAGAGCGCAGTCGGACAGAGTTATTTAGGCAGCACTCAGCAGCTGGTCAAAACCACTTCTCCCCTTATGAGAAAAAGATGAAGGGAAAATACCACTCATGCATCAGAGAGAGGGAAAAGATAACATCACTATGGCTACAGAAGAGTGGATTTGAAGCAAAAGGAATAGGAAGTACAGGAGGTGTGAGTGCATGGCAATGACTGAAAGCAAAGGATATGCAGTGAGAACAGAGAAAATGGGAAATAAAATGTAGTGTGGCCTGGGTAATGACACAGAGCAAGAGCTTTATCGCCCATGAAAGACCTTTATAATAGGGGTGTAGCACAGTGCCACTATCTATACCTGGATCTGTTTGGTATTCCAAATTTGGATTTAAACCAAAAAACGGACATGGTCTAGTTTCTTTTCTTTTTTTTTTGTCTTTTGAACCCTACCACTCTCTCCTCTACTCACTATAACTCACCTCCTGCTTGCGCGACTCAGTTACTTTATAACCAGATGGAAATAAGATGTTAATGCTATGTATGGAAGAACAAAGCAGGTCCAGTCCAGATGCTTGAGTCTGATGCAGCCATGGCTCCCTCAGCCGAAGCCCATTAATGCTCAGTGCACTGCTGTCACTTCTTCTCTTTCCTCTATACGTCTCCATCCCTCTCCTCTCTCTATCAAAGGTTCTTTGACCTCCCAACGACAGCTTTGTAGCTTCCCGGTGACTCGGAGACAGCCGGTGAGAATCGGCGCAATATTTACTGTAACGAATGATTGATCATTGCAGTGAGGATACCTGGCTGTTTAGCTAGCTAGGATCTGAGCCACCTGCTCCACAATGATTTAGCAAAGCAGCAGCAAACATGGAGCAGGAGGGCTTTATCACAGAGAACCGATGCTGGACCTTCTGCTGTGCCACTGGCAAACACACTCATCATGGATTTATCATCTCCCCAGTGTGCATTATGCATTAAAAACACGCAACACACCACTGCTTTGGCTGAATCGATGCAGGTCAATGCAGTAACAGATAATGAAAGCACAGATGATCTGATGACATAACACTAAAACACTATTGGGCATTGTGTACAGATCAGTGGTGGGGAATGGAGGTAGTTTATTAAAGACGGGAGCTGCTCTGCATGGATACAGGGAGCCTCGGGGCAGGCCTGGAGGTGTTGAGCTCAGTACAGAGGAGATCACGCATGACAAGTTATGATCTCCCAATTCCTGTGGAGATTAACACTAGGGTTGTCACAGTGTATGATGGAATGTATTTCTGCATATACACATTAATATATATATATATATATATATATATATATATATATATATATATATATATATATTTATTTTGTTTACTCCAGTGGTTCTCATCCTTTTTGTGTCTGGCTGGATGTAGGTTGGATTTTGTAAACCCCTCCCTATGGACTCCACCTAAATAATACTACAGAAAATTCTGTTTCTCAGCGCAGGACTCACGGACTGCGCTGAAAGCCCTTTGGCTGTGTGATCCGCTATTGTTGTAAATATGCTACACTGCTACCTCTGCTGCCACTCCCTAGCATGTTTATAACTTTATCATACACAACGGCTATCAAACACACAGAAGAACATGGCATTTCTGATCGGAGGTATTGGAAACAACTATCTACTTTTGGTTAAGCAGTGCTGCACACTAACAAGCTAGTTAGATTTTTAAGAAAATGCTTTAGCTCTGCAAACCGCCTTTCCTCACAGCCTCTTTCTCTCTCTCTCTCTTTCAGCTCATAATGACAATGTACGAAATTTTAAAGAAAAGTGTTTTTAGCTCATGTGGCTCCATCTTTTCTTCCTGATTAAGCCTGGAAAAACATGCTTGTAACATTTCTTAACGTTCAAGAAAAAAGAAGAACAAATCTTTCTGTTTAGTTTTGTAATCTGAATGTGCAAAGAGATTTCTATATGAAGATTTTGTTTGATATTTTTAGAATAGACTATCACTGTGAAATAATCCACACAGCAGTATTTCTAGCCCACTATATCTTCTACACTGATGCGTAGATCTGAACCGGACGGATCCTAATCCTCAAACACACACCTGCTTGCCTGCTGTTGGGAAATGAAATCCGTCTTTCGAACACTGACACTGACATTACAAAAGCCGAGATCTGTTAGACTTGTAGTTAGCAGGCTTCGCTGTTTCTCCGCCAAATGCTTTACAGTGCCAGTACAGCACATGCAGCTCCTCGGCAGAGACGAGAGACTGAGAGCTGTCAAACCGACTCCCTTGCACCTATAATATATTTTGACTCCACTCCGGTACACTGGTTTTAATGTTGCGGATTATTCCAGCACAGGCCCCTTTCCCTTTAATACCACAGGCCATATTAATGCCAGCTGGGCCGGTGTCACTGGTGCCGTGATTTATTCAACATGCACAATGTTTCAATCAAAGCCTTGCATTCAGCAGGACCCGAGAGTATCAGAGCATCACAATGGTGGTGTGTGGGGGCTCAGAGGCGAGCCATTAATCTTCTCTGAGCCCGAACAACAACTTAACACAAAGATTATGCCCAATTTATGCACCTGAGGGGGGGGAAAGAGTGTGTGTGCCAGTGTGTGCCACGGAGCATTAACACATCACCGACCTAATGCATTAACGCATTCGTGGATTTGATCTTCCTTTCTGCACATTGTCACCTGCGTTCTAAAAGATGGGGGGAAATGGATACACTGACAGTGGTGTCTTCTCACTTGTAAACCTTCAGTGTAAAACTCAATTAACAGGCTGAGCAGTGACACCGAAATATCTTCATGGGAAGCACAAAAAAGCAAGACATTTTGCTCAAAGAACAACTGTGATTGTGATGTGCTGGTGCTTATTTCTTGGTTGATGCTGCATTTTCATTATTCCTGTGAGAATTCAGTGTCTATCTACCGCTCTGACATCACAAGGGACGTCGCTAGCGCCGTTACAATGGCGATTAATAGAGGAAAACTAATTCAGTGATCTGAAACATAAGGGATAAGAGTCAGATTTCACTGCTAGCTCCAGCGATATTCAATGTCAGAATAATGAGAAATCCATTTTAGTGGAGACAGCAAACACTGGACTCGAGTTAGAGACAGCTAGTCAGAGATCTGCGAGATGGTGCAATGTATCGGAAGCTGATCTGTTTGAGCAGAGGGTACAGATGAGGTGACGGGAGAGCTGCACAGACTAAAAAACTAAAGCACTCTTTAGGTAGAGATGGAATCCCACTGGTGCAACTATCAGCAGGTATTTGAACAGCATTATGGGTAAGGTAGGAAATCATCAACCAAAGAGAAAATAGATCAACATGTCAATGGCAGAAGTTTAAAGTAAAAAAAAAAAAAACTCGGAAATTCATTACAAAACAAATTTGCGATGCCACTGAAGTTGCATTAATTATAACGATCAAGACGAAGGTCATTCATGGAGGATTTTTAGTTTAAGGATGCAAATTGTTCATTTTTGGTTTGTTTTTAATAGACAGACTAATGTTAAGACCACAGAACCTGGCTGGTGCTTGTTTAAAGAGTGGATCTGAATGGTGGCACAGAGGCAGAGGACAGGCATGAGGTGACATTGTGTTGAAATAGGGGTCAGTGTTCAGTCCAGCTAAGAATGCACTAATGTAACAGGTCCCATTCTGGAAGCACTCATACCTCTCTGCACTGCACTGCGCCAGCCACCAGATGCTGGGGAATAAATAATCACGCTGAAGGGTCTGTGTGTGGTAGCTGCTGTAGCACTTCAAGGTCAGATGACAACCTGGTGCTGCCACTCCACTAAGCCCGAGAGCCCAAATTAGCCGGCAGACGAACTCTGGTCCACTAATTCTTGTGAGCATGGTGATGAAACGACAGTCATGTGGTGTACAAGGCAGCACTCAGCAAGAGTGGCTTGAGCGTTGATTCGGGATAACAGACACAAACGAAGCGAGATGCATCTCTATTCTTAGTTGCACTTGTCTGGCACGCTCACTGGCACATTTCGCAATGCATGCACTGACTGCATGGAATGGCCGAAGCCTCGGCCAGATAAATCAACAAGGTGCCTTAATGGTCTCGCTTACAGTAAAAATCTGAGTTGTGTGCGGAATTCTTCCTGCTCTATTAACACAGCTTTTCACTTTGGTGCTTGAGTATTTCCAGAGCAAAGAGAGAGCAGAGTGAGGGTTTCGAAATTAATCTGCGAATTAAAGTGAATTATGTGCTTAATTATCTTTCTTATAATAGACCTAACAAATAAATGGCACAGGGGTATGAAGTTCCACAGAACAAGTTTTTAGACGTTGTCCCGAACCACTCGAGGCCAAAACAGTCTCAAGGCGTGAACAGACTGAAAGTGAAGTGAGGTTTTGAATGGATCAATTATGAGTTGTGAAGTTGGCTCCAGGAGTGTAAACAGGACTGCTGATTGGGCTTTAACGGGCCATGTCTGGCACAGCAGGCTCTTTATAGAGCGCTAGGCGAGATGCTGGCCTCAAAGCTGGCTCCCATGAATGGCAGGCAGTATAGTTTTTGCTCCACCTGCCTCCAGTGCACACATGAAAGCGTAAAAATGCTTCGTTAAACATGCGAAGACAAACATGCACGAAAAAATAAAAACAGGCAGGACAGAGGCGTCTCTATGAATACGAGCACAGAGAGACTCAGAGACTGACTCCGGAGTGACGTCTGACTGCTCATTAACCCTACTTAATTATGCTTTCCAGAATTTGACAGCCTAACTTGCACAGCTCTTCTCTGTCTGAACTGCCCTGTGTGTTTTCTTTTACAGAAAGAGAAACATTACCTGGTGAGCTGCTAATGCGAGCGCATGTTTGAACACTTTCACATAGCTGTCTGTAATCGTAATAATAACCTTAAATCTATCAAGAGAGTAGTAATGCATTTGGACTAGCTCTATCAGTCATGTCAAACTTTTCCTCTTGGCTAGTAATCTTGTACTTCAGTGTTTATGTTATTTGTTTATGGATAGTTTAGCATGTACTGCATTGGCTCATTAACGACAGCCAAAGGCAACAAACATAGCAAGACAACAGCAGCATTGTCTCTTCTGTATCACAGATGCATGAATAATGCGCGTGCCTCCATTAATCATATTTCATCATCATACATCATGCCATTGTGTTTAAAGTCAGCATTATGAAAAAAAAGGTACTTTTTTATTATTTGTGGTTTTCTCTTTTTTTTTTTTCTTGCCTGACATTCACAAAATCTAGTGTTATTGCCATGGCATGTGCACAGCTGCACTGCTGCATAGAGCTGTTTTATTTATTTATTTATTTATGGAACACTCCATCTCTGAATTTGATGAACTAACAGGAGACTAGGCGGAGTTTACAGTGAAGCTGTGAACCATCATCCTTGTTACATACACACCTTAAGACAGCACATTTCATAACAAGCACCAAAAACCTCATTTATCATTTATATGACTTGGGTAGAAAAATCCTAAACGGGAACCTATGGTTATCTCCTAAAATGTATACAACATCCATACTCATAAAATAAAATGCATGCTGCTAAATATTTATGGCTCGCAGCTTTTTTTTAATTAACCACAATTCATGTTAAAACAAGCTCATCGACGCAGCATAGAGAATGCACTTATACACCCTTATAGGGTAGTCTTCTGTTACAATGTTCCACAGGGACCTTGGCCTCAGCTCTCAGCGGCTGGAAGTGACTCACACGCCACTCATCCTTGTGGGCGGAAAAAGTGTAATCAATCTAGGAATAATGTGCTGCTGACGAGGGCCTCCAAGGTCGGTGATGCACTTGACGCATGACTATGTGTACATGTGTGCAGAGTTGCTACACGAGTAGTGCTTCATGAACTCGCCTGCGCAACTTTTGATCATTTCACGGATTAAAGTCTATATCCACTAGAGGGCAGGTCATAGCCGAAACAACCCCCACTGACATTCCTTCATCTTCAGTAAGCAATTTTATCCTGGATCCGGAGCCAGGAACACTGGTCACGAGGCTGGAATACACCCTGGACACGACGCGATTTCATAGCATGCACATTCACACGCTCATTCACAAATAGAGTTGATCTAGAGTAGCCTACTCTAATCCGACTACTGGCGCGTTGGGAGGAAACCCAAACGGACATGGGGAGGGTGTGTTAAACTCCAAACAGATGATAACCACTGACTACACTACCCCTGGTTACTTACTACACACGGTCACCTCATGGTTAAACATATCAAGAGAAAAATAAAGCTGCTAGACAGATTCAAATAATATACTTTACATGTGATGTAAGAGCTAAGCAGCACAGCTCATAGCTGAAGATTTGAACTTGTTTATGATTCGTCCATCCAACAGAATTTAAGATTCCCATGTAGTCATAAAGCAAGCTGCTCTGTTACTTTACATATTATCTTCACCAATAAATCAGAGGCTGTAATGGATGAGGTTCAGCACATTTACTATGGCCATACAAGCACAAAGACTGGCCTCAATCTCCATTTCTCAATTATCAAGAAATGGAGGGAAAACCTACTAGAGAACATAGAAAAGAAAAGGATGCGCTAAGGTTTTATTTGAAACGGACAGTAGCTTCTGGAGCCTGCACTGAGGCACTGCTGGACATGATGGATGCTTTGTTGAAGGTTTCTCTGAGGGTGGGACTGATGGGATCGACTAACCCCTGAGGCGATACCTTTGGCTTATTCGTCCGAATGGTTTAGACCTGCTCCGGGAAGGCTCCGACTGTGAGTGGCTCTCAATACACCTGCTTATTGCTCACCTCAATTCCAAGCCAACTGTGTGGGAACAGTGGAAAGTCATTAAACCTTGCCATTACATCCAGCACAAATAACAGTTTCTAAAGACACCACTAATGAAGGTCAACAGGAGGAAAATTACAGGAAAACAATGACCACAATGATCCAAGTAAAAGTTAATATATTCCCATTTGAGTAGGGTGACATTTTCAGAAGTTAGAAAAAAAATGATGCAGCAGACATCATCGCTGCAGCCTGCTGTGCTCAGCATTCATCTGAGTCATGTGTTGCAGTGTTCAAAAACGAACAAACACAGCTGTATGACTGAGGTGGTATTGTGGATAAACTACTAAACACACACAAGACACACAAGAGTTCGCCTAAACCTCCGGGATATCCAGAGGCACACAAGTTAAGGTTGTTTCCTGGAAATGATACCACGCTGCACGTCTTTTGGAGACACCACAGTCTAAGCTTCTAACATTCATTCATTTCTCTCCCGAGGAAATTAAAGTGAGTGCCTCATTATGATCACTTGGGTTCAATAGATGTCAAATATACACTAGGAGCTCTTGCTGAGTTGTTTGGTCGCTGTGTCACGGCTTCTGCTTTCAATAATTGCCAAAATTAGAGCAATTTGCGGCGTCAATCCCTAATATCCTGTAATTATCTCATTTTTCTAACAGCCAGGCAAACAAAAGAATACGACCGTATTCGTTTTTCACACAATGAAGTCTAAAACAGTGAAGTTTACTAGGCATATTAGTTATTTAACACTGAAATGTGTCAATACAAATCCCTGGTGATGAAAGGTGGGATTGGGGATCGGCCTGTTTATTATCAGCTGCTCTTTTCTTTTCTTTTCTTTTTTTAAACCTCATTTCATTTACTTTAAGAGAAGCATAAGGAAGGAGCTAAAATATTATAACAGAAAATATAATACAAAATTATACAAAATTCCTGTTTATTATACGTACGTATATTACACAGTGAAATAAAACAAATATGTTTTTCTTTTCTTTTTTTTTAAAATACAAATGTGTGTGTGTGTGTGTGTGTGTGGAGAATAAATATGGGTGTAGACTGGTAAAGTAACTCACTGGTTTCTAACAAGGAGCAGCACTGAGACAGAAATACACAGGGTAGGTGTTGTGGATGCGTCAGAGACAAACTACTTGAGCTAAACTCCAAGAAGTATGCTTATATGTAACAAAATAATCACAGAGTTAGCCATTACACAGCATCAGTAGCCTAGAGCTTTAATCGCTGTTTGGCTTCTTAGTGGATACTGGATAAGTTAGATGATGGGAAATTAACTTATGTGACCTGCATGCTGGAGGTAAAGAGAGAAATCACGATGCATGAATAACAAGTGAACGGTTTTAAGATTCCGGTAATCAGCTTTTTATCTCCATGAGAGTAACACTCCTGAAACCCTGTAATTTCTTTGTTCCGGCTTGCTCCAAAACAAGCAGCCATACCCCATGGCGTGCAAGCAGCAGCTTTTTTCTGGTTCGGGGTTAAGTGACAACACATCACATGCAGTAATGCACACAAGACATTATACAATCAAGTCATTATACTGGTGACGAGGGATAAATTCATCCTTACCAACTGCCATTCTGCCACATGTCTAGGGAGCCAATGAAGGTTAATTTATTCAAATCTCCCAACCACTCATCTCTATTCCATTAAATAGAGCTAATGAATCTTTGGTTAGTGTCTAATCAGCTTCACGCTGTCACAAGCTCCAGATCTTTCCAGGAATACTTTAGTGGTGCCAAAGAAGAAACAGCATGGCCTCTGAACTTTACAGCAATTCCAACAGAGAGGCCTACAAGTGTTGCTCTATAGCACTTATAGAGAGAGCACAAATCAGAAAAAGAACAGAGAGTAGAAACAGACAGAGATAGCGAGAGCACACTGAATGGAGAGATAAAGACATCCGCAGTAGGATTATGTCCTTGGCTCTCTTTCAGCTGATGTTATATAGAGTTGGAGAAGGCTTTCTAATGTACATCACACTACTCTCTATAACTCAAGAGTCCTGGACCCAATACTACAAATACTCATGTTTCTGCTAAACACAAACAGTAATCATATTTGAAAGGAAATTAAACAATTAAAGCAAATCAGTTTCCATGACACTGTTCCAGGAACACGAATGTCAAAGAGAAAAAAAAGAAAGAAAACATTGTCATTCATGGTACAATTCCTGCATCAATTTCCAGAAAGGAAGCCCCATAATAAATATATTTTTTTATAACCGATTCATTTACGAAACCCTCACCCAGCCTTGGTTATTAAACCAATAATAAATACTTATTCTTTTTTTGTTTTAAAGCAATTACAAGTTTGAAAAAAGCAAATGTCAGATTTTAAACAACAAAGCAAAACAAACAAATAATTGTATACCCAGAAGCACGGAGTTAATTTAATAACCTCCCTGAATGTGGAACAATTGTTTCAAAAACAGCTAAAACACACTTGGCACTACATACGATTTCAGTGACTTTGACTACGGCGTGGTTGTTGGTGCCAGACGAGTTGGATTGAGTGTTTCAGAAACAGCAGATCTCTCGGGGTTTTCACACACAACAGTGTCTAGAATTTGCACAGAATGGTACGAACAACAAAACAAAACAAAACAAAACAAAACAAACAAAAAAAACATCCAGTGAGTAGCAGCTCTGCTGGCAGAAACACCTTGCTGATGAGAGAGGTCAGAGGGGAATAGCCAGACTGGTTCAAGCTGACAGGAAAGCTACGCTAACTCAAATTATCACTCTTTACAGCCGTGGTGAGCAGAAAAGCATCACAGAATACATAACACGTCAAGCCTTCTGGCGGATGAGCTACAACAGCAAAATACCACAGGGCAGATGAAAATCGTAAAAACCTTGTCTGGTGTGATGAATCTCGTAATTCAGCAGGTCAACAATAAAATTATGTCGAGTAATCACTGCAGCCCTAAATGCAAGCTCCTCAAATGTCAATCATCATTATGTGATGCGTAACTACCCTCAATAAATCCACCCACGAGTTCAAACGCTAAGATACATCGCAGTGGATGTCAGTAATACAATGTAAGATTACTCACTAGGACACGGATTCTCACCACAAAAGCCTACTAGACTAATCTGGTCCTCGCAGTCTGTTAAGAAAGAGAGCTGGTAAGTTTAATCAGACATTAAAATGAAAGTTTTGGCTGAAACCAAAAGTTGGGTGCCATACTTGTTTATTATGATTAATTAGCTTTTTTTAAATTATTATTATTATTATTATGGCAACGTGCCCACGCGAGCAAAAATTGTTATTATGTGCAAAACAAAGCTGCTCAGGTAATTAATCAAGCTTTAACAAGACTACATGCTTTCACTGATGGGGAAAAAAAATCACTGCAGCTAGCAATAAATGCTAATCCAGCAAAACAAATAAGGAAAATGGAAGTAGAGACAGGCCACTGCTTTGAATATGAATGGGGACGCGAGTAACACTCAACATGGCAGTATTAAGTCTAGCACCTCTGTAAAAAGAGCCAATTGCCATGTTGGCAAAGACGTTAGACAAAAAACCTGGCTTATCAGGTTCTTAGATATAGGAAGCTTGGTAGCTAGAGTACACAGGAGTGTTTTTCTGGATTATTGGAGCCAAACACCACACATTCTTTACACCATTTGTGTCAAATTGTAAAAGCCATTTCAATCTCGTGTTCGAAATGTCATCTTGTCGATCCATTTCTGGTTTATGGTTCTCTCTGCATTCATGGAGATAGGAGCCTGGTGTTGTGTAACTGAAAATAACTGTCTGGGAAAGTTGCCAAGATGGCTGTCGATTGGTCTACTAGAAAGACTTTGATGGAAGTAAAAATTCCATGCAAGTGCATATGGTGGTGCAGGAAAATATGATGTGTGTAAATAGGGTGTACATAAACTGAACAACGGACACAAATTGGTTAATGCCATCGGCTGCACCTGCAAGTTTTGGCGAAGAAAACCAACTTCAAATTCCTACTGCAACTCAAACAAGTTTAAATGTGTTTGGATGCCTTAGATTTTGATGCAGTGTTGTTGAAACTTTTTAAAAATTGGACATCTTTTGTTGGAGCTGGTCTCGTGGGAGACTTGAGACTTAAGCAGTGACTACAAATGACTTAACGTTTATTAAGCAATTGACTTTTTATCATCTCTGTTTACTTGCTCTGGGATTCTACTTTCCCATTTAAAAAAAAGAAATCCTTTTTCCATCTAGACAAAAACATTTAAAGAAAAAAAAAGCATCCAAACTCATGTGGTAATTCTTTAAAACAAAACCAGGCTGTATGGTAAGTTTGGAGGAACACAAAGTGCAAATAGCAGGAAACCACTGAGTGCCACTGGAATGCCCCAAACTAAACACCAAATTACTGCAAGCTGCCTGTACACAAAGTGAGCCACTTTTTTCATCTAACATGGATGCTCCTGGGCATTTGAATTAAAAACAGAACAGTAATTCAGATCAAATCTTATAAAAGCATGTACTGTAGTCTGATTTAGCATCAGAATGACTTGACCTTGTTGATAATAGCATGTATAATACCTTATGCTGGTTGAGTGTGTGATTACAAATTAAGGATAAATATCCAACTAATCCAGCACAGATGATTAGGAGAGCAGACGTAGCAATAGCAATGTGCCACAAATAAACCCTGGCTTGTTTAATGCGTGAGAGATTCCGGTCATTCCCGTCTGTGATGGGGCTTATTCCTCTGAGTAGATGTGAGACGAGAATATCTCTGCCATGGGGATCAAAATTACAGATTGATATGACAGGCACAAGGGTTTAATATTCAAGATGATGATGCAACCTGATTAAACAGAATCCTGGAGAAAGACATTAAACCATAAAACTACATTTAGGGCCCACATTCGTAATGTAAGGAATACAACACGAGGAGGTGTGTTAAATATGCTGCCTGACCCAAAGCAGAGTTACTGTTACAGCCCTGAAGGTGATTATTTCCAATAACAGCATGTTCCAAAATTTTTATTGCAAAATTTGGCAATGTTTGTCAAACTTTGGTAACTCTATCTAAACTCTAAGACTTTCCTGTGGCAGGAAAAATATAGCTTTACCTCAGTTACAAAGTGCTGACACTGGAGACTCCTTTCAAAAATGTTAAATAAACAACTCATAGAACAAGTTAATATAAATTTCATACGACAAACATACGACAGCTACCGACCAAGAAGGGTGAAGACTAGCATGTGCTTCCTCTGAGACACCTGAACCCATCCAACCTTTTCAAACTGCTGCTCTTGCTGCATCAGAGGGCAGTGTAACATCCTTGGAGAAAAGTGCTATCCTCCGTCTTCCACGTGCATGAGCTCACAGAGCCCATGATTAAGTAGTATCGCGGTGACTGCCAGGGGAGAGAGACACATCATCAAACATCTAATGATTTTCCAACTTATCTTAATGCTGTCCCCAAAAACAGGAGCATTGTTTATAAGTCATTAAAAAAAAAAAGAACTATTACAGTTGGGTCACTTTAACTGGATCCCGAGCCAGTGATAGGCAGTGACAGTGACTTCTAGAACATAGTCCTCAGCTCTAACTGCACTATTTCCTCTCTGCTGTCTCTCCACTGTCTCATACTCACCCACTCACTCACACGGGTCATACCCACATGTGGAGCTCAGCATTAATGAAATGGTGTGTCGCAGTGGAAAGTGCTTAAGTAGCCATGGGAGAATGGAGCCAGCGCAGCACTTTATCCAAACGATGGGTGTTTGGTTACTGTGCTGAAGAAAAACAGTTAAAAGCGGAGTGTTTTATAACACTGCAAAAAGCCCCTACAGAGTATATATACAGAGTAGGGTGGGGCTCCTGTGAAGGACGACAGCAAAGCGAGACGCAATTCCCACAGATGCTGCTCTGATGTCCAGGAAAAATATAAAGCAGGAGGACTAAGTAGGGCAGAGAACCTTGAGACTGCTTTTTTTTTCAAGGTCCGCAAGGACGATGCAGGGAGAGATGAAGAGGACGGAGTAGTGAGCCATGCCTGAGTCGATGCTTTGAACAGCTGTGCATGGAGAGTGGGCATACTAACTGGAGCTCGCACTCCAAACAACACAGCACCAGTGCATGGAAAGCAAATTATTCGACCATAAGAGTGGCAATCGTACAGGATAAAAAAACCTTTAAATCACAAAGAAATGAACAGAGGGATACAGAAACACAGACTGATGAAAACATGGAAGCTATGGGTGCAAAAAAAATACAGCAGAAATGCTCACCATTCAGACTGATCTATTTCAAAAGCACAAGTTGTGCAGAGAAAAAAAAAAGTTCTCATTATCTCATATAAAGTTTTTGCTTAACATACATGGACGGTGGCCTCTTTCAAAATAGTTTCAACCACAGTCAAGTAAAGATGAAGCTATGTGACTCAGAAGACAAGATGGTGAGCACAAATTGAATCATCTCTCTAATGAGCCCTCAGAGAATAAACAAAACTTCAGCAAACTCCAAGAAAACATCAGTTTACATTCAGCTGTTCCATAATTAAATGCAAATCTGCGTCTGCCACACGGTGGCCATGTTTCAACTCAACACAGCACCTGTCCGACAAATTCTGTCTCAGTGTGGGGGTGATAAAGGTTCCACCCACCCATTTATCTATTTACTCATCCATCCAAGTAACCGTCCAACCAACCATCCGTCCAAACATCCATCCGTCTGTCTGTCCAACCATCCATCTGTCCGTCCAACCATCCATCCGTCCAATCGTCCATCCAGTTCTCTGAAAGCTGCTGGGCTCAAGATATCAGAGACTGTATCCATCCTATCTCACTATCTTGAACATGGCGTCAGAGATTGCACAGATAAGACCCTATACTGCTCTCTAAAAGCTGTGGGGTTTGGGACCTCCCATGCATTCAATTCCATCCAACCATCCACCCATCCACCTATCCATTCATTAAATGCATAGCATCCATTCTATTCATCACATCCATGCTATCCATCCATTCCTTAAATCTATCCATCCAACCATCTTTGAGATCTTTATCTCAGCACCTTGAGATCAGCTTTGGAGATACGTAATGTATACGTAGAAACCCAGTGATGTTCTCTAAAAGCTGTGGGGTTCAGGACCTCAGAGATTGCTTCTAACGATGACTCCATTTTGTGTTTTCCCCCTCAGATCAAGGCCACTTTGAAACTTTCCAGAGTGGCTGGAAGGGCGAACAGGCTCTCAGCGATTATGCTTTATTCCCTTTCCCCTCCTCTTTCTCTCAGTCAGAGGCTTTCAGAGGAAGAAGTGCAGCACAAATGGAGCAAATGTGGTGTGACGGTAATATGAGGTCATGTGACCATTAGCATTTGGGCACTGCCATGTTTGCCAGCTCTTTGTCCCTTTTTCTGTGCGGCGTACTGAAAAAGTCAGGAAAAAAGAAATCAAATCAAATGACATGCAACAAATCTGATTTCTCCACAATAGATATATATGTGTGTGTGTGTGTGTGTGTTTGTGTGTGTGGATAGCCCTGCTGCGGGTACACACACGGTCCTTTCAGATTCAGTAAGGTCAATTGGACCATTAAATTACAAAGGACGGGGCCAATTAGAGTGCTCATAGATTACAATTTTGCAAAGCTCCGAAATGAAACCGAGCCAACGGTCCATAACTGTGTGGTAATAAAGAGATGCAGCAGACTATCGCAGTCAAGCTGCATTGTGGTAAACATGATACACAAAGTGAAAATATCAAAGCAATCACAGCAGCTCTGATAGAAGCCTACTTTTATTGTATGTACTTGTCTTACCGGTTTCTCTAAAAAACACAGTGTAAAACAGGTCTTCAGTCCAGTCACGTGCTTTCGCCTGATATTAGTCTTGCTAAGTAATTAATGCTTGTCTTCATTTTCAGCCTAACATTATGTGAAATATTCAGAACATCAGCATATAGTACGTGCAACATGTGTACAACAGCAGCATGGCGGAAAACATTAAATAAAAACCGCACAGGTATTGTTTCTCCCGAACGATGGAGAATCGATGAGCTAAAAATGTTTGGATTTGTTATTTTCCTATCGGCAGGGGAAGAAAACACGGAGAACATTTGCACTGAGAATGGCATAGACTTGAGCTCATGATTCTTCAAAATACCAATTTTGTAAGGAAAAATATGAATATTTATTTAACACTTACATGCCTGTAGGAGACTGCGGTAGCTTCATTTTCCTAGTGTGTGAATCATGCGTCTGCATTTTGAACGACTAAATTACTGCTTTACTGGTACATTCCTACTATAACAGGCGGTATCCAGAGCAAAATAACTATTATTGAGTATAAAACTATAATCATATAAAGGAGCCATGAACAGTGTGTCCACCCAAAGTTAAAAGAAAAGCCCACCACTGGACACTTAACGTTTTGTTAAACAATTATTCAATCTTAATAAACACGCTCTGTTCATGTGTCATTCAAAATTTGTTTTGTTTAGTAATAGGAAACTTAACACTGTGTACACAATATTAAATTTGTTTGGCCTTACGCAAGAAATTCTCCCTTTGTTCTTCTGTAGACACGCAGTACTTTTGAGGCTCATGAGGTCATCTATGCTCACTGGTCATACTGAATAAGGGGTAAGGCGTGCTGTGTATATACAGGATACTCCTGAGTGCAAAAGCCGCAGAGTCAACGCTGTTCTTGACCCAAATTGCATTAAGAAACAAATCAACATCACTCTTTTAATATTTTAAGACTTTTTGTGCAGCCCTAGGTCCAAGTGTCAGTAATTGCATGTAAATCGCACCAACACACTTCAATCTCCAACAAATTTATTTGAATTAAGCCGACTTTATGCTGTACAGGTGGCCCAAATGTTAAAAGTAACGTAAAATAATTCTTTGCTTGTATAATGCGCATAACGTAATGACACTAAAGACAGCCAACAACATTTCTGATTCAAATCTCAGCGTGTGACAATGTTCACCCAAAAGCCACTAACAGGAGGGCGGCAAAACTCACGAGACAGCTATAAATAGGGCAATACCGATGGCGAAACGTAAACAAAACATGCTAATGGACATAAAAAAAAAAATAAGCTTGTTACCTCAAGTTCACTTTGAAGAATGTTTATGTGACTCCATTTTCTGCACAAACCCAGAACATGCTGACTGATGATGTAAGCAGAATGTAGTAATTTTCTTTAATCACGTCTATAATTTTTATCATACAGTCATGGACAAACATGATCGCACTGTCTGCTATAGAATTCGGCCACGATTGTATTGCGATCTCGTACAGTGTGACAAGTAATAACCTCAATCCCCTTCCAAGAGAATCTTTAATCAGTGATGGAGAAGATATACTATATGGCCAAAAGTTTGTGGAGACCTGACCATCACAACCGTATGTGCTTTTTGAACATCCCATTCCAGATTTAGTTCCCCTTTGCTGTTATAATAGCCTCCACTCTTCTGGGAAGGCTTTCCACTAGATGTTGGAGCATGGCTGTGGGGAGATTTGTGCTCATTCAGCCACAAGGGCGTTAGTGAGGTGCAATCGGTGTTCCAGTTCATCCCAGAGGTGTTCAGTGGGGTTGAGGTCAGGGCTTCATGGAGGACACTGAAGTTCTTCCACTCCACCCTTGTCAAACCATGTCTTCATGGAGCTTGTCTGTGCACAGGGGCATTGTCATGCTGGAACAGGTTTGGGTCTCTTAATTCCAGTGGAAATCTTAATGTTACAGCATACAAAGACATTATATACAATTATGTGCTTCCAACTCTGTGGCAACAGTTTTGGGAAGGCTCACATATGGGTGTAATGGTCAGGTGTCTACATACTTTTGCCCATACCTCTGTACTGTACCAGCTGATCTCAAGACTTTGTAGTCTTACTCTCCATTAAACAACAGAAGGAAGTTAATCCTTGGTAAATTACCACAAGTCTGCCCACACGCTCCCACCAGCAACCCAAAGACAACTCCTTCAGCAGATCCAAGAGCAATTCGTTTGCGAATACACTTATCACACACATGGGCACAGTGTATCTTGGAGACACGCTCTTCTGAGTTCTCTCTGATCACACCCACACAGACACACACACACACCCACACAGACACACCCACACCACACTTTCGTCAGCATGCCCAATGTGGTATAATTGAATAACTGTTAAGAAACATGGTTGCTTATGACTGGAAATACTTCGTTTTTAGCCGAGGATGTGGGAGGAATTTATCATGCTGATTCATGTCAGGAGTTAGGAGGAGTGAGTCTTCTCCTCATTCTGCCATTTTAAATCGCCAGTGGAAAATTGTAGTGATGTTCCAGGGGATTTATCAAGGAGCCACCCCTACAGAAAGCATAGATGCTGTAACACGGATGAGAAACTGCCTGAACACACAAGCTTAGAAATGACTTGGAAGAAAATTAGGAGAAACAAAATTATAGGGCAGATGGGAATAAGAACACAACTTATCCACCACATGGTTTTCGCACGTTGGAATGGTTTAAGAGATCTTGGTTAGATCTGGAACTTGATGTATACATGCTTCATCGAGGAACGAATCAAGATTGTGAATTTGATATGATTTTATTGTGCAGTTCTAGTTCCGGGTATCAGTAAATGAACAGAAGTCTCTGCAATGCTCTGAAATCTTCCACTCAACAGTTATACAATAAGGTTTGGGTGCAATTTGATGTATCCAGGATGTGGACTATATTTACATCCAATTCTCTGATATCAAAAGTTTGATTAAATGCATTATTTTGCAGCCGAGGTTTGATTTTTCATGTATTTGAAATCCAGCAAATAGCACTACTTGTATGTGCAGATATATTTTCCATTTTTCACTATTCCAGTAAACGCAATTTTATTGCTTACTGGCTATTTAATACCTATGCTATTGTGGGTTTTTTTCTTTTTCTATCATACAAAAAGAAAAAAAAAAACCACAGTACAGAGGTATTCACAACTGGCAATCAGTAACTGGGCTTAAGAATAAGAAAATCCCACTGTGCTGCATTTTCACTGGAAGCATAGCATGCCAATAACTGTCAATTTCACAGTAAAGGTAACAATAAAAAAGCCTAAGACAAGCAATTACCTGCTTATATTCATGAAACTGTAACAAGTGCTAAGCTATAAGGCCAGGGTGTAGAAAAATGAGTGGCCAAATATAGCCAAATCTGTCCGTGTTTAACGACTAGATTATAGGGAGGTGCAGGAGGCAACATTAGTGAAGTTTTAATTGAAGATCTGGGTGCTAATTGTTATTTTCTTAGCCGTGTCTTTGGCAGAAGTTTACAGCTACGATGCAGGCGGTGTTCTCTGAAATCGTACTAATAAGCAGTGGGGAAACCACATCTCAAAGCAATCATAAAGTGAAGGAAACTATGTAAAACCTGCTCTAACACCGGTGCGTTGTTAAACCTGACT
Organism: Pangasius djambal; assembly: GCA_022985145.1. Taxonomy (NCBI): domain Eukaryota; kingdom Metazoa; phylum Chordata; class Actinopteri; order Siluriformes; family Pangasiidae; genus Pangasius; species Pangasius djambal. Next base: position 8,111,603 of record CM040983.1, read on the forward strand.
CCAGCGACAGATGACTTACGAGGCACTCAGCTACCAGGCCATGACGATTTACAGCCAGACAGAAGCGCATGCATGGGCGGGATGGAACAATAGGTTTTTAATTGATTTCCCCAGCTGTGGTGTCAGCTCCAGGGCCACAGGCATGCCCCAGTGCCAAAGTCACAAACAGCACACCACCTACCTATTAAAGGCACGCGGAGACAACAGCTACACCAAACCGTCACAGAACAATATATCACGCCCACTATTATTGTTATCTATTTCAGTACTGTACTATTACAGGTAATTATTAAACAAGTGACAGGACACGTTGCTTATTATTCAGTGTTGCAGGCCTGTTGCCTGTTGGTGGGCTGCAACAGATGCATCAGTAGCATGACAAGCATGACTTTCTCAAAATAAGGTAATGAACAGTCGCTGCTTGTGAAGCAGCAAAGACGCCAAAATGGAGTCACTAACCAAATCAACAACCAAAAGAGCACAAGAACACAGGCAGAAAGTGGAAAATAAGAGACTCTTATAAAACAAAATAACAGAAAAGAAAGCCTTGCATATGGAGAAGTTCAAGAAATGCTATTTTGAGTTCTGTGAGCCTATCCTTCATAATACATCAGCCACACTCCATTCAAAAGACTTTCTTTTCAAACTTAAGGAGCAGCCAAATGTGCAGTGACCTCATTCGGAGTGGATTACTCACTCTGAAGGTAAAAGCAATAGACAAAAATGTGCCCGAGGCTCTGCGGGCTGTTGTGACGACAGGAAGGGACAGTGACTGTTGGCATCAAATCTCTTTTCGCTTTTTTTTCTTCTGGAGCACTGCTAATGAGGCACAAACTAAAATAATTAACAGTGACAAAAACCTCATAAAAATAGCATTCCACACGAAAGCCTGTCAAGTCCGAGATAAACCTGCTTAATTAAATCTTCACCGCTTGGGGCAGGATGAGGGTGGGGATGTGGCTAACTGATCATATACAGGGTTCGAGCAGTGTTGCCAAGGTAACGTTGGCTGTGGCCAGTCGTTTGAATATCCATCAGCCACCTGCGCTGATAAAACCAGGTGCAAACTCCCACCTAGATGCTCTCAGAGTGATCAGACTTGGCTTGATTTTGTGTCAAACCTTGGGAAAAAAAGTGAAAGATGCTTGAGAATATTAATCAAAGACCGTGAAATAAAACCCCTACCTTTTGACTACATCAACACAGATTCATACAAAGACTCATAAAGCATCCCAGCCCTGTCAAACTCTTTTAACATTCAGCTGATCAGATAGTTTCGCTCTAAAGCTCAGAGCAGGGTAAATCATCTTCCCAATCTGGCCGCTCTGCTGTGAGCTAATGAGAGTCTGGCCTCGTGCCTGAATATGACACATCTTCAAACAAACCTGTGAGTTTGCCCAGGGGACCCCTTTACCGACACGCTCCCTAGAGAACTGGACCTGTCCAAGCCATCACTTAAATTTCACACTGTGTCCTATAGCCACAAGCAAAAACAAACCCGTTAAACTTCCTGTGCAAGAAATCTGACTACATCTGCAAACAATTCAAATAAACACTCTTGTCTAAAAGAGGTACCTGGCAGCTAATTTCCATGACTCATGCATTTAACATCAAATAGGCATGTAATTGTTAACTCAATCTATTTCTGAACTGTTCATGATACAAACAACAGAAAATTGTTCCTAATTTAGCTCAATGCCATTTTCAAAAAACAAAACAAAACCCAATAACTTAAGTTAAAAAAAACAAAAACAAAAAAAAAAACAGCTTAGCATAATCAGGCCACGACAAAAACAAACTTATTCAATCAGTCAAATATGCAGTAGAAGCTGGAAACGCGTACAATTAACACACTGCTGACAATCTGAAACGGTAAGAGCTTCCTGAATCACTTCTAATTGTGCTGAGAGACATGAACCAGTAGGCGTTTGCAAGCCTAGCCATGTATATTCGCAACTGGGGACATCAATTAAACAAGCCGAGTTCAATCCATTAACATGGCAACAGCAGTCTTCCTGACGACCCAGCCATTAATTATAAAGCGGGGACTGGAGGAGAAAAAGAAGAACTAAATAAAAAAAAATATATATCAGATGAGAGAATATAAGAGCAAGTCCTGACTCTCTTCCTTTAATCAGCAGCTAAGAGTAAACAGAGGGAGAAGACAAATGCGTGAGCAGCTCGCCAGTGTCGTTCGGGCAGTGACCACGCTTGGCTTTTCCTCCCTTCATCCATCTCCATCACCACAAGCCAGCCCTGCTGGACACCACCGAGAGGAAGAGTGGCCAGTTTTGGAGAGCAGCAGGGGAGGGAGATGCCCGACTGTGCGCCAACACACTCCTCTCCGTGTCCGTCTGTTACCAAAATACATCCTACAGCAGGCAGGCAAACGAAAGGGAAATCTTTGGCACTTTTGGATGTTAATCTTCACATTGGGCCAAAGCAAACGTCTGATGAGAAGGACGCAGAGTAATACAGGCATGTCACTGCCGTGTCAGTCCAGACTCAACAAACTCAAAACAAAACTCAAAACACTGTAGAAAAGAGGATATTTAAATAAAAAAAAAAAAAAAAAAAAAAAAAAAAAAAAAAAAAAAAAAAAAAAAAAAAAAAAAAAAAAAAAAAATATATATATATATATATATATATATATATATATATATATAATTGCAGTCCTATTCATAGTACTATAGTAAATATCAGTTAGCCTCCCTGCTGGTCAGAGGACAGTGGACAAGCCCTACTTAGTTCAGAATCGCAAAGCAAGCAGGAGAAAGAAAGAAATGTCTTCAGCCATGACAAAAAGACTAAAGAGATACTAGAGCTAAACAGCAACAATCACTTAGCTTTACCATTTTAACTACATTACTCTTAGTTATTTGGCGGATGCTATTTAAAATTTATTCTGAATTGACTTTTTTTTTTTTTTTCCATCGACATCTTGGCCTATTTTCACTGTGCTTCATGGTTAACTACATTACCTGCAATGTTGATCAGCTACTTGCTAATATTAGCAGCAGTGTGATTCAGGCTAACCCTTGCTTCATGCCCACTACTTCTCCACTGGATTTCTCATTAACAATGATGTTGAATGTCAATGGAAAATGGCATCAAATTAGCACAAACAAAGCATCAACCAGCAAATCACAATATCACATTTCAATATAAATATACTTAATGTGTTTAAGGCGTTGCTCAAGGGCCCAACAGTGGCACCTTGGCAGTACTAGGATTCAGACTCAGCCTTCTAATTAGTAGTTAAAGAGCCATCACTGCCGTTCTAATTACACATTTTGTCATAATAGTGGTTTATTTATGATAATAGCCTAACATAATTAAAAGTGTTTATTACTGACCAACTGTTCCTCAGACAAGCTGAAAAAACATGAGCTCTTTTAATAATCTTAAAGCCACTCAAGTGTCTATTTAAATCCTGATCAGAGTGAGCTTCTTTATGTTTTTATACAACTTTGATCCACTTAGTTTCGGGATAATAATATCCCAAAGACGGTGTGACGCTACATTCCAGGATCACTGCTTTTCCAAATATTTTAACTGCTCAGACTGGCTAAGTACCTCAAGAAGAATTAATGCAAAAGGTTTCTTTGAGGAACTGGTGTCACAAATTCCCCCCATTTTATGGCATCCATGTGCTTTGGTTTCTGTTTTGGTCTGTTCTCCACCCCGTCATGTCATTGGTCTGTTCCCTGAGTGTGTTCGCCTGTTCTGTGTTAGTTCTTTATTAACTTGTGTTTTTATATCCTCTGTGTGTCATTGTTTGGCATGAACACATATTGACTTGGCATGCTTCCTGACTCACCGTTCGCTACAAATGGGTTCAGTTCATGACATTTGTGAACGACACCGGACTACGACTGAACGTATTTTATAAGTTATCGATAACGTCACTTATTTTCAGTCAGTCAACTAACGTAAGCCACAAGTACAGATTATTTTACAGCCAGCATGATTAATCTATCCTCTTGTTCATACCGATATTGCCTTTCATCAGAAAGCAATTGTAAAGGGGAATATGTTAAATGATTTCTTGAACCTGCATTTTATACCACACACTACCTCAAGCCCATGACTGCTGCAATTACTTTGCATGTTAATTTTACATTTAGACATGATAAATGTGTATTTTGTTAGGTGCAATATTTCATACCACCCGTGGAAAAAAAAAAAAAGAATGAAAAATTAAATCTCTATTAGATTCCACAGAATTGCTCCAACCAGGTCCTAAATCACATGGAAAATAAATGCTTAGCTAGAAGAGCATGGTCCTCTAGTACGCGATTTCCAGACATTCCCCTCCTGATGTTTTCATTGACACCCTCATCTTAACAATCTAACAAAAGCCCAGCAGTCTCCAGGGTGACATCATCCCCTGACAGCTGTCAGTATGAACCGCCATAATTTGTCAGCATCAGGTTCTCTGCAATTCAGTGTTTCTGGGATAAATCACTGCTAAAACTGACAGACAAAACAACAGCCTTCTGGGACTGGTTTTTTTTTTTTTTTTCCAGGATTAAGTAAGTTCCCTTGTCACAACTGCACAGACTTGAATCTGCACTGAAATGAAACGATTTCATCATGATGAGGATTTGCTAGCTGGTACAGCTGGAAAAAAAACAAAAGACAAATAAATTTCTGCCTTATAACACGAACAATTCATCATGACATCACAAGACAAAGCATGCCTCGATATGGGCTGAAACGAGAAATCTTTTGCGAGGAGGCTGGCTTTCAGGCTTTATGTGCTCTTCGCAGATCAATACTTATTTCACTTGCTATAATCCCTATATTTGCAGCAAGTTCAAGCGGCAGATAGCTCTTAGGTTATAAGACAAAACATAATTACATCTACATTAAGCTTGATATAGTCCAAGATTTGGAGCTCTTTCTGACCTATAATAGCACAAAATACACGTGACGCAGTGTGTCAAACTCCAAACAATGAAGCCTGTACAGTGCTGAGAAGACAAAAAAACACAAGTCTCTTGTTACATCAAAACACATTCTAACTTCACTTCAGCAGGCCTGGAATGTTCACACGGACCATGTGATAAACTCCAGGAGAACCTATAGATCATAATTTCCAAAAGGAAAAAAAAAAAAGAGAGAAAACATCTGCAAAGCTTTTTTTCGAAGAAGTGATAGATTTTACAGACACTTTCAGGGCAATTTCACACTTGTCTCAAGCCCGGACTCATGATCAATTCCCAGGATGATTTGTCTTCACACAGATTGCTTCTGATCACATTCACGGCTTTCGACATCGCATCTGCTGTGTGCTGTGTGTGAAATCAAAACAGAAGATAATATGAGCATCACTTTATTGATCTTATTAAGTAAGGAAGGAAGGAATAAAACACTTGAGGGGAGGGGGGGGGGGTGCTGTTATAGGAAAGTAATCAATGATGTAGTGCTGTGACGGAGCCTGATGCAATCATTTTCCAACAACAGCATGTCCAGCTGTGGTTTATTACTCTTACACCACAGCAATTTCCATTTTCCTATTTATTAAAAAAAATTACAAATTATGTTTATCTGTTTATAGCTGTGTTTAATGTCGTGGAATGTCCACAAAACAAGTTAGTACCTGCGGTTCCCTCATCAGCTTCTCTTTTTTTTTTGTCTCTCTCTTAAAGCATGTCATGTCCTTCCTGTGTCCAAAAGTGTAAAGTTGAAAAGCTTTACCACTCACTGTTAAAAAGCACTGACACTAGAGACTCCTTCCATAAATGCTAAATCTCCTCACAGAAAACTTCACCATATTAACAGTTACACACATTTTTTAAATGTGCAGGGCCTCTATGTAAGCTATAGACACAATGCCATATCAGAGTGAGAGCATTAATTATAAACCTTGCAGCTGAAACTACTACCCGAGTCACGAAGTTACAGAAAATTAATCAACACCTTCTGACCAATCAGAATTGGGTTTGGGTTTGGGATTTGGGTGAAGGCTTTAATTTGGAGGTAAAGTTTTGCATTTTTAAGCCTTCTTCGCTCGATTTAACAGGAAGGCATTCCTTGTGCCACACCCACACTTGGTTCAAAAACAGCTTTCACACATGACCAAACATACAGAACTCTCGGTACATACTCGAGTCTGGACAAAAAGAGCAAGTACGAGAACGCCCTTAATTACAGAGACTGCAGACCAGAGGGCCAAGGAGAGCCTCTTTCTTTAGAGAAAGCACTGCAGATGAGATGAATGTGCAGAGGATGCTGGGATGCTGACAACTCTGTGGTGCTCCTGGAGCTCGGCCCAGACCTGTCTTAACGCAGCGCCGCTCCACTGAACACACGGACACTCCAGGAGAAGAGGAACAGATTTCATCGAGCATATGGAAGCTTGACAGGATTCAAATAAGGAGGCCATTGGCAGTGCCCTGCTTACCTGTGGAAAACAATTAATCCTTGCCTTTCCCCCTTTTCTCGCTGACTATGCTGTACTTCAGAGGGGAGACAAAAAAAAAAAAATAGGATGAAGGACAAATGAGGAAATGTGGCTTTGAAAAGCGGGACAGAACGAGTGCCACAGTTGTCACTCCTGTCTCCTGTCATGCACAAGGGCTTTTTCATATGTCCTTTTATTGACCTTCAGTGTTGGCTGAGTGATATGAGAGGACACAGTGCTACACATAAAATAAGTTTAAAAAAAAAAAAAAGATATACATATATATAAGGCTTGAGGTAAAATATTTGATCCAACACTTTTAAGAGATTACACAGTAACCAGTATATTGTTACTCTGCTACAAGTATAAGACACGGAGTGGAATGTTTGACCTACACAATTTGACACACTCCTTGTACATACTGGATGAAGCAAATAAGGAGGCTGTCATCCCATCAATCTTAATTGGTACTTTGGGCAATACAGGTTCCTTATGTTCAACAGGGTACATTTCTACCAGAGAAACTGAAAAGGTCCTTGAGGGGTGAAAACTAAGAGTGCACTAAGCGTCGTCAGCATCAAAGCGGCCATGACAAACTCCCAAGCAAGCAAGTGATATTGGGTCATAAAGCTGCGCACCACTATAAACCTGTAGCCATCTGCTGATTTGTGGATCCAATTACCTCTCCTCTGTAATGGCTATGTTCAGTGCCATGATGTTCAGTCAGCTGTTGTCAGCGTCTGTCTCAATGTGCGCTGAGCATTGGCTAACTTTGACCTCTACAAAGTGAGCAAAACAACCACATCTTAAAAAGTTTAGCTTGCGTTACTGCTTCAGAAAGAAAGCCACAGACTGGCACCACCATTCCTCGTTCAAGATGGTAGGTGATGTTCACACTTGTTGATAATCCAGGCCTGTGGCTCTGGGCGCTGTAGTCTGGATGTAAGCCGGATTCCCCTGTCAACACTGGCAGGGGGGCGCAGGACAAGCGACAGACCGGCTGACAAGACGCTGACAGGCAGATTAGCTTTAAGGCCTCTCTTTCTCGAAGCAAGAGCGGCAGGCTAGAGGAAAACCAATCAGTGTTCCCTCTGAAAAAAAAAAAAAAAAAACAGCTCCTATTTGCTGGCACCATGCTCCCATTTGCTGTGGCGGCCCCGGTCTGAATAACCGCGTCCCGCTGAGACTCAGCACTTTTCCAGCATGGGCTAAGCTAGACAGATTGCTCGAGCTGTATGAGATACGGGACTGCGTTTCAGCGCGACATTAAGGGGTGTGGATGGAGCGCTTTCCACTGCATAATTGACAAGTGAATAATATACGCTTCATCACACGTTGACCATCAAGGCAGTGTATGTGGAGAACGGTTCAAGTGGAAAAGGATATCAGGCAGAAGTATTAGAGACACATTGGCCTGCAATAAAATGTTATCTTTCCAGGTTTCAATCTCCCAGAAAGCCTTGATGACAGAGGGATCTTTCAACAGCAAATGGAAAGACGGTTTGAGATGTGGCCACAACCGCTTTCTTTTGCACAAAGATTTCAGACTACAAAATGCCTTGGGTAATTCTTAAAACTTAAACAAAAGGAGTAACAACGTCTAACCACTGCCTCTTTATAGCTTTTATAGCCTATTACAACCATCTGATACCATCTCTTATTTAACAAGCTGGACCTACGTAAGGCAAGAAAGTAAAAAGACCAAAAATACAATCTAATGCATAACATATGGCCAAGAAAAGCAGTTTCACAAGTTGAATTTCTAATTAAAGATACACGTCAACAAAATCGGTCAACTGGTGGTAAAAATCTCAACGAACAACTAAAAACAACCTTCAGATCATAATATGATCCCACGTTGACCTCTTTTCATTTAGGGACGCTGATTTACTGGCCAGCATCTCAGCATGTGTTCCTCTAGTAAAAATAGACATAGCAATAAAGTTGAGGTAAAGCGAGCACTAAATCAGTCTGCTTTTGATGTGCCTTCCTTTCTGCACAAAAGGAACACGCAAGGAGTAGGAAAGAAAAGTAATATTGACTAAATGGAGTCTTTAACACTATTTGCGCTTGTGATTCCAGTAAAAGGTTTAATGACCTTGTTTTAACTTTGCTCGGCGGGTACTTCGAGGCGCCTCTGAAAGGCAGTGAAAATGCAAGCACAGACCTTCCTTTGACGTCCTCTGACCTCAAGTCGCACACTGAGCTTATTCATTCCCCCTTCAAATTCCAGCCTGTATTTGCATCCTTCTCCGAAGTGTGTTTATTCCCATGGGATGGAATCTGGTGTGGTTGTGTGTTTATGCAAATGCAGCAGAAATGGAAAGTTAAAAAATGTCCTCCTCAAAGCCCAATGGAAAATTACTGAGCAGTGATTGAATGGCTAGATTCTTTTTTTTTTTTTTTTAGCAGAACATCTAAAGACAACATATGAAACGAGGCCTTCAAGTGATGAATGGAATCATGGTGCTCAAGCAAGCGAAGTAGAACTCACAGAAACTTGAGAAGTTCACCGCAATCACAGAGAATCTGCAATTATGTCAACTTTGGTTGATTTAATACTTTATAAACAGAAAGTAATGTTAATTGGGTTTGTGTTTCAGTTTTTACTTTTCAATGACGGCTGATTTCCTCTCAGACTGTTAGAATTTAAGGAGATTATTTTTGCCTACACTAGAACTGCATGACGCTGTACTGGGATATAACCTATTACTGCCTTTGTGTTAGTATTTCAGCAGTAAATAAACCAGTTATTCTCATCATGTTGTCTCACTATGTCATCACATTTGTCTAATGAATGCAGCACACCATGCAGAACACGTCAAAAAACGCCTTCATTACTAGTGAATTTAGCAATTTAATTACTCAGCCATTGAATTGTAACTGTTTTTTTTTTAATATATATATATAATTAGTTCATACATTAGATTACACTGTGTACATGCTTCTGCTTGAGGATTTCTTGGCTTGTTGTAGCCTAAAGATTTGCACTTCCCAAAAACAGTTTAGATCTAAATTTCACTGTTGCTTCAGTGGATAATCTCACCTGGATACTGTAGATTTGTACATAAGAGCTGCTGCTGTAATCATAAACACTGTCCTGTGCTCGTCCCGGGACGTCCCACTCACAGTCTGCTCAAATAAAACTGCAATTAAACTACACTTAAAATTGAACTGAATAACAACATACTATTGAACTGAGCAAATAATAACCTAGCCATTCATACTCTAATTAGGTTTTTACCGTGTTTCAGGCTTGCGTGTTATTTTACTGGCAGTTGTCCGTTACGTATCGAGACACAATTGTAAATCATGGCTCCATGACAACAACAGCCTGTATTATTTTCTGATATCCTATCAGTTAGTCTGAACTGCTCACGTCACCAGACTTTGGTGTATAAACGCAGCAGCTTGGTTTTTGCCAAGCTGTAAATCCAAGCTTGAAAGATTTTGATGTATCGAAGCAACAACAAAAAAAAACAAAACAAAAAAAAAAAAAAACTCAAACTCATTAAAGAAACTAATAAGCTGATAAGCTGCCAGCTAGATTGAGAGAAGAGCAGAAATCCAGTGTCTTATGACTCAGATGGTCAGTTATTTAAAAACCTTTGAATGCAGCTACAAGGACACATACAAGGACCACCTGGGGGGTCTTAGGCCAGCAATACGCTTGACACTTGACAGTGGGTATGTGTGCGCACGGCTACTATGCGAGCAGCACTGTTCACATACTCACCTGCATACTTTTGTGAATCTGAAGGAGATTCACTAGATGGCAGGTCACAGCTGAGACATCCTGACCTTGAAAAGTACTTACTAATGTAGAAGATTATTAATCGTATTCGTAGGTAGTGTACACCCTTAGCTTTTTATAGGGACATTGGTTAGTGTTTATACTTAAACAGTAGTAGCCTACATAAGCATGCAATTTGAGACACGCACTTATTGATTATCGAATCGGCCAATCATGTGTCAACAGCGCAATGCACAAAATCATGCAGATACAGGTCAAGAGCTTCAGTTAATGTTCACATCAGACATCAGAATGGGGAAAAATCTGATCTAAGTGACTTTAACCATGGAACGGTTGTGCCAGACGGGCTGGTTTGAGTATTTCAGAAACTTCTGATTTCCTGCCATTTCCATTTTCCTGCTGAAAAAAAAAACATTCAGTGAATGCCAGTTCAGTGGGCGGAAACATCTTCTTGAGGAGAGAAGTCAGAGGAAAATAGCCAGACTGGAAGGCTTTGGTAACTCAAACAACCACTCTTTACAGCCATGTTGAGCAGAAAAGCATTTCAGAACGCACAACATGTCAAACTTTGAGGCCGATGAGCTACAATGGGCAGACTCACTGAAACTAGACAACTGGCCAGTGAGTGTATACAGTCTGAGTTGCATTGTGCTATACTGCCCATGCTTGTGTTGCACTTGTGTAATGTACAGCAATAATTTCTGAGGACCTGCAACCACCCAGGCGAAAAAATATAGATATGCAGTACATTTTGTGCACGCCTCCGCATTAGTGCTGGGTGATTTTCATGAATAATTCGGTTAATTTGAATTAATGTTTTAACACGATCTTCAGTGCATGTTCATATACATGCATATTTACATTTTTTAATTAAAACATCCATAAATGCTGTTTAAAAGTTTAAACCAATTCAAAGGAAAAACACAGCCTTCTTAAGCTGATACATGCCTACTCCCAAAGACTGTGCACTTAGATTAACAAAAAAGATGGCAAGACAAACAGGCAGCACTTCCCTGAGGACTGAACTTATAGTAAAGAAAGGTTCAAATGTCACTTCAGAGATATGGAATTTGGAGCAGGTTTGAAAAGTCAGATGAACAAGTTTATGTAAAATATAATGCTGCATTACAGTATTACATCTTAAGCGGTAACTCGCTGGTCGGAATTATGTCATTTTTCAACCTCGGCACATTCGACAGAAGAAGTAGGAAACTGGACGCCCCTTGTTCGTATTTTGTAAGCAACAAGCTAGCCAGCTAACTCAGATGAGTGATGTGTATTTTCTTCCTCAAACAGTGAACTGTTTGGTCAGTGTTTTAGATTTAACAAACGAATATGTCTGTATGTTGATTAATTTAAAGCTAATACTTGTATATACATCATAACTCATTTAAAGGTAAGAAGTTTTACTTTGTTTACTTCTGATGCTGTGTGCAGCCATGTTGATTTGACATCACACTGTAAACGGGCAACTCGGATTTGGGAAGAATACCCCAAGTTGACTTCTCAGTTGCGGTGACATTTCATGTCACGAAAAAGACATAGTCCCCACTTACTCTATTGAGAAAGAAGGGTTCACTTAGTTGTACAAAAATAGTAACAGCACCATCTATAGAAAATAGTGCAAACAGTGGTTTTTAAAAAAATATCTTTTCTTTAAATATCCCTTATTTAAAAGAAACATTGTTTGTACTATTTGCTATAGATGGTGCTGTTAGTATTGTTGCACATCTACATTTTCCATTACAAGTCCATTCTAATAAATAAAAACTTTAATTATGTAATTTATTTATAATTGCATTATGCATTATTTTTTATGAACAAAAAAAAAACAAAAAAACATCGTAATTGAGAATCGTTCATAAAGTGCTTTTTTTTTTTTCCAGTATCACCCAGCCCTAATATGCATACATGAAAGCAAGTATATCACTGGCCTTGGAGACATCTTATTAATAATAAAAGGTGGAGAATGCTCCTCATCAAAGACCAATCACTGTCAATTTAAGTAATACGGATTTTGTCTTTTTTGGGATTGTACTACACACACTAATTTGAAGCAGTACAGAAAAGGACGTAGCATCATTTTGTATTAAATCTCTACAGTGAGTAGACGCATTTCTGAATCACATTAAACTCCATAGGGTCCTATGAACGCAATGCAGCCACCAAACTTGCTTAGCAAACCTGGGACTTCACTGCGCTGTATAAGAAAAAGCAATTTCGCTTCAGATTTATGGCAATTCGAAGAAACACAGGGAGACATGCAATCTCTCCCATTATCTCTGAGAAGCCAGTAGCCTCTTCCTTATGTGTTCTGAATGATACTGGCCAACGGAGTGCCCCGAGTCCCATGGGTGATCCATTACAAAATGTGTTGCGCTGTTTCCAATTGTTTTCCTGGGCAGATTTGGTGGGGAATGGGAAAAATGTCACGACAGCAACAGAAAAAAACTTGGGTGCAGTTTGTCTCCTTTTGACACCTCTGTGCTGCAAAAGTGATATTGTGTATTGATATAGAGCGTCTTGTCTCTACAGAGTTGTAGCAGAATGCACGGGAGCTATGAGCTGCACTTTTACAAACCGGAATGAAGACATGCACTAGAGCTTTTTCATGTAAATCCTGAAGAGAAAACAGTGACAGTGAATCATCTGGGCTGATTTACTAATTTTTTTTTCACTAATATGACTGAGGGGAGGTTTTCGAAAAATTATGCCTGAGTATCTCAAAATAATCAGAAAGTTTCTCAAAATTATGACTTAAAGTAAAGTTGGTTTCATATTAGATATTTGCCACGTTTGCATCTTTGATGCCAGGAGCATTCAAAGAGCAGATGCTTGATAAATGAGAGGAAAACCAACATAAAGAGTACTTGTAAGGTTTTGGGTCACCATGAACCATTCTATAACTTATAATCCAAATGCCCACTCATATCTACACTTGTATTTTTCATTAATTTTTTTTTTTTTAAACATATCTCTACTTCTACTTCTAAACTATCTCTATCTACTACTTGATAACCAATTATGCCTTTTAGGTTTAAGTTCAGTTTTCTCCTCCAGGGGTCTCTTGAGCCAAAATTGCCACAGCTATAAAGACTAATGATCACACAACACAAAAGCCTCATTATAACATTTTCTTTGTCTATTTTGCACATGAACTCATTTGCACAATTATTCTTTGGAAATCATAAACAACAAGCCCACTAACTGTGCACACAATTTAGCTCTCTTGATTTGGGATTTTAGTAAATCAAGGCCTGAATATGCTATCAGCTTCTGGTTCACAAAGAGTTCAGGCTCATGAAATATGTGTTATCACCGGAATGAACTAGTGTTTCCAACTTACTGACACTGTCACTAGATTTGGTGACTTTTTGGACCCCTTCAGCAAGTTAATTTCAAAAACGTGTCTAGTGACATAGCGGAAACATTGTGCTTAGTGGTTTTTGTTCCCACTGCCCAATCACTGATCACCATTGTTCCCACTGCCCAATCACTGATCGCTTCCCAAAGACTGGTCTATGATCTATGAACCACTGACTCATAATCTCACTATCCAGTGTCACCTAGAAGAGGATGGGTTCCCTTTTGTCTGGTTCCTCTCAAGGTTTCTTCCTGTAAAGCAGTTTGTGACAATGTCCATTATTAAAAGCACTATATAAATAAATTAAATTGAAATATATCATCAAACTTCCGTTCCCAATGAGCAATCACTGATCACAATTGCTCCTAACAACCAATCACTGATCACCATTGTTTGTCCCACCCAACTCTCTTCTTGCTGATATTTAAGTAATAAAAGTGAGTTATTCCATCTTTAACTGTTCCTTTCTGGTCCATTTCCCGACTGGTTAGTTTGACTATTTAGATAAAGCTTGATTCTATTCTCTTGATTCTTCTTCAGAAATTCTTCTTTCTTCATTTTTTTTTATATCCAAATGTCCATGATGACTCTTTTTTAAGTGTGCATTAGGTATTTTACCCCAAAAATCGTTGGCAACTTTGTTAATATCAGACACACCATTTTTATTCCATGTAACGGCAGCCAATGCTTGTGGTTTATTTTCGATTTCCAAGAAAAACAGCATCCTGATGTACCAAACCTGTTGTGGTGAAACAGCTACTAAAGCCAGCAAGACACTACAGTGAAACACACGCCAGCCACAAAAACCTGATCTCCGCTACACTATAGCAAATATGCAGTATATAATATGCTGGTGTATACTGTAATATATTTTGTATTTTTTTAAAAAATATTTTATTTACAGTCTGTATTGTCCATTACACAGCATGACAGCTAAACCTATTCTTTCCTAAGCCAGCTTCAACGAGGAGCTGTCAATGTTACTTTTTTAGCAGGGCCAGGAATGCGGCTCCCTCTCCCTCGTTGCTTACTTTAGCCTAAAGATAATAAAGCCTGGCCAGCTGGAAGGGGTTTGACGGCTTCCTGTCTCCCTCTTCACTTCCACTTTCTGTCTGAAAGCCCCCTGTCACGGATACTTGAACCCCAAAGGCATCGCTCACCCGGGGAGAGGCCAGCGGTCTTATTTCAGCTAAATCATTCCTGATAAAATAACTGGCCACTCAGAGGGTTTTTATCACATAACCACGCGCTTCTGATTTCCACAAGAGTGCTCAGACAGACAAACGCCTGAAGCCTGAAAAAATGTACAGCTTGGAATTATTATTGTTATTATTATTATTTTTTAATAAAACTCACAATCACAATAAAACTCACACGCTCTATTGTGAAGCTACGGCACGACAGCTCATAGATGCACCCAGAAGCAATAAAAACATCGCAACGTCGCAATTGTGTTACAGCTGACTCCTTTGTGTACGACTCGACAGATGGAACGGGACCACCGCGACGTTTCTCTCTGACAGACGACGGAACTGAATAAATAAACAAAAGGTCTGAAGATCCAGCCTCACATCCTTTTCCAATTGAGACTTGAGGTATGTGAAAGAAAACTTCTGAGAAAAAAAAACAGCTCTTTATATATTTATTATTTTTGAAAGACAGTCTTGGTGATTATATCAGACCTAACACCACCGAACTGATCAAATAAAATGGCAAAAAATAACAATAAAAAAAAAATAGCATGACATGAGGAAGAAACCTTCGGCCTCACTTATCAAGCTGGATGCATGCTTACACGAGAAACTTGGTATTCACGAATATCCTGTACATTTGGAAAAACATTCGTATCCTACTCATGCTCCTGAATGTGTGTAAATTTACCCATGAAAAGACTAACTAATGTAAACCCTGACTCGAACGACTCCAGATCATATAATTTGCATGGATTACTGCACTTTGATATACCGAATATATTACTGAGTTTAAATAGCTTATTTTTATTATGCTTTAAATAGCTTACTTTTAGCTTAAATAAATAAATAGCTTATTTTTATTAGCAGATGTTGTTATCCAGAGTCTATTATAGAAGGGTTTTGGAGTCAAAAACCCATCCTCGTGCTAGATCACTAGGTCAGGGACTAAGAATACCATTGAGACCATTTTGTGAAAACCAGTCATTTTATATTATATTACTGGCATTAACTAAAGAATATAAGAAAATAAAGTAAACAAGCCAACACAAACCGATAAATTAAGACAAATAAAGCAAATCATTCAATTATGACAAAAGAAATGCTGCCATATAAATAGAGTATAAGCCGATCTGTCTCTGAGTAAAAGCCTCAGATGACTGAAGATTTAGCATTCGCTTAATAATAATAATAATAATAATAATAATAATAATAATAATAATAATATAAAAATATTTTTACTGACATACAAGCGAATCAAAAAAACATACACTCCTCTTTTTCAGCCTTTACCCTGATTGTTTATTTCGTGCTCTCAGCTGTCTGTGCTCTTTACCTTTTATGAAGCTTTGTAGATGTCACACACGCAAGTGAGCTCAGGAACATGATTTGGACGTTATGGGTGATCAACATGAGCACTCGAGTAAGAAGAAAACCAGCGTTTCCGAAACCTTTGTAAATCCGGTGGAAATTTTTAGTTCAGTTTGGATTACGCAAACATTTACACACAACTTTACTGAAAGCTTGATAAATGATGCCCACTGAGAGGAACCAGATGGAACCCATTCCCTTCTGGGTGACTTGGCTGTAAAGTCAAACAACACTGAGTGTGCTGAAAGGATGTTCAGTATGAGCAGGCTGTGAACGAGTCCTGGGATGAGCACAGGACAGTGTTTATCATTACAGCAGCAAATCTTAGGCACAAATCTACAGTATCCAGGTGAGATTGTCCACTGAAACTGTTTTCGGGAAGTGCAAGTCTTTAGGATATCCACGCGAGTCAACGACAACAGAAAGCGAAAACCCGCTGTGATGGATGCCATGCCACAAATCCCGGAGACGTGTGAAATCTGCACGGACATCTGTGTGGATAGCAGGATTAGTACAAAAACATCCATTACAGCCAAAACACTGCAGCTGCACAGAAAAATAAAACAGAACCAAACCTACTAATGATTACTGAGAAAAGTCAATCTGACAAGCGCAAAAAAAAAAAACACACAGTTTCAATAAACTGTGAATATGTGATTTATGTTTATTTATTGTTTTTTTTTTTAACTCCACTCATCCAACAACCAGAGAAATAAACACAAAAGAAAATATTACATTTGATAAGTTTGTTCAAGTGCAACATATTTTAATTGGTTCATAGATTTCACCTCAACGCTACTGTTCACTATGTGCTACTGTTTTCCAATCCTAATAAATAAACCCAGTAAATGTTTGGCTGGTGGCAGGAACTATTTTTCGAACCATATCAATTAGCTGAAAAGATGCTACACAGTATTTCCAGAATCAGGACGCTGATGAGAAAAGTGAATAAAATACAATCCAGTGCAGCACTAATACTGTCATAAAACTCTAATGCTAGCACGACATGCAGTCACCTCAGTACAGATGCTAGTCTTAGGTCTTTATGGGCGACGAGAGAACACCACAGCTCGTAGCCGAAATGCTAGGCAAAGACTTTCTGCCTTTTTTGTTGAGGACATAAACACAATGATTCATCACCAGAGACATTATCAAGAGAGGATAAAGACTTACATAAAATCGCCCCTGTCAAGGATTCAAGTGCTCGCTTATTTGGTAATAATGCGCGTAATTAGCTTGTCATACTTTTGAGTTAAATATATCCTGCTTTTTAGCCCAGATAATTGAGTCTCCAGGCAAGCACAACATAGAATTGAGCTTTCACTTGCCCGGTGGGCTAGCTAATGATTTTATTATTTATTTGTTAACCCTTGATAACGTTAATCCTCATAACGAGAGGCATTTCTTTATAATAATAAAAAAAACGAAAAAACAAAAGGTAAGTTCAAACTTGGTCCTGACCTTGAAGTCTCCTTTCATTTGCAGCTCAATGGAAAGCTTAGCTTTATTTTAAAAAACAGACCGTGTTTCTGCTCTTGAAGGACACTGGAGGCATGATTTTATAAAAAATGAAGTGCATCCTCTTATACTAGGAATTCTGAGTGAAGTAGTTCTTTACACGGAAATCTGAATAAACAGCGTAAAAAGAAGCTTCTTGTACAAACTTACATGAGAGAGGCAGCGATAACTGACATTATATTAATCTCTACCGGGATTAACATAACATCAGAACATCGGGTTTACTTCCACAGGGAAGTTACCATTCGTTTTCTTCACACTCTCTTAGGCTGTAAGAAACATTCAGGTTTCTAATCCATCTACCAAACATCTCTAAAACACAGCTGAGCACACATCTTCATTAATTTCACTTTTCTGTACTGTTATTATGATTTCAGTTTTGCTGTGAATATACATTACGTCACTGCACGACTGCAGTGTCGTCAAATTCCTCGTAAGTGATTTCTTACTTGGCCAGTGAAAGCCTATCTGATTTTGATTCCGATCATGCTGGACTCATTTTGCCCTAAATTCCCCAAAACTGTCTCCTGATGTAACTCTATTAACCAAAATGAGCCCCAGATTTCTTCTAAACGCTCTTCTAAATCCGTGGAGTTTTTTTTTTTTTTTTTTAAATCTCTTCTCATCTCATAAACTGGTAAATTTCTCCGGATTAGATTTTTAGATCAGTCGTTAATGCAGACAATAAGTCGGAGAAGTGCAGCTTGAAATCGCACCGATCGTTTCTCCATCTGCAGATATTACCCTCCACCCCTCCACTCTTCAGCCCAAAACCCATTTCTGACTTTTAGGCGTCATTTCTGTCCTCTCTGTGAAAATGCATTTTTATTCCATTTCTTTTCATTTCATTCTGGCTCGAACACTCTGCTAGGAAAGTGCTGGGACCGGCTGTAATGTGCAATCTAAAAAGGCCCAATCTAAAAATTCCGACCCACCATCAGCAAGCTACATATCATTTTCATCCACCCCTCATTTCATTCAGGAAGAATCCTGCACAAGACCTGATTTGTTTGGTAAAGTCTGAGTTTAGAGAAAAGCTTCCTTTTCTTTTTTTAATCACCATCGGTGGTGTTTCCTCAGACACACTCCCTCACAGATCTCCCATAACTCCTTGCAAATGCAATGCCAGGTTACGAGGTTGTAACATTTAATCCTCCCTGCTCGTTCTGAACGAGCTCCTGCTGCAAGTGTCGTTTATATTAGGCTGATAAAATGCCATGCTGCATCGCAGGCACGAGTGTCAGTGGAGTGAGCTAATTGGCCTGATAGCAGTTGTAGAGCGAGAGTAGAGCGAGACTAGAGCGAGAATAGAGTGAGGGTACAGCATGAGTAGCCATTCCGTTTGCCTTTCCTCTCGCCAGCGGCCACAACAAATTATCCTGTCAGCTTTTTGCTTCTGGCTTTCATCACAGATGCGGGGACAAAGGAGCACAAAAGCATCGTATGTGACCCTGTGCATCCTGACTCGCAGTAATATGGCTGAGATTGGGCGAAAAAACAGAAAGGACTTTGACAAATGTCTCACAAATTGTCTGTTCTGCGGCGCTATTTAGAACAGCAACGCTCTGCAGGCTACAAGAAGATTTACGACAGAGCTCCATCTGTTAAATGTACTGCAACAGCAATGCGTGTCTCTGTTTATGAGTGCAGAGCCCGCAACAGATTGGTCACAGTTTTCCATAAGTGTAAAAATGCAACAAAGTGTATTCACTACATGCTGAGAGAAAGACATGTACCTTCCTAAAACAACAACAAGACTAATAATAATAATAATAATAATAATAATAATAATAATAATAATAATAATAATACTGTACTCGCATTCAATAGCTTATCAGACGAATCAAATATTAATTCATTAAAAGCATTAATTATTTAAACCGTTAATGTGTTTTTGGCCAAATGGAATGCCAAAATACTTAGCACACAAAGGTTTATGTAATATTAATAGAGATCTGTTTTTGCATAAATACATCACAGTTCGTTTCACAGTTCACTCTCAGAAATAAAGGTACCAAACTGAACTTTTTCCTTGTTGCTGCAGTGGTACCATCAAGAGCACATCATCTGTACCTTTGGAACATTTTACTAATTAGCCGTAAAGGTACATCAGTGGTCCTTATTTTAGTTTATTTTTTTATTTATTTTTTTTAGGGTACACTTGATGGTAACACTCTAGCAACAAGGAAAAGTACCTTTATTCCTGAGAGTGTTGCTTAAGTGTTTGGACTCATTGGCTCTCTTTTAGCCAAGACAAGACACAATGAAGCTACAAATATTACACAAAAATACATATGGCCTACAAAAGACTGGGGATTAAAAGCTAGAGAAGACACATGGTACACACACAGTCATAGCTGCATTATTATTATTATTATTATTATTATTATTATTGGAAGATAAGACTTTGCCTGCATAAACTAAACAGATTTAGGGGTTTCGAATCTAAAATAAATGAAATTACCGTGTTAGCAGTGAGAGAAAACTGTTCTGGCACTTGAACATGTGTCATGCGAGTATGATGTTGAAATGTTTCTGATGTGACTAAACAACATCTGGAGGAAAATACTGGATTAATGACACGAGCCAGAACTGTCCCAGAGTTCATCTTACTGCTAATAAATCCTACTGCTGCTACACATGGAAATGTCCAAAAACTATTACAAAGATTAGAATAGGTGAAGCAGATGAGCAGGCTCCCTTGCTCTTCATCTTGCTAATCTACTGCCACTTTACCATGAAGTCTACTCAGTGAACATAAATAAGGCGCATGCTCCGGTGGTAGGCTTAGGCGTATCTGTAAGAGCATTGTCAAGGGATGCGTTGCGAGAGTTGCGAGAAGTGCGATCAGATCTGATTAATTGCGACTAAATGAAATCCCCATGAAGGAGGTAAACGGCGTGGAGGCTAATTTACAGCTCGGGTACGAACCCAGAGGCTTGTTTTTAAAGCCGATCGCTTCATATCGCCGACATTATGCGTCATTATGCGTCCACGGAGCACCGACGCTGCATGATCGCTCTGTTAGTCTCCATTCATCCGCTTCTCCGTGCTGCTTCCAGCGGCCACCTCCCTGCATGTGTGCTCGGATAAGCGGGGGGAAAGAAAAAGTTGCTGGCATACCTGTGTACTGCACCAGGAACATGGTCCGAAGCGGAGGAAACCGAGCGCGCGCTAAAGTCCCGTCGGTGTTTTCGGCACTTTGATCAGTCCCGAGCTCCTGCTTAAATCGCTCTGAAGCTGCTGCTCGCTGTCTGTCCGCTCCCCACACACACACTCTCTCTCTCACTCTCACACACTCACACACACTGGAGACTGGAGGCTGGAAGCAGCGCGGCTCAGGAGAGGAGGATCTTTCCGCGCAAGCGCGCACACGACGTGCGCACACACAGGAGCGCGCCGGCCCAGGCGCCGACGCGCACCATAATACACCATAATAATGCCTGGTCTACGCCGAAACACTCACTCAAAACGAAGACAAACGCAATATTCCTACAGGAATACTCATAATAGCGGGCATAAAGATGTTCCTGTGGACCAACACAGCACAACTCTCACTGAGCACCTCATCATCGACATCTACCTTAAACTTGTTAATAGCTTTTTTTAAAGTCAGACCTACCTATATGAATTCAACTCACTTTGATTTCTACAGCACTTTTACTACTAGACCTTGTCAAAAAGCAGCTGTACAGAAATCCAGATGTAGCTTTAGATCCCTTATAAGCAAGCCAGTGGTGCGACAGTGGTGAGGAAAGTCTCCCTGAGACGACATGAGGAAGAATCCAGACTCAGAAGGGAACCTGTGCTCTTCTATGTGGTTGCACTGTGTGTTGGATGCTCAGTATGATTACGATTGCAGCAGGTACAAGTCTACAGCATTTGGGTGAATTGGTCATATTACACTTTCCTATGTTGTCTGTTGCTTTAGACAACATTTCATCTCAACCCTCTTCACCCTCAGAAATAACAGTACCAAACTGTACGTTTTCTTGTCACTGATGTGGTGCATCCTTTGTACCTTGAGTGTGTATCTTTTACCTGAAAATGTGAATACCTTTGGACCTTAAGGACCACTGATGTGACGTACCTTTAAAGTGTTACTCAGAAAACTAACAGTACACCAAATACAATTTCCCAGGTAGGACTTGATGTACCACCCAAGTGACAAAAAAAAGTACAGTTTGGTACCTTTATTTCTGAGAGTGTACTACATTGCTGAATGGAAAGAACCTACCACAAGACCAACCTCGGAGGGCTGAACCACTCTCAGTATAGCAGTATAGCAGCGGGATAAGAAACAGTCCTCCAACCAAAAATATACAAACGTTCTTAAGTCAGAAACTGAGCAAAGATAATTAATACAAAATGTACACCTACTTGGAGGACTAACTAGGTATATGTGTCATAAAGCGGCCTGTAAGAAGATACTCTCGTACCACTACCTGACACTGTCAGTGGCACTGCTGCACTCTCAGAAAAAAAGGTACGAAACTGTACCTTGTGTTGTCACTGAAATGGTACCTGGAAATGTGGATAGAGAGTAGGTTTTTTTCTCTTTTAACTAAAAACGTTTAAGGTAGATACCTGGGGAGTTTAGAGCTTTAAAGATGCACTACATGCACATTCCTAGGTAAAAGATACACACTAAAAGGTGTACGCTTCCCCTGTGATAAGGAATGGTACAGTTTAGTACACGTTCTAGTCATGGTCCTATGGTGAAATTTCCATTGATGTACAGACAAATTGTGCAGATCACATACAAAGTGACCTACATTGTAGAACCTGATAAAATGTAGTTCATTGTACATAAAGTGAGGTACTTGTTCAGTTTAGTACGTTTTCCCCAGGCGTGACAGTTAGTCCTTACACGTTCCTATAAAGACAGGCCCAAGTGCACACAGAGAGGAAGTACTGGTTAAACTACGGGCCAGCAGAGGGAGCAGAGCATGCAGGATATATGCAATGCTACCACCAAAGCACAGTAAGAAATAAGGGCTCATTGCCATATAAACTATACATGGCTTCCTGCTAAGGCCTCACAGCCTTCTCAATTATTTACAAGCGTGAGCCAAACAGGAAAGCAGAAGCGTTATACAGGAAACTGCTGCACCCACTTTACTGGAATGGCTGAATAAAAAAAACGAAAAAAAAAAAACATTGCTGAACCTACATTCATAGCACTGCGTATTATTATATAGCAAAAAGACAGAATATAATACCACTCTGAATAAACTGTAAAATGCAGCACTATAAATAACTTGCTGTAAACTAAACTGATGCTAATTTTAAATCAGATTCCTATTCCATCCTTTAATGAAGGAACATCTAAACTTGTTATGCATATTGTACTACTGCTTCATTATCTGAACAAGCTGATCCTGTTACACAACTGCTGTGCCACTTTGGATATTGTTCCCTATTATATAAAGCACAAAGCTTCTATATATATATATATACACTCAGTGGCCAGTTTTAAGGTACGCCTACCTTGTATCTGCGCATGTTTTATCAAGGCTCATCTACCAAACAGGAAACCTTCTTTGTATACAATAACCAACTGTGGCTCATTTTGTGCTTTTGTGCAGAATTTGTCCATTCATTTGTGGAAAGTGTCCACCACGGGACTGACGAGATGTTATTTGGATGTTGGATCATTCTCAGCACAGCACTGACACTGACATGGTTGTGACATGGCTGATGTTGGTGGTGAGGGTATTAAACATCTCAATTTCACTGCTGGGTTTAGAAACAGTCCGCCAACCAAAAATCTCCAGGCAACAGCAGTGACCATATGACCACTAATGAAAAACCCAGGATGATTAACACACATGGAAAATGATGAGCAATTGTCTCTAACTGTGCACCCCGTGTAGCTGTGTCTATGTCTAATACCTACCTTCCTCTGCAGGAATGATCACCCACTGACTGACATACTGTCTATATTTCTTATCTTGTACCTATGTTTTTTTTAAAGTCAAGGCGAACACATACTTTCTCTGAGACATGTGAAGCCAGCCATCACACTGAACACATATCTCTGCTGTTCATGCTACATTACAGAGCATTTCAGCTTGTCAACTTCTCAGTGACAAGTTCCTTCTCCCTTTATGGAGTGACGCCAAATCAACATGGCCGCTCACACTGCGAACAGTGTAAAGTAAATGAGTTTATAGCAGTATTGGCTTTAGATCAGTTAATATACAGGCACAGTACTTGGTAAAATCTCTAACACTGTCCATACCAATTGCTGTTTTGAGAAGGTAAGTATCAACATTAGGGTTATCGCTCATATAAATAATGTTACCCGGCTAGCTTGTTGCTAATGCTACTCTCTGTTGTCCGCAGCTGTTGCTGTACTGCGATTTTGCATGAATGTTTGAAGTTCAGTATAGCAGAACAGTGCCAGGAGCCACTCAGGCCCGTAACTGTCACAGTGCAGTTAAAGTAGCTTTTTATGAGCTTTATGTGTTCTGACAGAGCAAACAAAAGATATGCTTTCGTGGAGGTACCCATGTTTTTTCCACTTCGCATTCGCTGAGGTGGGAGATATCGTCATTACAAGCAGTAGTGTCACTGTGATTGACAGGAGAGAGAGGAATGCCATGCCTCTGACCCAGAAACCATGACCCATTTTGCTTTCTTGAACTCCTGGATACGGATGCATTCAAACTCACGATATCTTGATGAGAGGGCAAATGTTTTTTTGGTGTGCCACTTGAGAACCAAGAACTTTATTTACTAAAGGTCTGCGTGTACGAAAAGGTGTGCAAACTTGAGAACATTCACAAAAAACGCATGCACACTGATTTACTAACAAGGTCCTCAGAACATTGCATGTTTAAAAAAATGAGCAAATTTCCTAAACTGACAGTCCCTTCTGCAGCAGTGATTGCCAGTGCAAATATACATCCAGAGACCACATATTAAATCTGCAGAAGTCTGATTCTAGTAGATGAAGACAAAATTATAATGTCTACTAGGTTTTCGTAATGAGAGGATTTATCAGCATTATGCCTTAGTGTCTCAGTACGATTAAATATTTTCTTAACATGCCAAAGTTGGTTTCATATTAGGTATTTGCCTCATGTTCACACCTCCAGTGCCAACAACATTTAAATAGAGATTGGGAAAAGTGTTTCGTTCAAACTTAGCCTACCCTATGAACAGAACGTTGATTCTTTGATTTTACATTCATATTGCATTTAGCAGTTTTTCAGTGGAACTCAGCCTTTAGTTAGCATTATATTATGCATGTGTGGCTAGGTGTAGTTTCAGTTTAACTCTTACATATCTGGACTTTCCATGGCTATCAAAAACAAACAGGGTATTACATATTGCTTTCTGGGCCTATTTTGTATATGATGTAATTCAAAAATGTATTCTTTGTAAATCACCTGAAACACACTCAGTGTTTGTTCCCTTCTACCATCAAATTAGTGTGCATTATTTAATAGTATCTAGCTATATCTACAGTTGGGGTCATAAGTTTACATACGGCTTGCAGAATCTGCAAAATGTTAATAATTAAAAAAAAACCCTGCTTGATTCTTAATACTGTGTGTTGTCACCTGATCAACGACTGTTTTTATGTTTTGTGATAGCAGTTCATGAGTCAATTGTTCGTCCTGAGCAGTTAAACTGCCCACTGTTCTTCAGAAAAAATCCTCCAGGTCCTGCACATTCTCTGCTTTTCCAGCATCTTCTGCATATTTGACCCCTTTCGAACAGTAGCTATATGCTGTTGAGATCCATCTTTTCACACGGAGGACAACTAAGGGACTCGTACACAACTATTACAAAAGGAGGATTTTTCTGAAGAACAGTAGGCAGTTTAACTGCTCAGGACAAACAAGGGACACGTGAACAACCATCACAAAACATAAAAACAGCTGTTGATCATCCAGGTAACAACACACAGTATTAAGAATCAAGCGTATGTAAACTTTTGAACTGGTTCATTTGTGTAAATTCATTGTGTTGCAGATGGATGTTGCACTATGCTGGAATGACGAGCAGCTGAACCTCCCTTTCCACTTCATCTCAGGGGTGCTCAATAAGGTTGAGATGGAGATGGAGATGGAGAGGATGTAGGACACCGAAGCAATGAAAACTATCAGCAGTTAGAGGATGGGTTCTCTTTTGAGTCTCCTCAGTGATGATGTTTTCTTCATCACTGTTGTCTCTCCTCCAGCTTGCTCATTTGGGATCTAGATCTAGTCCTAGAGCTGGTTCGTGACTATCTGTTTATAAGAGTGCTATACAAATAAAATGAATGAACTAAATAAACAGAATGGTGCTGAAAGCATTCAACGACAATATATTCATTTATGATGGTGATGTATCATCATCTAACTGAGTGTGGATATGCAGTATGACAACCTTGCTCAGGAATGATGTTCAGATATGCACTTTCTTCAACAGGCATCAATGAGTAATGTGGGGCGTGAATGGTGAACATTCCCCACACCAACACACCACCACCACCACCACCAATACCGGCATCTATCGTTGAGACCAAACAGAAGGGATCAATAGACTCATGTTTTTTTTGCAGTTCTGACTGTTCAATCCGTAAAAGTCATTAATCTGTTCACACTCAACAACAGTCCACATACCTAGGACCTTAAACATGGCATGTCCAACACACATTCCAACGCTCAACTGAACACTACCTGATGCTTGAAACTCAGGTCTGGCCCTACCACATCCTGCAGTCATGTGACATTCACTGGTGACAGTTTATATTGCATGTTACATGTTTACCTGCACTACAGCTGAAAAAAAAACCATTTTGTTATACATGTCATTACATAACATTCACACTACAGTATCAGTGAGTATCCTGGCTGAATAGTATCAAGTTGTTGAATGTGGCATTGAAAATCAATGAAAAGCATCGATTCCCACTCAAGGGTAGTATTTCAAGGTTAAAAAGGGAAATGTCACCTGATCCTGCACGAGTCCAAATTCTACAATGTAAGGACTCTTTAAGTACAGGGTTTTTACTGGCTCTAGAACACAAAATCAATATTTATTGTTTAATTTTCAGTTCTTTGATTTGAGCAAGGTGTTTCTTTCTTTTTCAGAAAGCAGCTTTTTAACATGTATGTTGTCAGAGGACAAGGCAAATAGAATTCAGATGTACAGCAAAAAAAAAAAAAGAAAAGAAAAAAAACATCATAACAATTTAGGTTACCTCATGGTAAACCTACAGCGAAGACAATCGGCAATGTTAAACCAATATTTGTGTCATCTTTATTAATGATGTTAAAAATAGATAAAAGATAGCAAGCTAGGAGAGTTATATGGATCATGGGCAGAAATGGGATCTGTAAAAAAACAAAACAAAAAATGCTATTGTAAAAGCAGCCATAATTGGCATAATTTGGAGGAGTTTATTCCGGCAGCTATCACGAAAACGATCTTTCGCTACAGTGGTCATGGTTCAGCACTCATGGACTGATCTCCGCTTGGTTCCCAGTCGGGAATCACTTCTCATGTGCCTCCTCCGTCACAATAACATTATCTATTAAGCGTTACCTGACAGTAGGGGGACTACAGGCATGAGTACTGTAAGAACATCAGTCTGACACTGGATCAGGGATCAGAGGTGTGGGAAGAACCTGCAGGATGGTGTAGCTGCTGACCTCATTAGCATGCATGGAGATGGTCAAGAGTTTGTGTCCTCTGTGTCTTTACGCTCTAGAAATCCCTGTCAAAGTGCAGCCAAAAAAAAAACAAAAAAAACAACAACTACTATCTGTTCTCCCTGGTCAAATATTTTCGTTTTTAGGCACCAGGATATCCTCAATTTGATTTCAATGAATCTTTCCTGATTGCTGTACCATTATGTGGAATTTAAGAACACTGTAGTACTTACCAGCACATTTCCACTAGGAGTAAATATTTCACAGCAGTAAATACCTAGAAGGAATGTAAGTGGGTTGTGTAACACAGCGCAAGCTGTATCCTCTGGAGTCTATCACTGAACAACAGCAGCATGACACTGCTAGTAGTCTAGCCAATTTAACGCATCATATTTTAATTCCCGCTTCCCACAGACTACACCCTGAAGGATAAATGAGGGGCTGTTTGTTACAATTTTGGCTAAAAATTGGAACTGAAAATGTGCATGAATGCCCTGACTGGCTGTACTAAAACCCTCCTGTTATTGATTAACCCAATGAAGAATTGATGTATCCAACCCCCTGGGACACTCATTTCTCTCTCTTACCTACCCACGCACCCAATTAAGCACTGCTCCTGCTTAATCGTATGCTTGCTGGAAAAGTTTCCAGGAAAAGTCTGAAATACGCATCTGAAATATTGTCTCTCACGACTGAGATCCCCAAACATTCACATTTCAGACACCCATTTGATGACCAGGCAGTTATTTCCAGTGTGAGAGTATCATTACCTAATGATCTCAGCTTTCTCCTTCCATTAAAAATGCTTTAATATCTAATTTAGCCTTGGGCTTACACTTGGTTGGTGAGCTGATCTGAAGACCTCACTGGGTTTGTTTACTCCAGCCAAACCAGCTGTGGATGAGCACACACGCCCAGGCAGAAGAAGCAGTTTTAGGCAGCATTTGCACGCTACAGAGATGGAGATATTTCCACTCAGAAATGAGTATTAACAAGAAAAATTTTTTTGCTGCACTAGGGGTGTAACACTACAGTGCTATCTGTACCTGTATCCATGTATCGTATTGTATTTGGAGCTAAACCTGAAGTGGGTGTGGCTTAAATCAGGACTGGTGTCTGAATTCCGACTCTGACAGTTCCTCAACCTCAGCTACATCATTCGAGCTCATAATTGGTCTCAGCTAGAGATGTGCACGGGACTGTTTTTTTAATCGATTATATTTGCCACCTAGAAATTTCCCCCGTTACTCCTGCATCATGGTGGAGGACAGTATGGTGTCCGTGGTTAATCGTAGGCGTGTCCTTACTCTTATAAATAAAACCTACATTTACTATAGTCATTGAATAAACCATAGGTGGCAGGCTGGTGAAGCAGCTACCACTGCCATCCTTGGTTTGATCTTGTTACATGTCTTCTTATTTCTGTGTGGGTTTCCTCTGGGTTCTCTGGATTCTTCCCACCTCCAAAAAACATGCCGTGTGAAGGTGTGAATGTGTGTGCATGGTGCCCTGAGATATATTGGTCTCCCATTTGGGGTGAATTCTCCCATCTTGCGCCCAGTGTTCCTGGGATAGGCTCCGTATCCACTGCCACCCGGACCAGGATAACGAGCTTACTGAAGATATTAATCAATGATTAAACCATAGACACATAACATATAAGGCCAGCCAATTAGCATTATAGCAGCGTATGTGAATGAAAAGACTTCGCAATTACAATATGGCAAGTGAAATATGACCATTCAAGGAGTAATGCAAAGGCAGCAACAGTCACGTTTCAAATGGTGTCCAGTGGCGCAGTGCATTTTCTAGGTCATTTGAAAATGCATCATGGGTGCATTTTCTAGGTTGACTGTACAGAACCTATTGCAATATATTGTGTGATTTTATGAGCGTACTGTGTATTCTGTGCTATGTATCTAAGCAGGATTTAAACATGTGAAAAAATAGCACACTTCATAGTATATAGCGATAATAAATTTGGCATTGCTCATGGTTACATAACACTGAAAGGTGTCTGAAATATTAGGGTCGTTTTTGGTTAAAATCATTTTCCAAGAGAGGTAACAGGTACATGACAATCCGAATACCAGCACAAGTCTAGTTTCATCTAACCAATTCATTAAACCTAAAGTAGAAATGACAACTTTCTCTTGTTATTTACAGAATAATAAAAATGCTCAGCAGTCTAAAAATCAGCTTTGACTGGTATGTTCACATCATTTTTTTTCCGGTGTATAAGCCCAGCTAATTTGCTCTGGAATTTCATGAATGTGTGGATATCTCTACACATCACAGGTTAGCAAAAGCAGCCAGACCTTCACCATGAAACACCTTCTGTCATTCTCACAAACAACTTTGAAGTTTTTAGCAGCCAAAAAAAAAAAATACAAAAAAAAAAAAGGCAAATAACACGTTGCATAAAAAGCTGTCAGGTTGATTTTCAGGGCGGAAAGGAAAAAGCATTAGTCTGAAAATTATTCTGACTGCAGTATTTTCATATTTTTTTAAATAATATTTTCAAAAAGTCTCAAGCAATTACAGAAATAAATGAGGCATGGAGCAGTTTTAGGTGAACACAGCCATTACTGTTTTAATCTCTTATCACTCTAATAACTTCCAGATGAAGCATGCAATATGAAAGTTGGCACATTATTTTTATTCAAATTGTGCAAAATAAAAATAACTTGTAGCACACAACTAGGTTAACACACAACACTATGGAGCTGCTGTTGAAAGGAGAGCAGTATTGATTTAATGACACAGAAGGAGACAAAGGTTTATACATTTCTGTAACATGTGAACCGTGCTCACACACACAAGCGACTCCTTCAAATGTCACTGTGTACCAGCTCTTTTATATGTAAATTAGCTGAATGTGGGAAATGAATCGATGCATTAGCTCTGTGTTTTACATCATGAATGCTTCTTAGAAGAAAAAAAAAGAAAAAAAGAAAATTGGAGCGAGAGCAAAATTAGATCAGGGGCTTGTAGGTGGGTCATGTGTGGAAAACAAAGTAAAAGGTTATCCGAATAAGCAAATGTTTTGATTTTAAAGAGCCACGCCCTGTCAGCGCTACAGGGGGGTTGGCCCTAATAAAAGAAGGTTAAATGATTGCCAGGTGGAATCAAATTATTTCTCTGCTTCCCTGAAAAAGAGTGGAAGCCAGTCTGTACTCTTATGTCATTTATTTCATCCTTAGGGACAGTCTGTTCTTCTATCCCTTTTTCCTCTTTTGAACTCTGATGTTCTTTCAGCAACTTCCTTATTCCATGAGCGCATCTGAATCAAAAAGTAATTTGACTTCGCGCTGCAAAAAATGATCAGTAATTACAGTGGGTTCTGGCCGCTATTACTGCGGTGCATTAGCACAGTGGCAGCACATTCATGAAAAGAAAAAAAAAATAATAAAAAAAGATGGTTTAAAAGAAAACCATAAATCAAACTAATCATTTTGTAGCCAATTTCATTTCGTTAGGAGAACGGGAATGAGAAGGGAAATAGTTTCCCATGCAGTAGAGACAAGAAAAGCTTACCCACTTAATTGCTGGGTCATAAACCCAATTCAAAGCGCTGACAAGCTGCCAGTCATTATGACCACCCTTTCTTTGAGATGAAAAAGCTAGCACTTCGGGGCAAACCTCCATAACCTCTGCACATCTGACATATACAGTTGAGGAGAAATCACCATTAACATATCAGCTTGACAACCACCCACATACATTTAGATTTTTTTCAACAAAAAATATTCCACTGGTTTGCAGTGATTTGAATGTACTGCATAGGAAAGCCATCATGTCTGAATTTCAGGAAATGACATGTCAAGACAAAGTGTTAATTCATCTTCTGTAACTACTACAGTGGAAACAGAGTCGTTCCTAGGAACGCTGAACGCGAGGCAGGAACACACCCTGGATGGGATGCCAGTGCATCCCATGAATTAGCGGATGTGGTTAAGCTCAGTTTCGTATTGCAGCTGTTTGTGTTTTACTGTCTGATAATTTAATCTCTGAGGGAAACTGTACACGCCTACACGTGACTGGGTTTGATCAGACTCATGTTGTGACGTGTGAATTGGCAGCTGTCAGAATAAGAACGCACACACGACAAGCTGACTGATGGAGAGACTGCAGGATACATGACTAATGTCAGGTTTTATGCATGCTGCAATCTAATCATATATATTTAGCAAAGATGGACAAATCATAAATCCATAAAGTAGCCCATTACGCAAGTGAAAGTATTCACGCTCAGTCCATGTTCTAGTTGCCTGGAAACCTAAAGAACTAGACTAAATACTACATATAAACAGACATAAGATATAACAGATATAAATTTAACAAAATAAAATCCCACGATAAGGAAGTTAGATAGGTAACTGCATTCATACCTACTAAAGATGCACACAGGGTTTAAACTTGACTGAGCCTTAACTGAGAATGAATTCATCTCTATATTTTTAATACCAACATTTAAACAATTTCACACAAGGCACATTATAATGAGAGGCACTACCTAGTGTCTGAATATTACAGTATATATTACTAGGGGTAGGAGATGTGACCAAAAATAATATCCTGAAACTTGAAAACATTTCAAGATACAAAATATGTATTAAGATGTATAGGTTTGCTAACAAACTCGGAATTTCACTGGTTTTTGTTTAAAGATTCACTTATTTAAAGTCTATGGCAAAAATAATTATTTAACACAGAAAAGAAAGGATATATATATATGCTGTATATCAAAATATTAATCTCATCTAATCAGCTGCTTGCAGTAAGAGTTTGTAATTTCATAATATAAAAATGTACTACAATATCAATATTATATTATATTATATTATATATAATATCATATTGTCTGGTTCTCAGGGTCGCAGTCAGATTCGGTGACTTGTGTCCAAAAGTTATATCAAAATTTACACAGCGACATTTGTGAGTATTCAGAATCGGGTTATACACCTGCTTAAGTCGATTTTATGGGCATTCAGGTGATGCAAATCAGATTTTTCTTGAGTAGAAGCATCCGAGACAACTCCACCTTCTTCTTCTTTCGGCTTTTCCCTTCAGGGGTCACACAGGAAACAATTTAAAAAGTAAAATAGAAAACCTAATATGATGATATATGAATGAAAAAAATCATTGAAATGAACATTTAATAGGAGTCTAGTATATTGCCATATACTGCTGCATGAATAAGTAATCTCTGAAAATTTGGTTTAATTCAACAATATGGCAATAATATCCTCATTATTAAATAACATAAAATAACATTTGATCCAGCACATGGAATTAATTTGTATTTTTTTTTTCATAGCTTTCGTTCTCTGATATACTAAATCAAGGTCATGAAATCATAATATGTGCGTGGGATATAATCTATTCCCTTTTTAATCATAAAATAATAATTAAAAAAACAAAACCTGTAATAATTACATTTTTATGTGATTTTTTTTTCAATGATTTATGTGATTTTTTTTCAATGATTTATGTGATTTTTTTTCTCCGATGATTTACAAACACCTAATTGATCTACACTTTATTCTGTTAATCAGGCTTTCAGGAGCATCTGAATGGGATTCATTCTCTCATTAATGCTAAATTTAAGAGATTTTAAAGAATAAACAATGCTATAGTTCTGTGTTATTAAATATATCAGTGGCTTTTAGCTCTTAAAATATAAACATTTGTCATGTTTAGCCTTGTTTCCGCACCATTTCATAGAGTCTGCTAGGAAACTCAACAGGAGGAAGAATATTCTGTTCAATTATTTGTAATAGTATTTTTAATCATCTGTCTGAACCTGCCAATGCTGACTGCTTGTAGGCTCCCATTTTTTAATTACCCTGTCATTATTTATCATTAGAGCTGATTTATGCACCAGAACAGACCTCAAGCGTAAGTGAACAGAGAGATGAATCATGTAGATTACAACAGTGTTTTGGGCTTTTATTTCTCTTGCCTCCTATTTGGAGAGTTCACTAACTTTAAATGCAATTCATTTGATAAAAGTGGGGCATATACGTGCACACAGACACACAAAGACACACAGACCAGTATAATAGCTATGTAAATACACAAATAACCTCTTCTCGTCTCAACAGTGACTACATAAAAAAAATTGTACTGGCTACATTAAGCTCTCTGAGGCTCAGGGGGAAACTCGTGCATGATGGGATGCACTTTTGTGGCCAGTGCACAACGTCCCTGTGGAGGACAGTAGCAAGATACAGAACTAGAGCAATATTCCAACAATTGGATTAGAGCTGGGACCCACCTGCCAAATAAATATTGATAGATTCGGGTGGCTGATGCAGCTGGAAAGTATTTTAACCTTATTCTGCTGCCCGAAATGTGTCAGCACTCGTTACCTGATCACTCCACGGCTGTGGGTCACTGTGCTCCAAATTATACTATAACAGTCAGAAAAGAAGGTGAAGGGAAGGGCTTTTTAGGGAAAAGAGCACTGTTCTAGCTTATGAGTCCTGATGAATCTTGGAATAATATGAAATACTGGCTATACGCTCAAACCAATATTTCACAGACAATTCTATCTTTTAAGAGAAAGACTACTGAGATATTTCTAAAGCAATATCACCACTCGCTCTAGTGCAGGAGGCTTAAAGTCACAACAGACGGCTGAATTTTATGAACATGAAAAAGCTCTGGCAATATTAATTGCCCGTTTTGAGTCACGCAGCGCAAGAGCAAGTCCGTCGCTTGGCCACTTTGCAGTCCTCGCTTCTATTATACATTATATCAATCAGACACCCCGGATTCAGTAAGATGACTTATTCACCTGGGCCGTGAGCTCATTACGGACCGCTCTGATGCCAGTCACAGCACGAGTAGTGCCTTTTCACAGTTCAACACCCTCCCCCAACAGCCCCCCCCCCACCCATGGGGAGAGGACAGGATGGCAATTTCTCATGCTCATGCAAGTAATCAGGTGCGAAGCTGAACTCAGAAGTTTAAAGCTATAGCTAACCCAAAGGAAAACTTAATATGAAGAGCACAAGTGCCTGAGCAGAGACGAGCATTTCACTGACAGACATGCCACCTACTGAATGATGAGTCATAGTACTAGTTAATGGGAGTCAAGCTCTTGAGTAAAGAGGAAGCTTTGGTTCTTGCAGCTGCAGCTCAGGATCAAGTGTAAAACCAGCCATGTGTATGACAGGCCAGTTGTCTGTCTCCGAATTCACTGTGACCCCACCGCCTTGGGCAACTTACCGTGAGCTTAATAGAAAAAGGCACGTTCATCTCCTACAGCCACCTTGTTCCTTTGAGCTTTCACAAAATTAACTACTTTCATTCCCTCACAGACTCGCTCGTTGTTGACCGCCTCAATCGGTCTGTCTGGGTTTGATCCCAGGGTCTCGTTTTTTGCTGTACCTCAGAGAGGCCTGTGTTGTGCTTTTCATTCATCTATCCTGCATTCAAGAAAAGCTGTCCGGCGGTACAGTGAATTACTGGAAGTAAATCATAATAAAAACCAAGGTGTCAACATAGCTAACAAGAAAATCCTGGCGGGAAAGAAGAAGAAAAGAAAAAGCCCACAGAATCCCTGGCATGTGCCGGTAGACTCCATGCACACGGCATAACTGATAAAGTACTGTCTATTTAACACCCACCTGAGTGAGTGTATAAGCTTACCGGTTCTAGAGGGTGTAATTTTGGACAAAATGTAAGACTAACCTTAACTAGCTAATTTGCCTTATTAGCCTAATGTAAGTCTATCAAAACTTGTGCTTTATTTTATTTATTTATTTTTTTAAGTAAACGATCCATTGGGAATACATTGAGCAAATATGTCGATCTGAATATGTTGAGCAAAATCTGCAAAAATATGATACAGTGGCTGAGAAAATGCATAGAACAGGTGAACATGTCGAGCATATGTTGTAAATAATAAATCCAAAATGAAGTATATGTAGTTTTACTCTCATTGGTTCCTGAATTTCAGACACCCTGTATTGGGCAAATAGTGCACTACATGGGTTATACCAACACCCTAGGTAGTGAGCATTATTATACATAGTTAATATCTGGGGTTCAGCCCAACAGTCTAATGGAGGCTTTAATATAAATAGGATATGATATACAGAATGTCGGTTGTAAAGGGTGTGAAAAAGGCAAAAGTCCGATGTGTCTGTTACTTAATAATAAGTAGCAATTCCATTTTTTTTGACCTACCAAAAAGCCCATAGTCATGCTTTCTTGTTTTCTACTGGCTCACAAGACTGTGGTCACAGGTTAAAGTTCACCTAGATAAAATATGTGCGACGCGAGAGTAAGCACGACCAGAAGCTAATACGTCTTTCACGGCCCATGTCCTTTTCCCACAAGTGAACTGGCTTTCCTGCCTGAAAAATGTATGTGTTTGTTCTGACCACTGTTTTAGAGTGCTTTCACACCTACCAGCCCATTTGCCAAATCCGAATCAGAGTGAAATAGGTACCTCTGGTTCGGTTGCTATTTGGTTTGGTGATTTAATTATAATGCATATAATTAAACCAAGCAAAAAGCAAACAAATGTTGGTCGAGGGGCATGCAGTGCAGAAAATTTACTCAAACTTTTCACATGAATTTGCCAAAGAACATGGCAACTGGAAAAAATAAGGAAAACGGTAAGCAAACATTTGCTCAGATGAGAGTTAGCAGCTCACATCTACAAAAACTGCTGCAGAAACCCAAAATACATAGAATGTTTATTTCAGAAATCATCTCGTGGTCAAAAATCATAAATGCTACGGCTAAACTGTAGATGTTAGCACCTTTGTATAAATGTAGGCCAAGTGTGGTTGAAAATAAACTGGAGCTTCATTTAAAGCTGCTGAAAGTTGGGCTGTCAAATGGGGATGCTTAGAGAGTTGATATAAATTATGCATATCTTATCTAGGAAATCCCATGAAACTAACGCTTCCTGCTAGGAAACTTTTCTTATTTAATTCACTTTGAGTCAGTCTTCCTCTCAGTACACTGATGTGACTGTTGGAACTATTTATGCCAATGTGCAGCCTAAACCACACATTTGACTCTTGGTTGGCAAAACAAATCCGAAACTTGTCAAACTGCAGCAATGTCATGACTGCTCTCTAAAACGGGAAAACTTTCAGCCATTCAGAAAACACAATCAATTAATATATATAGAGAGAAGCCATAGAGGCTAGCAAAGGTTTTGCTCCTATTTCAGATAGAGCTCAAAACATGGACCTCTGGGGATGAGACACGGCCTGCCTCCTGTCACTGAGAGCCCCTCTCCTCACACAGACAATGACAGAAATATCAGGTGCTTAGCGGAACCCGTGCCAGCAGAGTCACGTTTTCCAGCGGGAAAGTCAGAAAGTCACTCCAGCATCCTGCTGTGACATTAAGGTTGTGCCCGTCTGCAACATGTTCAGCTCTTACCTGCAGCTCTGCCAGATCTGTAATCCTTGTACATCGCTTCTCTCACTGCAGCGCTCCTGTGAAAAGAAGAATACATTAACTAACAATCAAGCATTCCTTTCATACAGTAAAGCTGACACATAGTGTGTCAGTTTCTTTTCATTTGCGTTGACCTGAAATAATTCTCTGCTATTTTCTTCAGAAATCTGACTCATTTCATCAGCCAACAAAAGAGATTCAGTGAAGTGCCCTCGAGCTTAGAAATGCAAAACTATTTGCCAGCAAAAATTCTTTGTTTCTGCCAACATTCATCTCTTTTCCCCTCACTTTGTTGCATCATTGCTTTCAAGATCACCAGTTTGGGAATTTCAATCATTCATTCATCTTCAGTAGGAGCGTTATCCTGGTCAGGGTTGCGATGGATCCGGGGCCCATCCCGGGAATACTGGGAGCAAAGCTGGAATACAGGATGGATATGACACCAGTCCATTGCAGCGCAGCATGCACACACACACATGCGCACACACACACTCACACGCGCGCACACACGCGCGCACACACACACACAAGCACACGCGCACACACAGAAATTCACACACTCATTCAAATCTAGGGACAATTTAGTGAAGCCAAACGACCTGCTGACATGAGCTTCAGTTAATGTTCACATCAAACATGAGAATGTAGAGAAAAATCTGATCTCTTTGACCGTGGTTCACAGGAGAATAGCCAGACTGCTTTGAGCTGACAGGAAGGCTACGGTAACTCAAACTCGTAATTCCTCTTTTCAACTATGGAGAGCAGAAAGGTATCTCAGAACGCACGACATGTCAAACCTTGAGGTGGATGAGCTACAACAGCAGAAGACCACGGTGGGTTCCACTCTTGTCAGCCAAGAACAGGAATCCGACATCACAGAGGGTGCAGCTTCACCAAAACTGGACAGTTGAAGATTGTAAAAATATCGCCCGGTCTTTTTATTTATTTATTTATTTATTTATTTTTTCAAAAGGTCACAAACTTTTATAAAACAAATCTTAGAGAAGATATACATAACTCTGTCTATGTTGGCATAACACTGTCATAAGTTTTCATAAGTAGCAAATAAATAGCTTAACTCTTTGTTGGGCCCTTGAGCAAGGCCCTTAACCCTATCTGCTCCATGTGCGCCATATCATGGCTGACCCTACTTCCTAACAATCTGGGATATGCGAAGAAAAGAATCTCACTGTGCTGTAATGTATAGGTGACAGATTAATATAAAGAACTACAGCTAGAAAGTCAGTTATTATATCAACATGGAAACAGTCATAACATTATGTCAGCAAAAGTCCTGGTCATTTCTGACAGGCAAAATGAGCAGGCATTAAGATAGCCAATGCCTGCTGGAATAAGCCTTGATAACCATGTATACAGGTGTAAGGCATCATGATGGGCCTATGTAGCCCTGTGTGCACTGCACTTAAATGACGTGTTAGTTATTAAATAATATTAGTACTTAAATAACGAAATGTTATTAAAGCTTAATAAACCTATTTATGGTAATATTTACATTTTACTTAACCAAAACTAAACCAATCATTTATAAAGACAGCTGTAAGAACCACTTTTAAAACATTTCAAATACGCAGGAAATTCAGAGTGGAATCAGCCATGGATATCTTACACCACAAAAGCACAAAGGGACATGTATTTGCTCTAAGGTCAGGGTTCAGAGCTCACTGTTTGCACTGTAACGGTTCTCTGTGCCAAGCTGATGGATTGGCAAACTCCACAGAAGCGTGTCGAAAATAAAACATGTGTAAAGTGGGCACATTCTCGCGGCGCTGTGAGAGCCCCGTCTTCCCCAAAATAACAGCGTACGTGTGACCTACCTGTCAGTTTATCGCTGCATGGACCTGCAGCTGCTGTATATCTGAGCAGATCTGAATATAAAACTGCTAACCAAAACTATTTAAGACAAGTAAACGCTACTGGAATGAACTCGATGTTCTGCCACTTTGATACATTTACATGCGTAACGCAATTAAACGCAGGCAATAAAGTAACAAGCCATAAAAGAGGACACGTATTAATTAAGAACACAAGCTTGCCTTTTCCTCTCATAAAGTATTCAATTAATCAGGTCACACTGAATTAACACAACGTGTAAGGTTCATGTCAGCTTGTACCTTTTCTTAAATACAGGTATTAAAAATTCAACATAAAAATGAACAACCATAAATCCTAAAGAGCTCAGGTTATGATCTTGTGAGCATTCATCAAATTAGCCAGCACATATGCTAGAACCAGACGCTTATCATGAGTGCAGCGAAGCAGTAATTATAGTACTAAACGCATACGAGAGCCGGTCAAATAACGAACGGCATCATTCATTAAGGAGAAATGTTCCCCATGGAGCAAGGTAACAGCTGCAGCTGTAGGTCAAGCTTTAGAATAACCGCACTTCATCACTCTACATCGGTCAATAAGGCCTGCCGATGCACACTGACCTTAATCATAACCTGAGTGTTAGTGCTTTTCACCTGAGCTCAAACGACTCGCAGTCAGAATGTTAGCTCCATATTTTCTCAAGTGAGGTTGCTTTAGTGTGAAGGGCAAACGTAGGACAGAACTCGCACCCTGTTGCTAAATAGTTCTTTGCATAGATAACAGTTCTAGGTTTCTAAAGAGGTTACACTATAAAAAAGTGAAACCCTTTGCTGAAGTGCTTCTGAGAGAACCGTTAAACGAACAATCTGAAGAATCCTTTAAGGTCCTAAGCAAACCTTTCTTTTCGAATGTATAGAAAAATGAGAAGGAAGAGCCATAAAGCAGATCAGGACAATCATTAAATCCAGCAGTCCGAACCTAGAATGTTCACTAAACATTTATATGAATTTTCATTCAAGTAAACATCTCTAAATAAACTTGTGAGAAGTAGGGATGCATCCAATACTGTGCTCATTTACTTACATTTCTGCTCGTAAGAATGCTCCAGTACCAACATCCCATACCACATAATACTACATGACAAAATCTTAGTGTATGGAACTACAGCATCTTCCTGCAACACAACTAACCTGACAAAAAAAATCGATATCTTGTGGTGTTAATCAGTATCTTTAATACAAAGTGCGATGGCTGCTGGCCTGTGTGCACGGACCGGCGACTGTGGTCATTACAGTGACGGAAGGTGCTGTGAATTGTGCGCATACAAAGGTGTTCCTGAGTGTGGAGCAGTGAGCGTGCAGAGAAACCTGCATGTGCGAGCACGTCAGTTCTGCGAGCACTGAGACACTCGCGCTTGCCAGATTGCACACGAATTTATTGACTATGCGCAATGATACTGTGATGCTGAACCCCGTGCGCTCTCTATTAAAGATACTGTTTATACACAATAACTTAATGGCAATGTCTTAAACATAAAACTAAGCACAAAGAGTTCATTGTTATCAGCACACAGCAGCAATCAACAAACGGACCTAAATAAAATGCTAAATGACGACCCTAATACCTAATACTAAGCGGATTACACATTT
This sequence comes from Pangasius djambal, assembly GCA_022985145.1. NCBI lineage: Eukaryota > Metazoa > Chordata > Actinopteri > Siluriformes > Pangasiidae > Pangasius > Pangasius djambal. The sequence goes on from CM040983.1 coordinate 8,151,773, forward strand.
TCGTAGCTGTATTCGGTCTGAGAAATAATTGTATCAATGCTACTGAGAAGTTTCTAGAACAGGTGCCACCTCTCTCTCTCTCTCTCTCTCACCACTAGACAAATCCTGGCTTAGGTGTTTCTCTGAATGTACACTCATTCCAGATTCTGCAGCTTCAGAGAGACAGAACTACTTTATTATGCTAGGCAGGAATAGCGTAAGAAAAAAGACAAGACACCACAAATATTGTTATTCTACACACTGCAGATAAGCACACTAGTTCCCATACATAGCGTACATAGGTTACACTAAACAATTTCCCAAAGTATACTGACGGTCAACCAAGTATGTATTTTTTCTCTTGCATTTTGGGTATAAGGTGCAGAGTCATCACTGGGTGAAGGAGGAGTTTTTGGAGATAGATAAATAGATAGACAGAGAGAGAGAGAGAGGGAGAGAGAGAGAGAGAGAGAGAGAGAGAGAGAGAGAAAGAGATGAGAGCAGAGTGGAAATACCAGCAGAAACCAGTGAGGAAAGAGAAAACGCTAACACACCTCGAAGTTTTTTCTTCCTTACTAATCGTTTGGTGTTAATTACCTTTTATAACACAGTTACATAGCGGTCAAGTGTTCAATGCTGAATTCTGATTGGTCAGAAGGTGTTGATTTATTTTCTATAACAGTAGTTCTGATTAGTCAAATCACAGCTGTTTTTTTTTTTTTTTTTTGGAATTATTAAAGCCCTCATTCTAATATATTATTGTTTCTATAGTAACAGCTTACACAGGGTCTTGTATTGTATGGTGACACTCCAGATAAACAGGTTAAAAATGTGTGTAATTGTTGATAAGGTTATGTTTATTTAGTATTTATGGAAGGAGTCTCCAGTGTTAGTTTGTTCTTTCCTAAATAACAATTTCTAACTGGCAAATTGCTGTGGTGCAAGAGGAATAAAACACTTCAGGATGTGCTGTTATTGGAAAAATAATCAACCTGGTAATGTGGTAAGAATAACTCCGCTTTATGGCGCGTCACTGACTATTTTCCTACAACGGCTCACCTTGTTGTGTGTGTTTTTTTTTTTTTTTTTTACATCACTGTATATGCTAGACAGTGGATAGTAACTCTGTGTTTGTATACACTATAAACATTTATAAACACCACTTCTAACTTCAGACGTGGAAAACAACGAAGCGTCTACTCCGGGAAACGTGTGATAACCTGAGGTGCACATCTCTCCCAGTAATTATTAAGATGCTATTCTTAATATTGATTTTGACATCTACAAAGAATGGACTATTGGTTGAGAGTTGATAAGGGAAGTCTAAATTAAACTTTTGAACAGGATGATTGGTGAAATTGTTATTATTTTGTCTTCTAGGAAACATGTAATATCATATGTAGCTTCTGAAGGGCAGTACTAAATGAAAAAAAAAAGATCTTTAAACAAAATAATAATTTACACCGATCATATTGTTCAAAAGTTTACACCCCCCTGGCTCTTAATATAATGCGTTAACATGTTGTAGTGTGAAAAGATGGATCTCAAAATCATATAGCTACTGTTAGAATGGGGTCAAATATGCAGAAGATGCTGGAAAACCAAATAATGTGCAAGACCTGGAGGATTTTTCTAAAGAACAGTAGGCAGTTTAACTGCTCAGGACAAACAAGTGACTCATGAACAACTACCACAAACCAAAAAAAACAGCTGTTGATCATCCAGGTAACAACACGGTATTAAGAATCAAGCGTATGTAAACTTTCAAACTGGTTCATTTGTGTAAATTCAGTTATTATTGTGGCTTGTGAACTATATGTAAACATCTGCTGTGTGAAATAGCTTATTCAGGGCAAAACTAAATGCAATTTTTATGATCCCTCTTTTTTTTTTTTTGCGAATTCTGCAGGGCATATGTAAACTTATGACCACAACTGTAGAAATGGCTATTAATTAATCTCACAGTGGTCTAATTGCTGTTTATACTTTGACAATTGCTCCCTTCAAATATTAATTAAGGCAATTAATAATAATAGTCCACAGTCATAATTGAGAATAATGGTAGGTGATTTTTAAATACAATATAGCGTGTATGAACCGCGGTCTATTGAAAGCAGCTAAGATCACGCTAGCCAGGTGTGTTTTCTCATGGTTGGCGAGAACCCAAACTGGTAGCCCTCTTCACACGAGCAGGCTATTGCCGGCAGGCAAGTGATTAAGATTTATATTAACCTGAGTGCACATCAGAGCGGACACTATAGCAACATCACACATAAAGCTCAGACTGAGGGAATCAGACACTATACAAACATGACATTTTCAACTCCGTTCACTATCGCTTATTCCACAGCATCGTTTACAGTGCTCAGGGTTGGCTAATTAAGTGGTTCAATTAAAGTGTTTGCTTAACTGTAATGCAAAAATGCATGATTCAGTGGAGGCGAATGAAATATGTGCATGCGGTATGAATTTAACATGAACTCCCTACGCGCCTCTCTTTCACTGACACGTCTGACTAATTTAAATAAATAACAGTGGCTGACAAAATTCGGTTACATATTTAGATGGAATCAGGCATTAATCTTAAGAAATAAAATATACAGTAAACCATTTGGTGATAAATGCACATGTAGGCCATTAGAAAGAGACTGAGAATATGCCGAGCGCCTCCTTCTAGAACTTTCTTCCATCATGTTTTTTTAAGAAAGCCAAACCATTCCATGAAATTTCAGTCTGATCATGATGGTCAGTGGACTTAAAGTGTCTCTCCTGCCCCTGGAGAGCTTTTATCGTGGTTATGAGCACCATTCCCTTTCCACTCTATCTATATTCCCCCAAGGCCTTTCCTATAAAAGCGATGCAATAAAATCTAGAGCCAGACGCCTTACCTCATACTCTCCCTTGTCTTACTCTAAAAATGCATAGATTGCATAGCTGTTAATATAAGTCCAGTATGAAGGATCCCTAAGATGACAGTCTCACACATAAAAATGACAAACGTCAAGCCTTTGTTTAGAAAAGACTGAATGATTAGACGTCTCTCTGGTTTCTTTTTTGATCACAATGATTTTATCTGGTGAACCTTTATTTTATCACGTGGTTTTGATGGTTGAAGCCCATTTCAGGGTTTTTAATATGTATCATTATTTTCCCTCAGCCACAAGATTTCTCGTTGGAGAGCTGCATTTTAGCTTCAGCATTTTTATGGATTTACCTGCTACAGAAACAGCTACTAGTCCATTGCTTGAGCCCATATCAAAGGATACTTTTAGTTTCTTTGCTATTTGGTTTGGTTTGGTTTCACACTGCATGTAATCAAGCAAACCAAAATGCTAAAAAAAATAAAATAAAATAGAGGAACACATAGGGCTGAAAATGTACTCATAGAACTCATCCATTCATTGGTCAGAGATATAACAACAGAAAATGGCAAACATTTCTCAAGTGTGCATACAAATCACAAATATTACTTGAGCATGGAGAACACAGAGCTGGTGCTCAATAACTTACTATTTAATTTCACTATTTATTTATACAAATAACTAACTGTAAACTTTTTGTGGATCACATCCAACAGGGGTCCATTTCTGCAGCACTACATCTGTGTACTTTGGCTCAGTTTGCACCTTTGCATCTACAGATTAATTCTACCTGCAACCCAAAACACACGGCAGATTCAGTTCACTTCCTGCAGTGAATCGATTCAGAGTCGAATCGCGTTCTCACTGCAAGTGAACCGTTCAGGAGTTCATTTGGAAGCAGACTGAGACCACTTCGCTCACGTCAGACGCTCAGACCAGCTGTTTTGGCACGCACCCGAGTGGGACTGCTGTGCACTGTGCCCGGCGATTGCAAAGATTCACACCATCGAGGAAAACACACCGATCTGACTTAACACTGCATGTGTGAAAGCATCTTTACAGAAAAGCAACGTTGTCCTCTCTGCTTTCCGAAGGAAGTTCGTCAAGATCACGAATTTTTAATCGCCAGAAACCAACCAAGCACCTTCTGTGCACAAAGACGCTGCACTTATTACTATTATTACTGCAGTTGTTATCTTCATATGTCACTGTCATAGCAACAACAAGCAGGAGCACTGGAAAGGGTAGGTGGCACTCCAGAATGGTGCCGAATGACAGGATTCCCAAACATGAAGCTTCATACTGCATCACACCAACACTCTGTCCTGATATTCACTCTGTCCATTCTGACGTGCACTGAACACACCTGTTATAGCAATAAAATCTAGGACTACACATCCGTCATCGTTGCCATATCCCTTTTTTTTTTAGCTGGAATGTGTTTATCAGGGAGATATACCACCATTTTACAGCACCAGCACAAAACATACATTTGATCCAATGTTAACATGATAAATTAACTATTTTTGAAATAATCAGCTTTATTTTAATAACTATTATCAAATTACCGAGTACGAGGACGTGCTACGCAAATGGCGAGACAGTGTTCTTGCAAAGTATCACTATATTTAGACAATGTGACAGGAAGAAAGGTGCTGAGATACATCAAGTTTCACTCTTCATTACAATACATGCTATGATACCGAACAGTAGTCTACACAGGAGTTGTTTTATTTTCCTGTACATTTTTTTAAAATCATCTATAGATAACATTGAGAAAATAGTCTCTCTGAGTGTACACTTTTTTTTAAATCTTGATCAGCTTTCTGCGTTTATTTATTTTATTTTTTTTACCACATGACTCCACTGAGAATGCACTCGTTCACATGAAACACCTGCAATCACACCAAAAGCCCAGTAAAAAAAAAAAGCCCTTGGTATGGCCTGTTATGTTCCCTGACACTTCAGTCAGTTCAATACAACCTGCGCCTCCCCCCGGGACTGAGAGCTGCAGCAGAAATGGGACTGCCAGACGGATGGTGGTGTATGTCGTGCCCAGACAATCATGGCAATGGCTTATGTAAGAATGCAGCCGAGGGCATCAGATACATCTGCTTTGAGGTGTGCTTTGAAAGCGATGATCAAATATTGTGAAAAACATTGCTTACGTGGGACAACGCACTGGACTGTGCAGCTTGGAGGAAGAATATCACATGGTATATATATACACACACATATATATATATATATATATATAAAATCATCATTTCAATCGATAAAACAAGGGTAATAAGGATTTAACATAACATTCCAAGCAGGATCTTTACCACTGAGTCACGAGAAGTAGTTTAGAAATTATAAATGCAATTCATTCACTCATAAATCAAATTCATTCACATTATCATATTTGGCAGTAAGTAAGTAAGCAGGTAAGAAAGTAACTAAGTAATAAAGTAAGTAAATAAGTAGGTAAATAAGTAAGATAAGTAAAAAAGTATGTAAGAAAGTAAAGTAAGTAAGTAAGAAAGTAAGAACTAGTACATAGTTAAGTACTTAAGTAGATAGATAGATAGATAGATAGATACATTAATACATACAGTACATACATAAAAAGGTAGTTTAAAAAGGCAATATGGGAAGCACAAAGAAACATGTAAAATACATTTAAGCCTCAACACATCACACACATCAACTAATTTAGATCAGAGAAAATGAAGAATAAAAGAGCATCATAAAAAAAGAGCAGCAGAGAAATTATTTTGTTTAATAGTGTTAACACAACCCCAAACTCAAAAACGTGCCTTTTTTTTTTTTTTTTTTTTTAAATGATCTCACTTTTTTCAATTTAGACTTTTAACCCAGAATATTTTGCAGTACTTTCATTAAGCATTATCTATGAGCTCAGTTTCTTGCCCCACAAAAACACACAGGCTTTGGGCCTGTCATGCCCAGTAAGCAAATTCATAGAGAATGATACGACACCTGGGGACCTGCATCATAAAACTGCTTCACTGATGTGAATAATGTACAACGTCTTATGGTATATTTTAATAGGTTTGTCTACTATCACAACATTCTGAGAATCTAACAACGCAAATCAAGATTCAGATACCGAAACCCAGAACGTTTACCAGCAGCTAGCTAGCCCACCAACTAACCTGTTAATGATGAACTTGTGATGAAATCCTACTTGTTTGTAGCTCTCAGAAGTGCATGCTAGGTCACTAGCAATTGTGTACTGCACATTAAAATTAAATGTTAACATTTACATAACATTAAACAATTTAGAATTCTAAATAGATAAAGTGGATTTGTTTAAATTACACATTCACGGAAATCCTATATAGTTTAATATTATAAAACAGTGCAGCCATTTCATTACTTTACATTAAGAAGATGCTTCTATCTAGTAACTAGTAACTTATTAATTTACTTAATTATATTTAAATGCAATTAAATGTAATTAAAGTGGTCTTTAAACAGAGATAGTGCGAATAGGTTCTAGGGTACACATGTAACTACACATATAATTACAAATATTACTACTGTAATAGAAATTCATTGGTCTTCACTTGTACTAACTTGCATACACAATCCCTGTCCTTGAAGTGACTTTTAAGGCTTTGTAAATTGTATTGAAAGTGCAAAATTTCTTGATTTGCATAAAAACTCTGTTTTGCATTTCTAGACAAAAAGCCCCTACCTGCGTATTCAATAAGGCAAACTGGCTAAACATGGTGCTATTTTGCTCCTGTGAAGGATGCAAGCCACTGTAAACCTGTTTATAAATAAGTATACATGTTGTTATCATGTCTTTTACTAAGGTATGCTTAATGCACGCTACATGATTTTAACCCCACTTTCCATGTTGCAGTCTAACTTAGGAAATTGCCGACAACTGCCCCATTCAATCTGTCACAAATGGTCCGATATTTTCAAGGATGCATAAAATTCTTGCCGATGAATCTTGTAGTGTGAGCATCTCTACGACAAGTAGCAAGAACAGTGATGGGCAACAGCCAATGAGAGTCTGAAAGGAAACTATTGTAGGCACAATGGTAAAAACTCAATAAACATGATTCTGGGAGACACACAGTATAAAGAAGGCTACATTTCTTTGCAGTATACCTCCAGTTCTCTTGGCAGAACAGTCAATCCTCAACGCCTGCAACTCTGCAACCAATCTCATTTTCTTGCATTTCCCTTTTTCCTAAAAAGAAACTATTTCAGAAACTATCACCAGAGCTAGTTGCTCAGGCTCCATCATGACACATGATCAACAATTTCCGATTTTATTTTTGTGAGAAACCAAGATTTGGGGATCAGACATAGTTTTTTCTGTAAAGCTGCTCTGTGACAATGTCCATTGTTAAAAGTGCTATACAAATAAATCTGAACTGAACTTGTCTAGGATCTATCTAGCTGAACGACTGTGTAGTGTGAATCAGACCTAAATTCATGTACTATTAGCAATACGGCAATTCTGAGATTTTGAAAGTCATGTAGTATCATAATGGTCATTATGTTTTCTATATTTGTTGCCCTGGCTTTCCCAAGTTCATGACTCCACATCTCTTACTTTCCCCAAACACATTCGAGACAGGAAAATGCACAACAGGCAGATGGTAATTTCTTAGCAATAGAGTTTGGTTTCAGGGACAATATGGTGCCACAAGACAGTTCTCCAAATAGAGAGCAATTTCCAATAAAGTGCATTTTACACAAAAACATGGCCTTGTTATTTATGATTGTGCCAAGAACCAGAGGGCTTGTGTTTAACAGCCATATGCATGCATTGCTTTGGGTACGGTGCCAATGTGTAGGTCTGAGGAAGTCATTCCTAGCAGTCTCATTCCGGCAAACCCATGGGATTGGCAGATTGAAAACCTGGCAACATGTGAGGACGTTGAATTTCATTATGGCAGAAAACAAATACAGCTCAATAAATCTGGTAATAAATGCATCCAGAGTGACTTCATGCTTGACTATGGTGCATATTGTTGCTCAGTGTTCATATAAGAGTTACATATTACTAGATCAAGTGTTTTTGACTGCAATCACCATAGATTTGCTAGAAAATAAAACATAGAAATAAAACTAAATTAAAACACAAACCATTAGTATCAAGTGAATAATACGCCAATAAGAATAGTGAGAGGAATAAATACATTTTCCAACAACATTGGAAAAACCATCGCTACCATACAAAAGAGGCTTACTTTATTTCATTTTTTCCTTCAACCTGACATTGGACCGGTAATTACTTTGCACTGACACACTGAAAATGCTTTCTCTATTCATTGGGCAAAAAATGTAATTATCCCTGCCACTGAGAGAGTATCCATATTCTCCTTTGACGTTGTAAAAAATATGATCAAAGCATGACTTCACATCAAAGTCTAGCTAGATGTTCACATTGTCATTATACGGACCAGCATCAGAGCAAGCATGTGGAAGAACAAAATGGGGAATCCACACAAAACGCCAAAGAAAATCTTGAAAAACTTTAAGGAGGCAAAAACATCAGTTAAAACAAGAAAGGAGATGGCAAGTTCAATGACAAGTAAGCATCGCCAAGCTCCATAGCCTTATAATGTACTCACTAATAATCTGAAATAATCTAAATAATTCAATAATAATCGAAAAATAATATTTCTCTTATACCACAGAAATTTGCCAGCACTAACTTTTTAATTTATTTATTAAAGAATGACATGCTGTACTTTTTATCCATTTATCAAGTTCTTTTTTTTTTTCACTTCAGCTATGAACAGTCTCTCACCAGCCTTTTTTTTTTCTCTTGAAGATGATAAGACAAATTGTCAAGTTACCAGGAAACCGCAAAGGGCAAAGTCCTCAAGACTTTTCCCGTTGTTGGAAAACCTACTGACTTTTACAAAGTGCTGACACTGGAGTCTCCTTCCAAAAATGGTAAATAAACAGGTCCTTAGAGAAAGCTTCACCATATCAGCATACTTTTTTTTTTTTTTAAAGAAATCCATTTATGTATAGTGTCAATCATACAAGTCCCTGTGTAAGCTGTTACTAGAGGAAAAAATTACAACATGTGCATTAATATAAACCTGTGTCTTGCTGGTGTAGAAAATTAAGCAACCCCTTCTGACCAATCAGAGTCGAGCGTTTAATGGCACTGAGGTATAAATTCATACAACAACACTAAGTAGTCAACCTTGTTTACTGAGCCTTATGCCACACTGATGCTTTCCAGTTTTAGTGGTGAAAATAGGTTAAATATCATTTTGGCAGCTCTTGCAAGCGTCGGTTGCCATGTGTGAAGGTGTGGGAAGAATAAAAAAAAAAAACAGAGGGGAAGTAGGCGCAGAAAAATGAGTACGCATAGCCTTAAGCTGTATATCACGTTTGCTCCCTCTAGCTCAAAAAGGGGTTGGGGGAAGAATCTAAAATATAGATATATTGCTGGCAGTCCATGTGGATTCTCTAGAAGATAAAGTTTGTATTGAAATGAGGCCAAATTATCATTGAACATAGAGTCAACTTCCATATTATAGTACAGTCAAATGATGCCATATTATACATTTTCTACATGGCCAAAAGTTTGTGGACACCTGACCGTGACCCCCATATGTGGTTCTTCCCCCAACTTTTGCCACAAAGACTTCTAGACAATGAGGAACACAATTGTCTAGAATGTCTTTGTATGCTGTAGCATTACAGTTTCCCTTCACTGGAACTAAGAGGCCCAAACCTGTTCCAGCGTGACAATGCCCCTGTGCACAAAGCGCTGTCCATGAAGACATGGTGAGCCAAGGGTGGAGTGGAAGAACTTCAGTGTCCTCAATGAAGCCCTGACCTCACTAATGCTCTTATAGATGAATGATCACAAATCCTCACAGCCAAAATCTCGTGGAAAGCCTTGCCAGAAGAATGGAGGCTATTATACCAGCAAAGGGGGGCTAACTCCATATTAATGCCATGCCTTTGGAACAGGATGTTCATCGAGCACATATGGGAGTCACGATCAGGTGTCCAAAAAAATTTTTGGCCATATAGTATATAGACAGTACATAGATCTCATATTTTTACTTGCAATTAGTCAGTAAATCTATTACAAATGAGAAGAAGTCATTAAAAAAAATGAAGACAGCAAACCTTCTTAATGGCAGTGGCCAAAACAGAGTAGAAATAATTAAGCTACAGCTCAAGCAGCAGTCAGAAATCTTGGTGTAATGCATAGCTGGGACTTGACATTTAAATCCCACACTAATAATGTCAATACATCATTTCCCATTCAAGGAACACAGCATGACTTAAACCTCACATTTCATGATGATGATGATGATGATGATAAGTTGAGTCATGCTTTTATCCTCTCTTGGTAATACTGGTAATATGATTTGTTTTAGTGGCGTAGGTAAAAATGTAAAGCGGTCTAATCCCTTATCAAAGGAAGCATATTAGCACATACTTTAACATCATTGCACTAAAAAGGATTTCAAATGCTTCTATAGGTGCTATAGCTTCTGGCATGAAAAGACATCTCTGAATGCCTGACAGACTGTTACAAATAGTTTTAATATCATGTTCTGCCTCGCTGAACATCTCAAGAGTTATGCACAAGAAATGTTATGAACTTCTGGAACACAATATGCTACCTAAAATTATATGCTAATATTTTCTGCACATATTCCTTTGTACATTTTTAATATTGTTCATATTCATAATGCACATATCCCTCGATCTTTATGTACACATCTATCTATATATCTATATATATATATCTATATATATCTATATATATATATATATATATATATATATATATATATATATATATATATATATATATATATATATATATATATATATATATATATATATATATATATATATATATATACACACACACACACACACACACACACACACACACACAGAGTAAGATATATCTTGCCATTTTTCCATTATACCTTTTCATACATTTCATATTTACATTGTAGATATTCGCTCATCCGTACATATACATATATTTTACCATTCTATTTATCTGCTTACTCTGTACTTTACTACTACTGCATGAGGTTAGATGCTAATTTAATTCATCTTCATGATTTTATTATTTATTTTAGTGCATTACTTTTTTTTGGTATGTTTCCCCCTCTTGTTCGTCATGTCTTCTTTTCATTTTACCCTTTAAAGCACACCAAGCTTCGCTTTAACAGTGTGAAATGATTATCAGCTTATTGTATTTGTTATAAAAAGAACACATTATATTATATTCCTTTACAACGTTCTCATTTATTTCCACATTACGCAGTAATAAATGATGATATAACTGTTGCCAGAGTAAGCTGTACATCTAAATACCGATTCATGATGGAGCTGGGCATTTCATATTCTCTTCCCTTCCCACTGTTTAGCCCACAGCCGCCCTCCCCACCTCTACACGGTGGAAAGTTTACTTGCAGCCAGACATTAATAATTCATCGCTTGCAGTGGACACAATGAATACCAATTCCCTCATATTGCAATGCACTATCATCAAGGCTGATTGTGGCATCTAAGGTCATTAACTTCATCTTTGGCAATGTGCCTGCACATTCAAATGACCGGCACAGACTGCTGACACCAAGGTTACACAATGCAGCTTCTTCGCCACCCAGAGCCACAGCGAGCAGGATAAAAGGCAAATCTCATTGTCGGGTTCAAACGCTTTTTGCTTTAGACTTTGCCCTTTGCCCTCTGCAAACATGAACTGTGGTTTGTGCTTGGCAAAGAAGAAAATTACTTTTGCAGAATATGAGACAGGATCATTGCCCACAAGGTACCGCGCCAATAACACTGAATACACATCCGAGAAAGAAGGTAAATTACAAAAAATAAAACATACTCACAACACACTCACCACACTGTGTTTGCTAAAGATCTTGCTGAACACACGTCCCAATCAGCTCAGCAATTTCTACTGTCGTGTCATAACACTGCAAATTCATTTTGCATGAAGCAGACAGTTAAACAGCATCAAAACTATACATGACAGCAATGCTGCTGATTGCATGACTGAGGATCATTTCTGAAAATTATGGACAAAATTATGTCCTGGCACAATTCCCAAAGGCAAGTAAATCAAATCTCAGGTTGGTGGCTTGATTACATTTTGTTAGAAATTAAAAAAAAACAAAACAAAAAAAAAACTGATTTTAGCCACACAACACAAAGTGTGTTTTGACATCCCAGCGAAAGTAAATCAAATCAATCACAATCAATCACAACCACAATCCTGAACAAATATCAGAAAATGAAAGCTCGAGATTTGAGAAGTAAGTGTTTCTTTTACGCCAAAGCGCACAAAGGTTTGTGATGCACACATATAGAGAGAGATGGAAGACAGCGTAAACAAAGGAAAGAAAGAATGCTTCTTTGAGTTATTGACTGGTTCTTGTATATTTTCAGAGTGAACCGCATGCCTCCTCCTCCCTCACTCTTCTGCTGTATAGCTAAATCAAGACATTATACATCACCACGACTGAATGAGGTTTGCTTACAAAATCCGAGGCAGGCTTTTTGTGCCAATTAAGTCATGCAGTCTAAAAGCGCACCATGTCTTTGAATCACACGTTGAATTGTCATCAATTTTCTGCATCTGGATTAGTCAATATTCACAGCTGGATAATGTTTTTGATGCAGCTGAAATTCAGCTTACAGAAGGCAGAGAGCCCAAATACAAAATAAAACTGCTCATTTAAGGCTGTAGCTAAAACACATAGTCTAAACAATAAGCATGAAGTATATACAACCATATTTTACTCATTTTTTTGAATCATTTCAAAGCTCTCACATTTTAACATACCATACGAGCTCACATTCCATAGTTCCACATGAAAAGAAATGCAGTTATACTACCGTACGAGCATACACGTACAACACAAACGTATACACACATAAGACATTGTGTCCTTTTGCATTCAGCTGCAGAAGTTATTTGTATTTCTTCATTATTGGCACATCATACATTCTCACTGCAAGCTGAGCCCCTCTAAGGGTTAAACTCTAGAATCACCCATGGCGTACAGAATAAATGACTGTCTGACTCAGAACAGCCATTGTTGCTCTGCTCAGCTGACAGCATATAGCTTCCACTTTCTTTAACTGTTTTTTTTCCCCCCCCCGAAACTTCAAAGGCTTTCTAACTCACTAGAACAAACAAAAAAGCCACTACATGTGAATGTGGGGGCAGCTGGACCAGCTGTGTGCAGGTTAGAGCAACTTATGCACTGCTAAATATTAATAGCTGACTTTCCACTGAGAAACTTTAGCAGAGGAACTCTGGTCTGGAACTGAAACATAAGGCCTTCAGTTTCTAGTGCAATGCCATTGCAACGCCTCTGTCGCCAATGTCAAACTTACAGCCATAGAAGTGACATGGGACTTTTAAATCACTGCATTTTGAATTCTGAACCTTAAAATATAGGTTACATTATATAGGGATTAAGAACTATTTGAGCATCAGTGCTCACAAGTTAAGTTTGAAGGACCCGAACTAAGCTGGCTGGCTATTATTAAATCATTAAATGTTACCCACCTAACTCTTTGCTTACCCACTTGGACCTTGAAAATCACTGCTTAGACCCCAGTTGTCACCTGCTTGGATCCCATTTTTAATACCCACTTGGACCCCAATGATCACTCAATTGGACCCTGATTAATACTGCTTGGACCACTTGGACCCCAGTGAACACCTACCTGGACCCCGATGATCACTACTTGGACCCCAACAATTAGGGCTAATGATCCAATTGGACCCTGATGAACAAGCACTTGGACTGCAATGATCACTCCTGATGATTACTGATGATTTCTGCTTAGACCCCAATGATCACTGCTTGGACCCCAATTATCACCTGCATCGATTTTGTTTTTAACACCCACTTGGACCCCAATGATCACTCAGCTGGACTGCTTGGACCCTGATGAACACCTATCTGGACCCCAATGATCACCACTTGGACCCCAATGATTAGGGATATTGGACCCCAATGATCCAATTGGACCCTGATAAACATCTTCTTGGACCCTGATGAATACCCACATGGATCTCAATGATCACTGATGATCGCTGTTTGGACCCCAGTGATCACTGATAGCTTTTCATTTTGATTATCTAGGCTATGTTTAATTGTAATGCATTTCAACTGCAATCCATTTCACCTTGATGCTGTAACTATAGCGCATTCTGAATCCCACTTGCTGCACTACACACATCGGCCAAGGCCTGACCTGGTGTCGAAAGAACTATTTTTACTATGCGGGTTAATTAGCATAAATAGGTGACAGTGATGGCAGTCTTTTCAGAATCAAACAGCTATGTGGAAAAACTGAACAAAATAAAGTCCAGCGGAAAGCTGTCATTTAGACTAACTCTCTTGCTAGCATAACCTCATCAGTCACCTCAAAGTTAAACGTATCTAGAAAAAATACAGATGCTAGCGAGACTAGAAAAATATCTTTTTATGTGCAATGCGAGGACAGAACACCACACTTTACTTAGTGCACTTAACTAGCTTTATACATTATTACTTTATACTAGCTCCCACATTTAGCCTGGTCAATTAAATTTCCAGGTAATTCCAGGTAAATTTCCACTTGCCCTGTGGGCTAGATAATAAATTTTTGATTTGCCCACCCCTGCCACACTGATGTTTAGGCATGTGTTTAATGACACTGCACTGCCTGGAGCTTTGCATACATTTGTATTTTGGGGAAAATATATTTTATTCAAGACAGACACTATTTGTATTCCATTTAATGCAATACAACTGCTGCAGAACAGAACGCACCTAAATACTGATCCATTTTCAAGTGATGTGTACAGAAGACAAATAGTATACAGTCTCTAGCAGCAGGCCATGTCAAAACTGAAGACTAACAAAGAAAGAAAAAATGGATATACAATCTGATTATATTGCTCTAAAAACTTTTAAACAGATTTTTTCTATCAAGAGGGAAAAACAGCCAGGTGTTTTGCAATAACACTTGGAATCCCCTGGCCGATTGAAAGTGGAGATTGGTAATAAGATTTGATATAGAGGAGTAGAAATTATACGGAACTCGACCAATTCCCCAACACTTTCAAGGATCTGCGCATTATTCGTGCTCACGGCACACCATGATAAAATAACACCTGCCTTTTTATTCATGAAATCAGTTTGGCCGATTCAGATATAGCTCTCGGACGCCTTGACGTAGGAAGCCTGTCATGGTTGGGCTAGCACAGAGCCAATACTTTCAAAAGACAAGGAAAAGGCAGGCATAGTCATAAGAAAGCTCAAAGCCTGACTGACAGATAATAATGATTTCTTTTCTCTTGAAATAACACATTTGGTCAAAAATAAAATACAGACATCTAAAGAAACTTCAGGAAAAAAAAACCTTAGGCTGGATTTAAGGAATTATTTCACGGCAACACAATAACAAAAGTTATTCTTCTTCATTTATATGTCTCTCTCTCTCAGTGTAGTGTAGCAAGCCAGGCAGACAGACCCAGGCTGGAGACCTTATCTTACTGAGAAACGTGCTTTACTGTGCCGTCTCTGTGGGCATGATGATGGAACGAGGGCATGCCTTCACAGATAAACAACTCCTCTGTACTCAGCAGTGCTTCCTAGACCTACTGTCTGCTGCGGGATACTGCAGAGGCTGTTTCGGCTGTGATTAGCAGCCAGCTCTCGGCCCAGGCTGCTCGGCCCACCCTGAATCACAATGAGAAAAATACAAAGAGCGCAATGCAATGAATTATCAGCATGTTCGGGTTAGCATCAAACACGCTGGTCAGTACTGCAGCTGTCAGAAGGAACTAATGGAACTATCTGAAAGCAAAAAAAAAAAAATCTTTTTTAAATGTTTAAAGACAATGTGACAGTGTATTTCTAAAAGAAGGTCATACAGTCAGGGAAAATAAACATTCAGACACTATTTTTGTTATTTAATATACTTCCAGCGCATATATCCACTTTGAATTTACACTCCTGATGTCTTTTGATTTCGTACTTCTAAACATATACAAAAAAGTATGTACTCATAAGAATAAACAATAGAGAAAATAGGGAGAAATTAATTGGAGACTATATTGGATAGATAGATCATCAACCCATGCAAAAAAAAAAAAAAAAAAAAAAAAAAAAAAAAAAAAAAAAAAAAAAAAAAAAAAAAAAAAAAAAAAAAAAAAAAAAAAAAAAAAAAAAAAAAAAAAAAAAAGTACAGAGGTGTCCATTATAAACATTTAGACAAATCAGAACTCTTTTGGAACAATATACTCCAGTCAGACGAAAGAAAAACAGAACTCTTCAGGAATATTTCATTTTGTCGCGTCTGGAAGAAGAAGCGTTGTGCATATGATTCCATGAACACCATACCCACAGTAAAGCACGGTGGTGGGAGCATCAGGATATGGGTCTTGTGTCTGTGCAAACAGATATGCTGCTTCTTTGCAAACAGTACTGGGGCATTACACGTCATCAAATGAAAAATAAATGGAGCAATGTACCAGGATATATTAGAAGAGAATTCAATCTCACTGTCCAAGAAACTGTATCTGGGGAGAAGATGGTCATTTCATCATAGAGACAATTTGCTAAGAAGAATGGGCCAAAACTGAAGCAAAAATCGAATTAATTCTTACGCTAGATGTCTTGAAACTGTAATTGCCAACGACAGCTCTGCAACAAAGTACTAATGTTGGTCATTTGTGGTGTCCAAATAGTTTTATATATCTTTTACATTTCACACATACACATTTTTTAAACCTAAAATAACAGAGTTTACTTAGAAGTACAAAGTCAAAAGACATTGTGTGTGTAAATGTGAAGTGGATATATGCACTGGAAGTATATTAAACAACAAAAACAAAGTGTCTGAATACTAATTTCCCTCATTGGATTTTGCGAGGGAATCGTACAGACACTGATTTTAACCCATGAGGATTTGATTGTCTTGTAAAAATGAAACAGCCTGACTGAAACGCTAGCCTTCAGTTAACTGTGGAGGACAGCTCATCTCCTGCAACAACTCGTTAGTAGAGACGACAGCAATCCTGTTAAGGCTGCTGTTTCCACGACTGGAGCTCGAGCTGACTCTGCATTTTTGTTCGCTGATAGCTGGGTGTGGGGGAGGCTGAGGTGAAACATGATATGACAACTTTTTTTAATCTAATGACAACATTGATGTCAAAATCAGAAGCTAGTATAAAATTATTGCCAAAAAAGGATTTCACCTTGTAATTGATTAATACAGATGAATTAACATAAAAAGGTCAGTTTTGATTGTTGATTTTCTTTAAGATGTCATGTTCTACTTTTAGTCACCTATCCTAAGTCTACTGAACCTTTCTGGCTAAATAACCCTTGTCTCTTGAAACAGGTCTATGAATAAATGCATGTCATTGTACAATATTGCACAATATTTATCATATGATTTAAACTATTAAATATACATTCAAACAATGTATATATCCTTAAAGTGATGTTGCATATAAGAAGTAGTACTGCAGTACTGGAGCAACTACTGTTGCTGTTTTTCTGTGGCTGGAACACAAATGGCGCTATATTAAGTATTCTAGTTACCCTAAGCAGTGAGCATACATAGTGAATACTTGCCTGTGAGTAACTAAATAAAAATGAATCATGAGAGTAAAGTTTTTTTTTTTTTTAATCGAATTACATTATTAGCTTCTGATGATTTTCTTTGCTTGAAAAAGTGACATAGTGTTGCTTAAAACAAAATTCCGTGTGGTCACAAACTGGCAGCCTGAAGGCGGACCCAAAAACTATTTTAGGGAAACAAAGTGGAAAAAAGTCCAGCAGCAGTGTTAAAAAAAATGACTATATTTCAGCGACTCCAGTTTTATAAATGTAAAAAAAAAAGAAAAGTCAGTGACAAAGACAGAATTATTAAAGTATCTGTTCAGTGCTAGTGGTAGCTTCAAACCGATGCATTTTCATTTAGCACTACTGCTAACATGTACTGTCTGTGACAGTATATCATCACATGGTCATTAATATTCAAACACATTTTAAATACTAAACTTGTTAAGCAATTATAATTCGGCAGCCATTTTAAAGGAATGTGTGTCCATCCAAGCCTTTCTGACTTTAAAACTAGTCCATAAAACCAACAAGACCAATAAAAATGCTCCAAGAAAGAGTACATGCCTTTAAAGAACAGCTTGTGCAACTGCACAAAGTATTTACTCCCCACAGTCGATACATAGTCGATTATTTCGAGCTGAATAATAGGCTTGCACAGATCATTCGCTCAGTCCCTCAGCAGAATCTGTCACTCAGTAAACCGTGTTATAAAGCCACTGGGTACTGAATGTAGAGTGTGTGTGTGTGCATGGGTGCCTTGCTGTGGGCCAGTTTCACCACCGCTACAGCAGCACTCTGTATAACCTCAGTGGCGCTGTGGGAGAACGGAGCTGAGTGTGCAGATCGGACCACCTGCCTCAGTGATCCTGCCATTCTATTTATACTCCTCACAATAAATGACTGCTGGCATGCCAGGAACCAAGCTATGGGAGGAGGGGACTGCTAAGTGCTTAGTGGGAAGAAAAACACTGAGAGGACTCTTTTAACCTTTTTTTCTTATGTAATCCAAATAGTGTGGACCATGGGGAAAACATGAAGCTCACTGTAGATCGTTTCTGTTTTTTTTATTTTATTTCATTTTTTTCTGGTTTGCTGCTTGATCATGGAAAGAAGCAGGGCATACTTCCTGTGCTCTAAAGGACAACAGAAAGTCATAAAAACTTTGTCAAATATTATGCAAGGAACAAAACACTTATCGTTGATATTTTTTTTTCCAATAACAGCACGTCCCAAAGTGTTTTGTTTCTCTTAAACATAATATATTTAAAAATAAATTATATTTACAGGCTCCTGATTAGCATAAAACAGAAAAGCGTTCGAATCCTGACGACGCCACAGCCATCCATGGTCAGGAGCCAAGGGAGCAAAACTGACCATGCTTTCTGGGTGAGAGGGATGGCACAGTCTCTCTCGCTCTCTCTCGCCTGTCAATCAAAGTGACACTAGCCAATCATGGGCATCTGTGAGGTCATGTATGTGGAAGAAGGTAGATAGCGCTTTCCTCCAAGTATCTGTTGCTCTACCCTGTGATGCAGCATGAACAGCATTTGGAACAGATGTGGTGGCTGGCTTCACGTGTCCCAAAGGAAACATGTGTTGGTTCCCCAGTTGGTAGCTGTTGTATGATAGAGGAGAGCTGGCCGGTAGATGGGAATTTGCCAAGACTAAACTAGGGAGAAAATAGTGGAGAAAGAAGAAAAATGGAACTACTTCACACTTTTGGTCAATTTTCGTTTTGGCCAATTTGTACAATTTTGTCACACAAAAATGTTCAAAGACAAACCAATTGACCAGAGAATAAGCCAATGATAACATAATTTGAGGCATTTACAGGAGACCTGGAACAGCATTCAGTGTCCGCAGGTAAGTGGAGTACTCCTGATCAGATGCAACATGAAGTAAAACTCCGCCTGGCCACCCTGCCTGCCAACCATCCTGCTCATAAATGAGCTTTACGAACAGCTGCTCCAAGTGCATGGAGATCTGCTGTGCAAAGTGCAAAGGAGACAAATATCTGTGGGCGGTGGAGGGGCATGTTACTAACAGCTTACACTTGAGCGCTTGCTGTGTTTATATCTTTCCCCTCCTGCCTGCGGCTTGACACCTGGTTAATGTCATCGGGGCCCTGTGACTGTGGCGAGACACCATACAGTTTCAGGATGGTTAGGTCATATTGTAGCATGGAGTTAATCTTAGCAAACAAGCTCAATTGGCCTTTCACGCGGTTATTTGTAATCCTCTTGCCAAATGTATATCTGGCAAAAAAAAACAAACAAAAAAAACAATCAAAGATGCCTCAATTGAAATGGATCACAGGATCCGTGACAGATGTAGCCTTTCGATTACTGAATTACAGTTGAGTGAAGGAGACGGAATACAATCTATTTTGCAAAAGTGGAAAAATAATTGAGTAATTACTTCATTATAGGCTTGTGTGAAACAATGATCACGTGTACATGATATTACATTGCCACTATATCCGTATCGTTGATTATACTACATCACCCGATCTGCCAACCATTACGAATTTTGTGTAGGATCTCCGCAAAAACGTCAGAGTACGATAGTAGGAGTTGTCACTCAAAAATTCGTCAAAAGAGCAGTCTTTTTCTCCCCAGTAAAACAGGAGTTGAGCTTGTGCGGGCTTCCTCGCTTTCTGCCAAGATAAACGGAGACTCGTGGAATATAATCTACCAGTGTGTGTTTGACTTAGCTCATATTAGAGACTTATCATATATATTTAACATCAATTAACTATTTATTAGAGATGCCTCCAAAAAGAAAAAAAGAACAAAGAGTTTGACCCAATAAGATGAAACAGGCCTACAATATAGTGTCAAACCTAACAATTTACAAATAATATTAACAGTGGTGATGATTTATTTGGAAGTGATTCAATACATTTTGTTTGTGTGTTTTTCCCCTCACACATTAGTTCAGAATCACTTAAAAATCCACCATCCAGCTGAGGTTTCACGATTGCCAGATTGCAGGGCTGATAATATCATTACACCCTCCCCTAATCTGAACTGGAAATGGTGGAAATACTCGTTTCCTGTCTTTTTTTAGGTTCTGGATGATTAAATCGTTCATCGCAATATTTTAAAATGGGAAATCGTGATCAATATTGCACATTTCATTACTACACTTGAGTGTTATTGAAAATGTATTGTACTCATATTTAACTACAGGACCAAAAAAAAAAAAAACCTTTTCTCCTTTCAATTTGGATTTATTTTCTTACTTTCATCAGGTAAAAACACTTCATTCTTACTTTTTAATCCTTAAGTACATTTAAAAACTTTTTCACTTGGGTGGTACGATGGTGCAGTGGGTAGCATTGCAGGCTCACAGCTCCAAAGTCCTGGTTCGATCCTAAGCTCGGGTTACTGTCTGTGTGGTGTTTCACATGTTCTCTTGGTTTGTGTGGGCTTCCTGGTTTCCCCCCCAGAAACATGCAGGTTGGATGATTGGCTATGCTAAATTTCCCCTAGGTGTGAGTGTGTGTGTGTGTGTGCATGGTGCCCTGCGATGGACTGCATCCCATTCGGGGAGAATTCTCCCTCCTTACACCCTGTGTTCCCGGGTTTGGCTCTGGATCCATCGCGACCCTGATCAGGATAAAGTGGTTGCTGAAGATAAATGAATAATGAACTTTTTTTTTTTTTTTTTAATTTTGGCTTCCACTTTAAATTGAGTAAGATTTAGACACATTATCTATACTTTCACTTCTCAGTACTTTTCCACCCCTGCTCTTTCACCTGTGCATCAAAATTGGAAAAAAGATTAACAAGAAAGATGGAGCGATTACGATAAGACCACTTTCTGATTAACAAGATCCAATCACGCTCTTAATGCAAGTGTCAAGAACCATCAGAAGCAACCATTTAATAAATCATCGTGTCAGAAACCGGGTGACTCAAAAGAGGACGTATTTAGCAGGACGTTCGTGCTCTTCTTTGAACAAACTATAGAAGACGATTTCACTCGTACATCCGAGTCTATTATTTTAACCCAGATTCAATTTGCTTGAAGTTTTCGTCTAAAAATCTATTACCTTTCCTTTAGAGTAGTAGAAAGAAAAGACCTACTGCTATGTGTACTCTGGAATATGCATTAAAATTCTTCTATATACATTGGAATTATAATCACTGAGACAAGTTGTGTCATATTCTGATTAAAGTTTCTCATACTGAATATGGAGAAGAGATTTTTTTTTTGCCTTTGTTTTTAACTGATGCTGCACTCAGATAAACCAGTGGCCCAAAAGTATTGACAAGCCCTAATCCCCTAAAACGAATCAATATGTGGCAGCCTCTTGGTAATTGTCATTCTAAGGAAAGGAGATCTTTCATTCCTTCCTGTCCTTCGAGGTTCTCCTTCACAAGGTTTGAAAGATGGTCACTCAGTATAAGACAAGTTTTAAAACATCTGTCCTTCAGCTAAACATCAGTGAGGGTCGATCAGCAAGATCTAAGCCTAACTGAGATTGCATCACCGTCATTTCCACCAATAAGAACGGTATAAGGAATGAAACACTAGGGGTGTGCTGTTAATCAACGACATGGTGGTGTGATGCGGCCCGAAGAAAGGGAAGCTGCTGGTACCACCTTGGAGTTGATTATTTTCAATTAAACACACCCTGAAGTGTTTCATTCCTCTTATAGCACAGCAACTTGTCAACAATTACACTTATTTATTTATTAAGAAACAACACATTATCCTTTTTATCCATTTACAGTTATATTTTATGCTGTGGAACGACCACGAAACTTTATTGCAGCTATACACAGTACCTGCCTCTTCACACCTTGAAATGAATAAGTCAAAAGAAAAAAGGCACCAAGAAGCAAAAAAGTTCAAGACTTCCCCATGGTGGAAAACTTACTGACTGTCACAAAGCACTGGAACTGGAGACTCCTTCCATAAATGTTAAATCAACTTGTCCATACAGAAAGGTTCACCACATAAACAGTCACATATTTTTCACTGTTAAATAACAACACATTTTCTTAAATCTGTTTATTAGTAGTATTTGTGTATGTGGAGCATTTATCATACAAGCCCCTGGGGATTGGTTTTTACTAAAGAAACCTAAAATGATGCATTAATATAAGCCTGTGACTTGAATTATAGACGACACTACTGTCAGAGCTGCTGTTGTAGAAAATGACCACCTTCTGACCAATCAGGATCGCAAATTCAAGAGAGCTGTGGTATAATAAAACATAATACACTGCCAGACAACAAAGAGAAAAGTATCTGTATAGCTGAAGTGTTTCGGGTCAGACCACCTCCCGTGACTAATCAGACCAGGCACCAGGCACTCAGTAATGAGGTGATGCTCTTCAAAACTTTCTTTTAACCCAGCCAAATAACCAGACTAGCTCAGAATTTTGGCAAGTATTCATTTCTCATCAAATTATACCCTCATCCAAAAAGTAGACTGATAAACACCATTATTTTTGCTCTGAGTCCAGTGTGATGGCAGACGCCCTTTCAGTAAACTGTCAGTCAGTGACAAGGGGGGGAAAAAAAATCTGAAAAGTAATCCTAAGCTCTGAATCATTACTCTTGTGCATTTGCATATTAGTGTCATCAAGCTGTCAATTGTACAGATGTATATTGATATACAATATTTTGACAATGACAATGCCGGTATATTTAAATCTAAATTAAACCGTACTTGTTTAACTTGGGCTGTTCTTAGTTCTTGGGATCTAATTCAATTAGACTCATTGTCAATTCATTACTGACTATACATCGGTTCTTTAATGTGCCTTATACACCACAGCGCTATTGATTGCTCAAAAGGAGTTGATTCATTTTCTATAACAGCAACTTTGACAATGGTTCCGGATGCTAGGGGGTAAAAAAAGTGCTACTTATTGTACAGTAACATACACAGGAAATAGTATAATCTAAGGGATAAATAAATGGATAAAAAGCGTGCTGTTATTCCACAAAGAAAAATGAATAAACATTGACATGATATGGAATAATTTTTTCTCAAAGAAGATTTTTATTTACCGTTTACGGAAGGAGTCTCCAGTGTCAGCACTTTGTAAAAAGAGGTAAAGCTCTGACTAGGTTTTCCTCCACAGGAGAGTCTTCAGGACTTCAGTTTGTGCTTTCTAGTTGTTGTTTTTTTTTGTATTAGTAACTTGAAGACAGAGAAAAATATAGAGGCTGGAGCGGGAACAACCGTTTATAGGTCTTATAAAGTGAGTGAAAACATGAACTAAATGTTCCACAACATTGAATGTAATTAGAAACAGAGAAAAAAAGTCATTCTTTAGTTAATAAAAATGTATTCGATGATAAATTGCTGTGGTATAAGAGGAATAAAACACTTCCAGATGTGCTGTTATAGGCAAATAACTTTGGGTTGATAACAGTTAACTCCGCTTCACGTATGATGCATCACACTAGCACCAAGTGTTTTATTCCTCAGTTATCCTAAATACTCCCCCCCAAGAGTTTACACATAAAGCACTTTGAGCTATTGCTATTATTATTATTATTATTATTATTATTATTATTATTATTATTATTATTATTATTATTACCAAATACTGAGCAATATTTGACAGAGTTTTTTCCCTATATTTTTAAGTGCATGGGTGTGGTCTTCGATCTGATTTTCTTAGCAACCATGATCATGTGAGTCTCAAACGTAAACACCTTGCATCTCACCAAAATCTGATTAGTGGCAGTAAGGAAATACGAATGTATGACGTAAGACATGACACACCAGTCAGGTCAAAAAGAGACAGAACGAGCTGCACAGCTGGAAATGAAGTCACATAGTGGATTTGTACAGCATGTTCTGTCTCGTTCTAGTTTATGGCATGAATAGACAGAGTGATCATTTATTCCTTCACCTGTTTTTTCACACAGTGCATGAGCAGCAGCTATTATTGTGCTACAGAACACTTTTTTTTTTTTTTTTTAAGCTTTCCTAGTTACAACAATTAATTTAACTTTGTAGGCGAGATGTAAAGTTTCCCTATTTATTTAAGATGCTTTATTCAGGCTTGTTTTAAGAGAAGATGCGATCAGCAAATAGCAGTTACTCCGGTAGCTAATATATGTTATCCCTGTTTAAATATTGCTGCATATTTCCACCCAGGTTTCAGTGTGTATAAACAGACGTGTGTTTACAGTGTCCTTGGCTGCCTTTAATCCAATGAGATGAGGTATCACTGGCATGATTAAAGGTTGCATATTCGTGATCCCGGAGTGCTATGAAAGGAACATTTTTTTTTGGACTTGGGAGCACTGAATCCACAGAAAGAAGCCAGATGGCTTTTCCAGGGGTGTATTTTTGAAGAAATTTCCCAGACACTCAATCCTACAGTGAGCCATGTAGATGAAAACCGCAGCGTCTGTTCTGATCTCTAATCCCGACTTCTGATCCGAGGCTTTCTCCTGTCTGTCACCACGGGAAAAATATTGTGATATAAATATTGCTCAATGATGGGCAATATTTTCCTCTGAAGAAGATGGGTACCTTGTGCTTCCCATAAATATAAAAAATACTGTGGGTTTGGCCTTCCATCTTAGTGCAGATGTGCAGAATTCTGCGTTTTTTTTTTATACATATAGCCCACATTCTGAGATAGCTCCAAATGGGTCTGTAGGGGCACATATTTTCTTTAAATCTGCTAGTTAAATCTAAACACTAATTATCTTTAAATCTGCTATTCCAAGTGAATATCTTTAAAAAAAAAATGTTATGTTCATTAATATTTGATTCCCAGACAAACAACTTGTTTACAGCACTTTCCTCACTTATCAGTTGGCGGTCTTACTATAACTGCAACAGGCAAGATAAGACTTCATCTCAGTGCTGAAAAAAGCAAATTGTTTTCCTGATTTATTTCATTTTTTTGCTTCCTTTATTTTTTTTTAAACAGGTCACTATGTAAGAAAAGACTAAGAACTAATAATCAACAGCGAGATGGTGAGATACGATTCTCAAATTGTTTTATTCCTCTTATACCACCGCAATTTGCCCAACAATTACAGTTTTTCTTTAATAAAGAACAACACATTATGCTTTTTCTGTTAATAGTTACATTTAATGGTGTGGAAGACAGCAGACAACTTCCTGTTATCTCTTATGCTACAACTGCTATAAACAGTCATTTCTCTTATATTCGCTCTGTTGAAGTTAATAAGACAAAACAAAATGCAGCTTGTCATGTTATCAAGACATCACAAAGCGCAAGTCCCTCCAAAGAGCTGACACTGGAGACTCCTTCGATAAATCTTCTTTACAGAAAATGTCTCCATATCAACATGTACACCAGGCGTTCCCAAACTAGGGGACGTGATCCCACATGGGGTCGCTTCGTTTACAAATGAGGCAGCTTTCTTTCAATTATAAAATTATTATCAGAAATATCGGAAGACAGAATCTGTGTGCTATTTGAAATGTTACCATTACCGAGTCCTAAAACGAACCGTTTTCCTTATAATAGATAGCATTTGAATTTTAAAAAACCTCTCGTGCAGCCTTCAAACCTGCTGAAAGCTCTTTTCTGTGTACCAGTCTTCTGGATTTTCTAGATTAGTAAATACTTTTGAATATGAGGTCATTTTGAAATGCTCATACTTACGACAACAATGACAACGACAGCGGAAAGACAGAGCTCATCAGTGTGTTTAAGATCACCGTGCATAAAAGTGCTGAACATTTTACAGTTCGACTCGGAAACATGACATACAGGGATGTTTTGGCGCTGACGTGCCATCCAGTAGATGTCGCTTTTAAAATTTTCGGATGTACATAATGTATCAGATACACGGTGAGTGTGTGAATAACAATGCAGCTTGTCTTACTGCTTCTTCTGCAAAATCATGCAAACCAGTCTGCTTTGTGTGTGGCCGTATCACACAACCCCGGCGTGGATTATTCTCCTATAACAACAAGTTTGGTAAGTCAGGGCAAGGAATATTCCGTTGGTTATTAGTCTCTTACGTTACACATGCGTATGTTACTGACATAAAATAATGTTTAAATGTTACATTAGACCTCAATTATAAACCTGGAATTTACAACAATTGTAGAGTGGTCAAGACTTGACCTTCTGACCGATCAGACACCACTGTACAACTACCATTAAAACTCTCTACAAGTAAACCTTAGCAGGACCGTTGATTTGCTGATGCTATAGAATAAACCAGAGAGCAGAGCAGGTGTTTGAGTGCCACAGGTCAGCAGTATCCATCTGCATCTCAGCACTAACAAGATTTCTTCTATCCTCAAGCTGTTTAAAAAAAAAACTGGTTAACTCGAGCACTTATAACACTGATCTCTATCCTCGGGCTGATCTCCCGTGAACCTCGTTAATCCAGCTCAGGCGCTGCATGTTTGCCTGTGTGGGAAAAGCAGCTGTTTGACATCATTATTCCCTCTGCAGTTCATCAGCAATGCGATAGCCGTGTTTCTGCTGTGGCTAACCCACACACTCATTTATAGCCGGTCAGATGGACGGGATGTTTTTTAAGCGCAGGGCGTTAGACAGTCCACTGATCAGACGGTGTTTAAACTTTGCAAAATGAGCAAAAACTTTTCCACTAGCTTTATCTTCTTTTTTTGGGAATATGATGCCATGCAATTATTTAACGCACCGTCTTAAGGAGGATTAATCTAGAGAGCTGTACACAGTGCTGGTGTATACAAATGAAAATTTAGTAGCAAAACTGAGAAGTACCGTTGTTTTATGACTCAAAACATAAATACTGGACAGTATTATATAATTCTAAGCAAGCCGCATCTATTGAAGCAGCCTCGCTCTTCCGGCGTGGCATGAAGATGATGTAAATATAACTTTCACCTGCCTGTACTACAAAATAATGATATCTTAGCCAATACAGGCTAATTCAAGTAATATTTCTCTTTAATAGATTGCTTTTAAACAAACATGAGATGATTAAGCCTTTTTCTGGATACTCATTTTAAGCGTGAAATGTTTATTTCTTTATATTTATATATTTATAAGTCTTATTTTATTGGCAGTGTACAGTATTTCAAGCATTTATTTCTATGAAGAAGCAAAATTATCTGCTGCAAATCAGTAAATTTGTCTAGAAATAATCTTAATGGTCTTGTATCTGTTATATAATAACCTCATAATGAGAAATATTAGCGAAAATCCTATTATTAAAAAATATCTTCACTTGCTAAGATATCATTTACTGCAGTGTATGAGCCTTTCACCTGATCAATATTTACACAAGACAACCTTCCTGGCGTGATCATAAAAAAGCCAAGGAGACTACTGTTTACCTTTTTTCCCCTGTCAGCTATTATAGTTAGGTATGCTAGAGATATCGCAGAACTTTTGTCAACTCCCAAGTTGTTCTAAGGTTTTTTTTCTTTTTCTTTAAAGAAGAATATTGATTTGCTGTCAGACACATCCTCAAGCTGCATTTTTTTTGTCATATTAGCTTCAAGAAAAAAGAGAGACAGCTAAGGGAACTGTTTATAGCTGTTGTAATGCACGTTTTGTTGATATTCCAAAAAAAAGTATATGCTGTGGTATAAGAAGGGGGAAAAAAACAATTCAGAAAAAGAATGAACTTCGTGGTGGTAGCTCCACGTTAGCCTCATCACAACACCCTGTCTGATTATATTTCTAGAACAGAATGCCCCAAAGTGTTTTATTCCTTACTTAGTAAATCAATCATGCCAAAAACACCAACCTGGCAGTCATGCTACATACTTCTTAAATTTGCAGTATAAATCCTTAGAAAAAAGAATTACGATCATTTCACTGAAAACGTATGGTTTGGATGTATAAAGTATACATTTATCCTGGAGGTCCTTTTTGTATTCAAACACTACAGTATATTATACGCTGCAATAAAATCTTAGCATATGAAAAAATCTTGAATATAGTCAAGTGTATCCAGTGTTTCCTATTATAAGATAACCTCATAAAAACCCATCTAAAATTATTAAACATATTTCTAGACATATTTGTTAATCTCAAGCTTTACATTTTCTTATTCTACTGGCAGATCATTTTGGTTCTTCCTAGAAATAAATTACAAAAATGACCAAAATAATCTTCCAGTAGAATATGAAAATGCAAAGGCTGAAATGAGTGTAAAAAAAAAAAAAAGTCTAGAAATAAGATTAATGATCTTTTATTTGGTTATTGCAATATTGTAATAAGAACTACAAGATAAATTTGACTATATTCAAGATATTTCCACTTGCTAAGACATAATATTTTGAAAAATTTATATACCTCATGAGAAAAGAAAAAAAAAAAGGTAACAGGTTGATTAATATAATATCAGGAGAATGAGAACAGTCAAGTAGGAGGAACAAACCGTCTTCAGTCTCTTCCAAGTGTCACTAAACTAGAGCTGAAACAGACAAAACCACCACCATATGCCAACTGGACAAATTCCAATGAATCATCACTACTCAGTGTGAATGTTCTCTAAACTATGATTTAACAAGGCCAAGAAAATAGGTTCCTGAAGAAACCTGCTGTGTTAGTGCTTGCAACTTATTTAATTAGACATTTTGCAAGATTGCTTACTTCATAAGCAATTTCTCTTGTTCCATTATGACTGCTGAAGAAGGCTGTTTTTATCCATACATCACGTCATGCATTCATTCATCTAGTCAGGGACGCAGTGGATCTTGAACACTGGACATGAGGTGAGAATGCACCCTTGCTGCAGCATCAGTATATTACAGGGCACCATGCACATACACATTCACACACTCGGGGCAATTTAGTGCCCACACAAGCATGTTTTCGGGAAGAAACCAGAGAACCTGGAGGAGACTGACACAGACACGTGAAACTCTGCACAGTCAGTAACCTGAGGTCAGGATCGAACAGGGAGTCTGGGGCAGTCAGGCAGCGACACTACCCGCTGTGCCACCATGTAGTCCTGTATCACTCATTAAACTTTTCATCTCCAAGGAACTATTAGTGAGTCCATACTTACATTCCTTACCATCTTCCTTTCTTTTCCCGGGAATTGCAAGAACAACACAGGCTGTAACTGCAAAATAACCTACATGGCCAAAAGCTTCTGGACACCTGATCATCACACCCAAAACCCAAAACTGTTGCCACAAATTTGAAGTACACAAATGTGTAGAATGACTTTGTATCTGTATCTGTAGCATTACAATTTCCCTTCACTGGAACTAAGAGGCCCAAACCTGTACAATGCCCCTGTACACAAAGCGAGCTCCATGAAGACATGGTGTGTTTAAGGTTGGAGTGGAAGAACTCGAGTGTCCTGCACAGAGCCCTGACCTCAACCCCACTGAACACCTTTGGGATGAACTGGCACACTGACTGCACCCCAGGCCTCCTCACCCAACATCAGTAACTGATCTCACTAATGCCCTTGTGGCTGAATGATCACAAATCTCCACAGCCACGTTCCAAAATCTAGTGGAAAACCTTCCCAGAAGAGTGGTGGCTATTATAACAGCAAAGGGGAACTAAATCTGGAACCTATGGCCATACAGTGTATGTCTAGATTATGTGGATACACAGAGGGCATGCAGAGTACAATGAACAGACAGAAATGTGTCTAAAAAAAAAGTCTACATCCAGCATATAACATAAATTAAATAACAGTGTAAGTTCACTGCCACTGTAAGCTTAAAACGAGCCGTCAAAGTACTTTTCCCAGCCGCCAATTTGGACCGTATCGAATTTTTAAAAATGACTTAAATTATAATCTACTTAAAAAGCCCTGGCCTGTGGTCCACTAAGTGGTAGAAAGCACACTGAGTGACACTTTACACTCCCTACAGTCGGCTGGGTGCCATCACAGCGTCTGAACCTGCTATCAGATTCCACATTCCAAATTCTCAATGTTAATGCGTCAATTTCCCAACATCCTCGCAAAGCTCCAACTCAATCTACGGCATGTCGAGCAAGTTTAAGGTCTCCACACAGTTAGCCAAGACATTTACATTCACAGCATTTGGCAGACGCCTTTATGCCATGACTTACAGGAATGCTTTATAATGTCCATGAAAAAAACATATCCTCAAACTAGTACAAATCGATCAGAATCTAGAAATACCAACAAACTGTTATAGAGGAGTTAGTACAATGAGATAGATATACAGAAAGAAAGCAATAGAAGTCATGGTTTTTTTTTTTTATTATTATTAGTGCTTGGTCAAGTGCTTGGTAAAGAGGTGGGTCTTGAGTCTTCATGTGAAGACAGATAGTGACTCAGCTGTTCAGACAGCCAGGGGAAGTTCATTCCACCATCTACGTGCCAGGACAGAGAGCAGCCTTGACGCGTGTCATCCTTGTACCTTGAGGGATGGTGGGTCAATTCAGGAATGTGGTGGAGAGCAGAGAGTTTGTTGGGTGCCTTCAGGTAGATGGGGTCCATTTTTGGCTTTGCAGGCAAGAATCAGTGTTTTAAAGGAAGCCAGTGCGTCCAGTACCTCCTTACTGTTTACTCAAGCAAACTAGGTAGCAACATCTATTCTGTCTCGATTACGTTATAGCCCATATTAGCACAGCAGTTTTAACTGATACGGATAGCAGAAGTTACCATCATCACTAATATTTCATAACCTGTCGGCCAGACCCCAACTCTAACCCTAACATCTCAAAAACCTAAGCATTAAAAGGCACCATAGGAATATCATGACATGCTTTGGTGGTAAAAACACACACACACACATACACACACACACACACACACACACACACACACACACACAGAGATTTAAAACAATTTATAAAAACGGACTAACATCTGAGTGTTCAAACGGCAAATTGGATTCTGGCCAGCGCATGAAATGTCAAGCCTGATGAGGATTAAACCGACGAGACACATATAATGAACATAAAGCTTGTGGAAAAGTTGCTTTGAAAAGTTAGCAAACCAAGATATCTTTCTGCACCTCTGCTGGCCTTTTTCCTCTACACATGAATCTTTAAGTAAACCGGACTAACACTTCACCTCTTATTTTCTTACTGTGTCTGACTGTTGAAAGTGATGGTTATTCTTCATGAAGTCTTCTTGAAATCCTCTGCAAATAAATTGTTAACTAAAGTCCATCCCAGACTCTACAGACCAAAGACTGAAAGAAAAGGACCACTAAAAGCTTAATGTGGATGATTCTGACCTTAAAATCCTGAACGTATGGTAAGCAAAATCCTTGGCAGAACGATATATCTCAGTTGACAGAACAGAAAAATTTAGTCCCAAACCTGCACTTCAGTTTACATTAACTCAGAAATAGCTCAGACCCATTACATCTGCCTTCGTGTGAATGACTGAATCACTTACAGGATGCCTGAATGCTGCTAAAGTGGTCCTGAAAACTAGTACAGGGTTATTCTCTCTCTAACAAAAAGGTTTGCAAGTCAGAAAACTTTAAGGAATTTTTAAACAGGCTGTTTAATGGAAGCTGAATGCTTGTTACACGGCTTGAGCCCTCACATGAATGAGCTGTTGTGACTGAGCTAATGCCAGCTTAATGTCTTCATCTGCATATAAATATGTATTAACAAAACCATGGCAAACAAACCGACATGATTGCGTGCATTAAAAAAAAAAAAAAAAAAAACGTATGTGGAATTTATGCAGATTCATGCACGTTATTTCAGCTGTGTGAAATGAATGAGACAAGAAGAGGACTGGTATGAGATGAGAAAACAGAGGTGCTGAGTGAAATAAAATATTGTTAGGTATAAGAAGCAATCCTCTGGTTATAGTCTAACCCACTTTTGGCCATTTCAAGAGTCAAGGGCTCACTGCTCAATCAGGCTGCCTCTGCAATGAACAGCAGGACGCCAATTAGAGTGAGGAACACATGGCGAAAATGACAGGATGTGATGCTCCACCCTCTCTCTATGCGCCTGTGCTGAGGATTATCGCACACCAATGCCTCTAAGGCATATTATTAGGGTCTATGAAATGCAAAATGCCCAAACAGAGACCCCCAGACGCTACTGATTAGGTCGTATGTTTGATGAGCCCCCCGCTAGGAATACAGCCTCGCACAAAAATCTCAACATTCAGAGTGCGTGGCTTAGTTTTGTGGAAGACAGAGACAGCCGGTTGGTCTGATGGACAAGCACTGACTACAAAACAGCGCTACTGATTGCTAAAGGTGGCGTCTTTTGCTATCTACATCTTTTCTCATTTCCCCTGCTGCCCCTGAGGGTCAACGCAGTCTTTTGTGATGAGAAACGCTGCTCGGCTTTCTCGAGCCAGCCGAAAACAACAGGGGAAATAAATACGTGCTAAATGGCGAAGGTCTGGGGGAAAGTAAAAACGCGTGGCTCAAGGCAGGTGAAAATAGATTGTAGCGCGGTCAGGTTTGGTGAAGTGGGTTCTGTCTAAGACGTGAAAGGCTGTAAAAATAGGTTGCCCGAGTGGGATCACTATCACAGGAGGATGCCCAAAAATAACTCAGACAGCCTTGATATGGGTGAACGTCAGAGAGAGACAGAGACAGAGAGAGAGAGAGAGAGAGAGAGAGAGAGAGATAGAGATCTAGGAAAGCATGACAAAAATAAAGGCCAATGGAACTTCTCATCCACATTACGTTGAGCCTGACCCTGCAAACAATCCGAACTGTGTTTACTATAAAGCATGAGAGTCTACACCAGCATTTTACTAATAATACCTCCATAATGTGGATGAAAACAGTTTCAGCACTGGACAGTGCCTCCAGAGTATTCAGCAAAAAAAAAAAAATTCCCTAGTTCTCCTATATTATCCCAAACTTGTTTCACAGACATTAAATGTAACTATAAATAGATAAATTCTATGACATCATTCTTTAATAAACAAAAAATTGTAACTGTTGGCATTTTTTGTGGTATAAGTTGAATCAAACACTTCAGGATGTGCTCTTATAGGAAAATAATCGACTTTGAGGTAGTAAACATAACTCCTATTCATGTCAGGTTTCACCACACCAACTAATCACTGATTAGTTTCTTATAACAGCACAAGCTGTATTATTATTATTATTATTATTGCCTTATATTATATTATTGCTTCATTTGATACACATTCAAATCCATCACTCTGAAACTATCATGAAAAAAGAAATACTTCTATTATTTGTTGTGCTTGGAAAGTTATAAATCCTTGAGTGTCAACATGAGGAATCTCATCCTTGTACCAGGCTTTCATCTAATTAAAGTGCAAACACACTGAGTTCAAACTATTTCCAAACTTGGTGCTGCTCTGCTGCAGTAACAGAAAACACGGTGATAGTAATCCATCTCAAGCTGAGACAAATCCATAAACTGCAGCCATTACAAGGACAATGAATCCTCGCAATGAGCTCAATAGGAAGCCTTGATGCACATCGATATCACGGAGAAAAAAAAAAAATGAGTCATGCAGCAACCTTTGCAGTAGAAGAAAGTTAACAATCAGAAAATCTACTGCACAAGGCTACACACTTTCACAAGCCAGTTAACCATAAAACACACAGTGACTTGGCCAGTAATGCCGTAGATAATAATGTGTGGATCACCTTTGCCCTCAGTGTCAACAACGGCTTGTGTGATGTTTCTTAACGGACTGATGCTGTAAATTCCTTGAATGATGTGCACAAAAAAAAAAAATAAATAAAAAAAATAAAAGTATATAGTATGGATGGAATTTGTTAGGATCATTATTATTTAACCCCAATGTCTTCAAATAGGCTTTGGTCCATGTCTCTTATTTCATATTCGATACTCGAACATGAAGGCAAGTCAAATCACAGGTTTATATTAATGCATTCATCCTAATATTCTAATATGCTGTAAATTATTGACATTTGTTTCGATTCACGATACTACATTCACGATTCCATTTATTTCGGACTGAATAAAATTTGAATGAAAAAAATGAGCACTGAAAAGACTCTCTTTTTTTTTTTATTTCAGTATAATAAACATTGTAAATCAATGCGCATGTTTGTATACAACTAAATAAATGAAAAATTGCTACAAATAGACGTTTAATTTCCCCTTGAATTTCCCCTGCGGGGGATCAAGAAAGGTTGATCTTATCTTAATATTGTAAACATATAAAAATGTACTACAGGTTCACAAAATTAAAAAAAAAGGAAAAAATTATAAATTATCACAAAATTTTTGATTTAATAAACAAAGTGTCTGACCTGGGGACTTTGAAAATGAAATGATCAAGGCACCATAGATCACAAAGACACGGGGGCTGGTGTTGCTTGAAAGTACTCTTGAGCTCGTTTTAACTATTACAACATGGTCAGGTAACCGTATAACGTATAATCAGCGATATCGGTCAGCTCACAAGTGCAGATCTCACAGGCTCTTCACAAAGGAACACGATCATGTGACCAGTGTGCTCTCTATATATTTACACTCTATGGGATGCGCAATTTGGGACGTCTGGTGTTCAAAAAGAGTAGCTGCATTACATGCATAATTAACAGACTGCTGATGTCTCCCATTTCTACAATGCACATCGTCACATTTTTGCATCACGTATCATTACACCCCTCATAATTAATATGGTGAAGATTTCTGTAAAGAGACATTTGTGTTGCATTTATAGAAGGAGTCTCCAGTGTCAGGGGTAAAGCTGTTCCTTTAAGTTTTCAGGACAGAGCGCTTTGCGTTTTCTTTCCAGTTTCTCCATAACAGCCTACATTGTTTCTTACTAATTTCAAGAGAAAGTGAGGGAAGTATTTACTATTTACATCTGCTATCACCTAAGTGAACTCATTTCACGGACGATCCACAACATTAAGCATAATTACAAAAGGATAAAAATAAATAAAAAATTTAATCACTGGCAACCTTCCAGTGGTATAAGAGGAATAAAACACTTGGGGACATGCTGTTATTGGACAATAGACAACTTTGGGGGTGATAACAGTAACTATACTGTTGATTATTTTCCTATAACAGCACACCCCATCATGTTTTATTCCTTAGGACTTTGATCTGGAAACCTTGTGTAGTACACGGCAATATTTACATACAGTATTGACGTGATGCTGATTTTTTTTTTATATATAAATGTATATGTGGCATAGTATGTATAATGCTCCTGTACATTTATGTTGGGGGGAAAAAAAAAAAAAAGTAGTCTATTCCGAGGAATCTCATGTATATCAGACTCATATTTTTAAGTCATTTGCTCAAATGTCATCTAAGTGAACCCCCACTTGCTCATTAATTTCCCCTTATGTCTGACATTTCAGCACAGCGAATGATTGCCCTGTCTCTCGCGGTGGCCTTCATTTTATTATATTTCAATGTCAAGAGAATCCCTGTGCAACTTTTTTGTTTTCAATGCCAGTAAAACCGATTTCTTGATATTGTCTCTACACTGTGATGCCAATTGTTTCTCACACACATCGACATCTCAGTATTTTATTTTATGAAGCTATAAGGAAGCAGCAGTTTCATTTTATTTATTTATTTTTTTAAATCAAACTCGGCTCTCAGCTAAAGGCTCACAGTTTGGCAAAACCCATCTTAGGATGTTGCACATATAAAACTGCTGCTTAGTGGTGCCATTTCAGAATTTAATCTCTTTGCCCTGCTTGAGTAATAACACGAAATGTAATGCTGAACATAAAAGCAGGTAGACATGCCATCTATTTCAATGTACAATTAATCAGCTGCAAATACAAAGTGAAAGCTTTCTCAAAAGCCGAACCCGTACAGTACACTTGGCGGTGACAGGAAGCTTTTTACATTTAACACACACACACACACACACACACACACAAAGACATCTTGCACTCTGCAAAGCACTATGGTTCATTGATTACCTTATCATCTGAATGTGAAAAGCAAACGCTCATTGCTGTTTCTATGCTTTAGACAAAAAGAGCGAGAGTGTGGCGTGTTCGAATTACATAAACCACCTGGAAATGTCCGCATTCTAAGAGATAAATTTACAAAAACACGTGACAAGAACAGAGGCTAATGGATTTTCAGAGCTCATTCAGGACGCACTTTATGACCCGTCTGAACTGCAATAGAACCCGTCTGTTTCAGTCCATTTGAATTGTGTTTTCGACCTGACTTCCATCCAAACCTATTCAAAATCAGTTACTGGCTGGAGCTGTGATTTTTTCTTTCTTTATAGGAAATGGGTTAATCAGAAACACGTCCTACACTGAATTAAAAGAAACAAGTTAATACACTGCGGCCCATCAGTAATTAAGCAGTACCATATATAAAGAATAGAAAACAGGATGTGATGTAATCAACAATGGGGTGGTATCAGGTCATTAACACCTGCAAGTTGATTACTTCCCGTAACAGCATGCCCGGAAGTGTTTTATTCCTCTTATACTGCAAAAAAAAATTTCCTAAACAATTTTGTATTTATTAAAGAATGATGAATCATACTTTTCATCCATTTAT
The DNA here is from genome assembly GCA_022985145.1 of Pangasius djambal. Lineage (NCBI taxonomy): Eukaryota > Metazoa > Chordata > Actinopteri > Siluriformes > Pangasiidae > Pangasius > Pangasius djambal. Next base: position 8,188,634 of record CM040983.1, read on the forward strand.
AGTTACATTTGCTGCTGTGGAACCTCCATGAAATAGGTTAGTTCAGGTTATCACTTACGTTACAGCAGCTAATTAAACAACTAATTAAAGTTAATTAAACAACAAAAAAAAGAAATACAGCTTATTACTGTGAAACTGCAAAGTTAGCAAAGTTACAGCTTCACCTCTGGCTGTTATAAAGTGCTGACACTGAAGACTTCTTCCAGAAATGCTAATCAATGTCTCCTTCACCATAGCAACGATTCCATGATATTCTTTGTTTTCAAATAACTCCACTGCTGCATTCCCTCCACTAGTTTACCTGTACGAGCATGCATCGGATTTATAAACACCTGCCTGAAGGGACTGATCAAACCTCGCACTTCAATGGCTCGACTGGACCCGCCATCCCAATAATAATTTATTATTATTCAAATATTAATTATTTCCCCAGAGAGACAAACTGAGAACTCTTTAGCGTTCTAGATGGGAATTTTTGTTACTACAAGCTACTACTACGCTCCTATTTCACAAGACCAAAAAATAAACGAGGAATGAGAAACAGATTGAAGTCTTCAAGACAGTTTTTACGCTTAAATGTCAGTGAGTTACAAACAGCAAAAATAAACGGTCTGTGCAAAGAAAAAGTTAACAAAGCGAGCAATAAATAAATTCAGTTAGGAGGCAAGAAATATTTCACCATGTGGTCAATTCCAGTCCTGGAGGGTCGCAGTCACTTCTCTCCCACTTACCTCCCGAAAAGCATTTTAGAACTGGAATCGGTCAACGCTTCTTCATTATCAAGGTTATCCAAGCATCTTGAACGAGGTTAAAAAAATATACGAAAGGATAATCAAGGCAAAATGCTGGGAGACATGAAACCGATCCAAATCCGCAGTGATACTAATGGAATGAGGATGAGGATTAAGGAGATGGTACATAGTTTCATATACACAGGGCGCCCCCACAATGTAATAAATATTTTAAACAAAGCTTGGAGAAGGGACTCGGCTGCGAGGCAACCTGATATGAGCTTTTAAAGGCTGACATGCATTACAGAATGGTTAATGCGCAATCTTTTCACTCGACAGTTACGTACGCATACTCCGAGGTAATGGAGGTCAAACATGCATCTTTCATGAAAAAGCTCAGCCTCTCACATCCACAGTAATCTCACTTATATCTAGGTGATCTTAAATGAAGTGCATTCGCTAGCTACATTAGTTACCTTGTATCGAGTAGGTTGCAGTGGAGAAGAGTGGGTTTTGTTCAAGAAAAATGCTTCTTGAAGATATAAGTACATATTTTGTTTTCATTACATTGGAATCCCTTCATGGTTAGTGGCCGACAGCCACTGATCGTCAAGAACAACACAATGGGTAAGAGGTATTATTTTTAATCACTTAGCATTAGACATTTTTTCTCACGTAGCCTGCTGTGTGCTGCTAGTAATGAAATCGTCCTGCTGAGTTTAATGTGTAAGATGTTTTATCAGGTTACTTGTATTGTAGGAACATACAGAGAGAACAGTTTACAGTTGCTCTGCTTTGATTGCCATCATTTAAGCGTGAAATAAGTCCATTGATGTCATTTTGTGTGGTCATTTCATTAGTGTGACATCATCGTATTAGGTAATTGTATCTGGTAATAAATGTTGGTATCAGAGCATTTTTTACGAGCATGAGTAAACGAGCATGGTATTTGACCCATATATTGGGTATTACCCAATACCAGTAACAGCACTTATGCATCCCTAATACACACTAATAACAGAAATAGAACACGAGAAGCAGGCTTGCTTCAGGTTAATTGTATTGTGAAGAGGAACACATCTAAATATATTTCTATGTGCATAGACACTCGGTGGAAGAAAAAAAAAATGTTTGAGTGCTCTCAGAAGAGCTAAGGGTTCAGGTGTTTCTTGAAGATTGTGAGAGAATCAACAGAGTAAATAAAGCTAGAAAATTCATTCCACCATCAGTAAGACTGAAGCATAAATAGACTTTGTGGTGGTGGTGGTGGTATCACCAGGGTGGCCTACGCACTGTAGCATTCAGAATGAAACGTGAATCATAATGAGTGAGTCCATGTCAGTAGTCAAACAAAACCCCATTAGCTACTCTACAGCATGAACTGAATGAACCAGATGAGCTACAAGGCTTTAGTACAGTGAGATACAAAGTGGCATAACATGCTCATTTAGCTTCTTTTCCCTATTCAACATTAAGCGCATTGTATATCCCAACCGTGACAGATTACACTACAGTAAAAGAAATCTACTTCATTAAAAGTAGATCAAAAGATCAGCATGAAAGCAGTGTAAGACGGAGAATAAAGCCTCCCGCTGTGCTTACAAAGATGCGGGGAAGCGTACAACTCCTGGAAGAAGATTGGAAAGACTGCCAGTTTCTTTGCCCTCAAAGTGTGTTGAGTATAGGGAACAGGGCTGATGGTGGACTGTATCAGATATGGGTATAGTACGGGTACCGATATTAACCTGAAAACAATCAGATTTGGCATACAGGTACGAGCCACTGAAATATTTCATGTCAGAATTGTCAGGACACATGTACATGTACACCATTTAGCAGATGCCATCATCTAGAGCAACTTAATTTATAGTCTCCATCAAAAATATATGCTCATGCTAGTATTTAAAAAAATAAAAAAAAAAAAGGTAAAAAAAAAAGGTCAGGGTCTGAGAATACCATCAAGCTAAAACACTGTTAGAGAGAACTTGTGCAACCATGAAAACAAAGTACAAGTCAGTTTTTTTTCCCCCTGGATTTAGTGCTTGGTAAAGAGGTAGGTCATCAGTCTTTGAATACAGACAGTGACTCAGCTATTCAGACAGCCAGGGGAACTACACCACCTCGGTGCCAGGACAGAGTCTTGAGTATTGATGAATGTCGTCCAGGTACCTTGAGGGATGGTGGGTCCAGTCGAGCCATCGAAGTGCGAGGTTTGATCAGTCCCTGCGGGCAGGTGTTTATAAATCCGATGCATGCTCGTACAGGTAAACTAGTGGAGGGAATGCAGCAATGGAGTTATTGAAGGCTTGAAAAGATTGAAAACAAGCCATGCAGCTGCATTCTGGATTAGTTGCAGGGGTCTGATAGTGCACCGGGGAAGACCTGCCAGGAGACAGCTGCAGTAAGCCAACCTCTAAGGGACCCAGCAAGCATCTGAGCAGCCACCATGGATAGAAATGGCTGGATTTTCCTAAGGCTGCAATGCAAAAGCCTGAATGACAGAGTCAGTTAGCAATATAATGAAAGAAGGAAAGCCGGTCATCCATAAATACACTAAAGTTGTGTGCATTGTCAGATGGTGTGATCCTTGAGTTCTCCAGAAAGATCACAAGATCCTGACATAGAAATGCAGCTCAAAAGACATACACAGCTCTGATCTGAGCTGAATCATGAGTGTCTGGGACCAGGATATTACTATGTGCCTGGGTAGTGGAGTACTAGTGCCATTCAAGGCTGACATCACTATTTCAATATCCACCCGATGTCCAGAGAATTAAAAAAAGAGAAAGACCACATCTGGCAACATTTTGAGGCAGACAGCGGCACTGTAATGGTGTACAAGTTAAAGTGTGCATCGGGACTGAAAAAAAGGCTCAGGAGTGAATAATAAAATTACCAGAAGGGACATCCCTAACTCTTATCTCTCAGTGGGTATAGAGTGAGAACAGAAGAAGCCCTAGTACTGAGCCTTGTGCGACACCAGTAGAGAGTCTGCTGGGAGTAGATATAGATGACATCTGATACGACCTTCCCTCCAGGTAGGAAGCAAATCACTGCCATGTCATGCCAATAATTCCAAGGCTTGTGAGGACGGACAGGGGAGTCTTGTGATTGACCCTGTCGAACGCTATCAGATGGTCAAGAAATATCACAACTGAGGATAATCTGGTTGATCTAGCAGCATGAAGCTTCTCAGGAACATCTTTCAGTCACAATTTACAAAAAATATATATTATTTTGATCCTTAGATCAAAGTAGAAAACTCTTGGGCCATGTCCCAAACTTCAGTACCTACTACATTACTAAACAGTATGTTAGTACATCTGCACACACTATACAACTTAGTGTGCAGTATGTGGTCTGGGACACGTCCCTGAATTGTCTCTGAATGTGCGGCCCCGCAGCCTACTGCAGGAAACAATGCAGCACAACCAACGTTTTGAAATGTTCTTGCAATTCTAAAATCTTATGTCCATCAGCTTTAAAAACAGAAGCGTGCAGACAGTCGCTTGCGTAGTTTTAGGGATATAAATACGAAAGATCAGACAGTACTTAAAGCTATGATGTTAGTTTATTGAAAAACAGAAAAAAATGGAATTGCTCTATCCCTAGCGCCTTCTTTTTGTCTAACAATAAACACTCTTTCACCTATTGTCCCACACAAACACACACATACACACACACACACACACACACACACCCAACATACAAACCCTACTTGGCTTAATAGGCAGCCCGCAAAAAGATGTCTGATGTCTTAGCAACAATGAAAGTCCCAGGCTTGTTTCAACCAGTTCCTTTCAGGTGGTTATCTGCTAAAGACTGAATCAGCCCTAACACTAGAGATTTCATTCAAAAACAGAACAACACTGGTGCAACGATAAAATGACCAAACTTCACATCAGAGATCAGAGCTGCCAAATTTAACCAGAGGCTATAGACAGTGCAGCACTCTCGAAATATAAGCAGAATCACATTGACTGCTCCAGGATTATAAAAGAGTGTGCTCCAGCAGTCCGAAATCACTCTAATAGAACGGCAGGGAAACAACTCACTCCTGCAGCTCTGCTGAGTAGTCTGCTTCCCCTCATTTCACACTTCCACAGACACACACATACACACACACCCCTACTAACCTCACCCAGCAAATGAATGTGTCACTCTGGAAGGAGGACTCAGCTGATATTAGTTCCGTCACACCAATTATGTATTACCCTACTTCAGGTCCATTTTAATCACACTGTCACTGGGCCACTTTAGCTCGTCTAATATCATACTGGATTAATAAAATGTGTCTGCGTCAAAGAACCACCTCAGGCCTTGGGGCAACTTTTGTGCATGTAGTGCGGGGGGGGGTTTAGTGGAAAACTGATACATGAAAAACTTTCATTCATTCATCTTTAGTAAGTGCTTTGTCCTGCTCACGGTCGCGGTGGATCAGGAGTCTATCCCGGGAACAGCAGGCGTGAGGCTGGAACACACTGTGGATGGTACATTACAGGACACCATGCATTCAAACCTAGGGGCAATTTAGAGTTGCCATTTAATGGCATCTTTTTGGGAAGGAGGGAGAAAACCAGAGAAGCCAGATTAAACCCATGCAGACCATAACTCCAGCTCAGGATCGATCCAGGGACCTTGTGGCTGTATTTCCAAATTTGAACATAATTGAACTTTTAAACATGTCAGGGGATGTGATATCCTGCATTCATACCACATTTATTGTACCAAGTATTGATGAGATTGTTCTAGAAACGTGCCTGTTGAGCAGTGCTGGTTGAAAGCAATTGAGGAAATAAACCCCGTCTTTGTCAGTTCTCAACGCCCGTGCTATTGCATTTAAACAATATCTTTAATACAGAGTGTGAGGACGGCTGACCATTTATGCAAAAAGACCAATGCAGATCATTTCTTTCTTATAAGTTCTTCAAAGTTTCTTTAAGGAGTCTGCTTGGAAAACATTCTGTTGTTAGGATCCTACAAAGAACTTTAAAAAAAAAAAAAAATAACCTTTAAGGTTTCGAAATTTTCTAGGCATGAACAAAATGAATAAAACAGAACACAAACGAATTTTCTCTGGTTTCTAAGAAGACATGTGGAGACTCTCACCCACCAACAAACAAAAGCACACCCTCAGTGTAAACCAGGCTTTGATCAGACTCCATATAAACAGCTGCTCATCAGTCTGGAGAATCAGTTTGGAGAATCCTGACAGCCATGTCCTGGAAGCAGCGAGTGTGAATGTTTCTCATGTGCTAAAAGGCTGCTAAACTTTTCCATAAGAACCAGCAGTGTGGACATGACACCTGTGCAAATGACACCCGTGCTCTTCACGTCACTCGCCATCCTCTGCTCTCTGAAAATAGTTAGGATGCATGGGAGTGTAAAATCTAACGGGGAAAGCCGATCACAAAGACGATGCAGCGAGCCATGCAGCAAGAAAAAAAAAATTACTACCACAAAATGTGGAGGTCGAAAATCCCACCTCACGCACAGACGCGTTTCAGACAAACCTGTCAAACTCAGCGCACACCCAGCATGAAAATTCCTGCCTACATTTAGCAGCATGAGCCCTGGCTCTAGCTTTCGGACTACAGGTATGCAGTCGGTGATTTGTGCTGGGAGTTTCTGAACAACCTCTGGTACACTCACAGCAGGAGCGAATATGAATGCAAAAGGGCCCGAGTGACAGCAATACATTTCGCTTCCTCCATAAACCCGCCCTGTTTAAACTCCCAAATTGACAAGTCTTCAATATCATTCAATACATATACATTTTTTGCCACATCACAGACTCCTACCTGAATTTTTTTTTTTTTTTTTTATACTGAAGGGAATTATTTATTCGCAATGTTTTCTCCAATCTCCAAAACACAGATCTATAATCCAGTTTAGTGTTGTGCAGTAAGTAATTGCTCCACTTACTAATTAGTTGGCAGCTATAAATAGACTGGTGGTGAAATATCTACAGAGGGAAAAACAGCTGGTGTTATTTTAATTCATTTACAAAGAATATATGCTGCAACTGTTTCCTGCGTAAAGGACGTTGTGCAGGCTGGTGTACGCTCCGTGTTTTAATATGGATAAGATGAAATTTGTTAGTCTCGGCCGGCATGTTTTTTTGGGAGGTGGGAGGAAACCAGGGAACCAGCAGGAAACCAACATGGACACGAGGAGAACATGTGAAACTCGGCAGACAGCAACCTAAGCATAGGATCATAAATTTACATGTATTTATGCAAATGGGATTTTTCTAATTGAATTTGCATATATTTGCATACATTATAAAACTAGAGATGGCCCCAATCAGATATTCAGGATTGGTTATCAGGCTGTTGCCAAAAAAAAATAAAATAAAATTTAAAAAAATGAAACGGATATCAGAGGAGAAACAAAGAATGAATCTGATCCAATCCTATAACAAATGGAAAAGATTGGAGTTGAATTTGGAAAAGATTTTTTTTTTTTTGGAACCGGTAATGTTTACATATAAAGAGACTTGATTGTATTGTATCCTGTTAGGATTGATTTTTATTATATTTACATTTTATACTTTATTATATTTCCAGTGTAAGTGATTTTTGTAAGAAAGCTGAGGTTTTGTCAAAATCATGTTTTTAGCGAAGTATTCTTCTGCATTTTTGAAGCGCTTCTTTTTTTTAAAAAAAATCATTTTAAAGCTTAGTAGTTTAAAAAAAATCATCTGAGTATCGATATTGGCTGCTACTCAAGGTTTCAGCATTGGTGTCATATCTAGATAAACGCAAAAATATTATCTGTTGATGTTTTTAGAATTAAAATATTTATTTCACTATGCTTGCAAGAATTTGTCAAAATATCATTTCTTCTTTGTTTAATTAATAAATAATATTTTCTGTTTTAAATAAACTATTTTATGCCATTTTTATTTAAAAAAATCTAACATGAATCCAACAATAATTAACATTTTGGGAAATTCCTCTGTAATATCCCTCTAATTAGGGATAGGGATGAATGTGTGCAATTTCATGAAATGAAGATTTTTGGTGCTGAAGACAAAAAAGAAAAATTCTGGAGGGAAAAACAGTTTAAAAATACAGTGGTTTGGTGTGTGTCCATTCTAGTTAGTGTAGTATATAAGGTTTATAAAAGAAAATGACATATCTTAATGACAGATACACTCACATATTACACTATATGGCCAAAGGTTTGTGGACACCTGACCATCACAGCCATATGTGCTTATTGAACATCTCATTCCAGATTTAGTCCTTTCTTTACTGTTATAATAAGCTCCACTCTTCTGGGAAGGCTTTCCACTAGGTTTTGGAGCGAGGCTGTGAAGATTTGTGATCATTCAGCTACAAGAGCATTAGTGAGGTCAGGCGCTGATGTTGGATGAGTCGGTGTTCCAGTTCATTCCAAAGGTGTTCAGTGGGGTTGAGGTCAGGGATCTGTGCAGGACACTCGAGTTCTTACACTCCAACCTTCACACACCACGTCTTCATGGATCTTGCTTTGTGTACAGGGTAGTTGTCATGCTGGTACATGTTCGAGCCCCTTAGTTCCAGTGGAGGGAAACTGCAATGGTACAGCATATAAAGACATTCTATACAATTCCGTGCTTCCGACTTTGTGGCAACAGTTTGGGGAAGAACCACATACAGGTGTGATGGTCAGGTGTCTACAAACCTTTGGCTATATGGTGTATATCAGGAAACAAGCTTTTCAGTGATGTATAACGGGACATGCCAAGTGGGCGGAGCTTAAGGCTCTATTAATGCTGCTGAATTTCAGATCAAGTGGTCTCGAGTTTTGTCCACCTCTCACACTTCTTTGTTCTTCATTTTAAACTCTCTTCTTGGCAATATTTATGTAATAAATTCCATTATTCCATCTGTAACCATTTCCTTCATGTCTATTGACAGACTACTTTCTTTAAATCACTGCTTCTTTTTGTCTTCTTAAAAGACTGGACCGTATTTTGTAAAGAAGTAAAAAAGTCAGTTTGTAGTGTCATGACCAACCAAGGACTTCTGTTTTCTGTGTTATAATATATTTTCTATTCTGATAAACTCCACTCTGTTCAGAAAGTCTACCCTCTCAATGCAACAGGTTGCGATATGCAAATAACCATGACGATGTAATGAATATACAAATGAGCCCGTGACGTCACCTTGCGACTTTTAGCGACTTTTTGAGCGTTCATTAGCTGCTTTTTCCTGAAAAATAAAAGCACCTCTGTAGTGTTTCTGCTTATCCATGTCCTGCACAACCTCGGTCTGTTTGCTGTTCTTCAGTTATTCTTTTTTTCTGTGAGATTAGTGCACTTTTTGTTTCATTTTGCGGAAGTGTTATTAAAACGTGAACGGCATAAACATGCAGTTTAAATGGTGGGAGTGGGCGTGGCTTGAGAGGAAGAACGTGTAACTGACTGCCCCATTGACTAGCATGTGGAGATAACCATAACGAGTTAGACAGAGAAATATATAAATAGAATAAAACTTTCGTTTAGAAAACCAGGTAACGACACATTCAACCACATTCTCGGTTAATTCTGTTAGCCTCCGTCTACAAGGCAAGTCCAGCTGCTCGACCACAAAACAGCTGCACGGAGCTGCACGAGCCACGCTAGAGAAATAATAATAAAACCCGTCACTAAGCAACCATGCCTCAACTTCACGTGCCTTTTCGTTATTAGCCAGCATGCTAACCGACTGACACTCACAGTCGCTAAAAGGATTCAATACGTAGTTGAAAAACCTCATAATATGTCCTCTTTTCGCTATTATCCCTGTTGTTCTTATTAACATATCCAACAACACAGTGCGCTACTCACGGCGTAACTTTTCCACCGGCGAAAAGGCAGCGCGCGACCGCTCGCTCGGACACTTCAACTTCCGCTTGGTTACTAGGCAAGCTGCTCTGAACAGCAACGGCGCTGTCAGAGCCCATGTAAACACTAAAGGCATTATGGGAATGTGGCGCGCGGAGCACGCCCTATCACAAAATGGCCTCCTACATGAGTGCACTACATATCATGTGAAATCATGGACGCTGCACCCTACCTAGTGCACTATGTTCACAATATGGAGCTAATTGGGATTCAGCGTGTTGTGGTCACGCAGCAACACAGCGTGTAGCACCATCTACAGGCAAAAAAAAACTATTAAAAAAATGAATTGGGAGTGTAGTGGGTGATTTATCTAAAAGATTTAATATTTTAATTCACGTCTAACTATTTCACCTCAGCGTGGTTTTAATTAAATCAACCGGTGTTGAAATATTATAAGACTTTTAGTGGTTGCAGTTGATAAAATATTGCCAGTCATGATCCATGAGCCAGTCATGATTAATCAGCTAATGAATAATTCAGTCAAGATTTCACATCACCACAACAGCATATACTTATGAAACACGGTACACTGGGAATAAGGAGTGAGAGAGCTCTGCTTCTTTCATGGGTATCAACAACGTGAGAAAAGACATGTTATTACTCTATTATGATACAGAACCTATCCATCCATCCTCTGTACTGCTTCACAGGGTCATGGGGAGCCTGCAGCCTATCCCAGGGGACTTGGGGCACAAGGTGGGGGACACCCTGGGCAGGGTGCTAACCCACTGCAGGACAATCCCACACACCCAATAGACAATTTGGAACAGCTAATCAGCCTACAATGCATGTCTTTGGGCTGGGGGAGGAAACCCCCAAAAGCACAGAGTGAACACACACACACACACACACACACACACACACACACACACACACAAGAGGGGGGAATCGAACCTCCAACCCCTGAGGTGCAAGGCAACAGTGTTAACCCCCTGGATGGCCAAGCAGATGGGAAAAATGGGACCTAAAAGGAAAAATCCATCCACAATCAGATATTTATAATCTAAAATCTAATCTTCTGTTCTGATCATAGTTCCAGCTCTAATTCAAACCATTAATTCAAAATTTTTTGTTTGTTTCAATGCTATTAACTTATTCTGTGCTGGACTGGCGTCCCATCTAGGGCATATTCCAGCCTCACGTGTAGTGATCCACCACAACCCTGACCGGGATAAAGTGCTTACTGATGATGAGAGTGACTGAGTATCAGCTTATTCACTGGGACTTGTATGCTGGACCCACCACATAATCTACACCTAATAAAAGTGGATTAAGATAAAGTGCTGTTACTTAACAAAGAAAAATGCATTTGTTTCTATGGTGAAGTTTTCTGTAAGGAGATGTTTATTTAACATTTATGGAAGAAGTCTCCAGTGCAGAGGATGGATTTTAGGTGTTTCAGTTCCAAATGCTGTTTTGTGGATGGCTAACATAACACACAGCTCATTTTATATACAGTATATACCTTTTACATCATTAAAGCACAATTACTGCACAAAAACATTATACAATGTCAAATAATGTTCCGATGTCAAATGATTGTGTACCTTGTTATGTTTAATCACATTTTGTTTGTTTAATCACCTTATGGCAGGATTGTTTGACAGCAGATCATGCTGTAAATGATTAAAATTGCAAATTTGTGTCCTACTACAGTCCTACAACTGTCTGGCATCCACCCAAAATGCATGTGTGTCACACATACAGTACTCTGCAAAAGTCACATGCAAAGAAATGCTCTCCAACATAGATGCTTTCAAAATAATGAAATTAAATGCTTCTACATTAAAAAAAAAATACTATAAAGAGCAGTAAACAGTAATAAATGAAACAAAGTCAATATTTGGTGAAACAACCCTTTGCTTTAAAAAAATATAGTAGTCTCAGGTACAATTTGTGCAGTTTTATAAGAAAATGAGCTGTAAGTGTTACTGAGCATCTTGCAGAAGCAGCCACAGCTCTTCTGGAGACTTTGACTGTCACAATTGCTTCTTATTTTTGCAGCAAAACCCAGCAGCCTTCATTATGTTTTTTTTTGTCTGAAAAGTGTCTCTTATGTAATCTGCTGCTTTCTTTACTGACATACAAACATTTTTCTGTAACATTTAATTATTTGCTGGAAATGCAGTGTTTGGAAATCTAAAATGTTTTCGTACTGAATCAATAATGTAGAGTAGATAAATGTAGATAAAGTCATAAAATAAAAATCTCTAACAAAGTTTGTACTAAAAAAAAAATAGAGTGCCAAAGACTTTTGCACAGTACTGTAATGAACTTAACTGTACAGATCACACTGTGATTTTATTTAAATTAATGAAATTCATTCCCAGGAACACCATTGCCTTCTTTGTAACATAGTAAGATTTCTGCCACGGGAAAATCTTCAGAAGAGAGGACTTTGCACTTTGTGGTCTCTCAGTAACATAACAAGCTGCATTTGTTGGTATTATTAATTTGAAGGGAGACAAAAAACAGGCTATTCAGGGAACTGTTTATTCATAAATTAAAAACTGCATTGGCAAATCACTGTGGTATAAAAGAAATAAAACACATCAGGATGTGCTGTTTTTGGAAAATAATCAACTTAGGGTGGTAACAGTAATTCTGCTTCCCATCAAACCATATCACACCACTCCATCGTTTATTATTTTCCTATAAAAGCATGCCCCATTATGTTTTAATCCTTACTTAAATTGTGAGTTGACTCTTTTTTGGCTGAAACGTAATGTTGGCATGGGTGGACTGAGAACAAAAGTAAGCCTGACAATTTGCTTTAAAGTGACCCAAAATAATAAATGATAGTGCGTTGCATCAACTACAGAAGTATTATGATATAGGGCTACATTATGTCCATCATATAATATCACATAAATAAGAAAATTACAGGCATACAAAATGCGTAAAAATGTACATAATTTGTTCTTTAATATTGTATAATGCAACACTGCTGCACCAATCTAGTCTGTTTTAATCATTTGTTTATATTGCTTTCATTACTCAGTTATAAAATGAACACTTATCATTCTTTAGCCTTATTTATTCACTGAGCACAGTTCTCAACACAGCTCTCAGCATCATCACAAAGCCTTTAATCTAGCAAAATGAACACATTTTCTTTAGTGTATAAACACAGCAAAAACAACTGCTTCAGTGAGAATCCAATTTCCAATCATGAAATCATTTCTCCAGCGTGAAAGCAGTGTGAAACTGTATTACATCATTATTATTATTACTATTAACCATTATGCCATGCTACAGTTTACATTTCCATGAAATTATAGCACTCAGCTCAGCTTCTTTTGCCATTCATGTAAAGCTCCACACCCCTGTGCTTTCTCCCAGTTTATCCCCTGCTAGTGCTTATCTCATGTTAAGTCATGTGTAGAAACAGAATCACATGCTGTAAAATGATAAGAAAAGTCAATTAGAATTTTCATAGGCTTTTTTGCTTTTAGAGCACCTTTTTAGAAAATATTTCTCTCTCTCTCCCTCTCTCTCTCTCTCTCTCTCTCTATATATATATATATATATATATATATATATATACACATGCGCACACACACACACACACACACACACACACACACACACACACACACACACATATATATATATATATAAATATACATACACACAGTTAGGTCTGGAAATATTTGGACAGTGACAGAGTTTTTGTGATTTTGCCTTTATACACCACCACAATGGATTTGAAATAAAGCAATCAAGATGTGATTGAAGTGTAGACTTTCAGCTTTATTTTAAGAGGTTCCACAAAAATATGCCATTTACCATTTAGGAATTACAACAGTTTTCATCAAATTACCTCCATTTTCAGGAAATCAAAGGTATTTGGACAAAGTGACATAATTGTAAATATAACCATAATTTTAATACTTGGATGAAAATCCTTTGCAGTCAATGACTGCCTGAAGTCTGGAGCCCATGTTCTCAAAACTCAAATTCTGAGTTTCCTCCCTCGAGATGCTTTGCCAGGCCTTCACTGCAGCCATCCTCAGTTGCTGCTTGTTTGTGGGTCTTTCTGCCTTCAGTCTTGTCTTCAGTAAGTGAAAAGCAGCTCTATTGGGTTGAGATCAGGCAACTGACTTGGCCATTGAAGAATATCCCATTTCTTTGCCTTCAAAAAGTCTGTTGTTTTGCAAATCCCTTTCTCAGACACCGCTACTCAATAACAACTAAGGGGAATGTTTGCAAAGGCTAGTGAGTAAGCTGTTAGCAAGCTAAATCTTAGCATAGTAAATGATAGTTAATGAATGCTAAACATAGCCTGAGGTAACATAACATCACTTGTACACAAATTACACAGATTAGTCACTGTTTGTGTACAGTATGTTTGGTGCAGTATGTTTAGGGTCATTATCTACCTGCACTGTGAAGCGATGTCCTATCAGTTTTGTAGCATTTGGCTGAATGTGAGCAGAGAGTAGAGCCCTATACACCTAAGAATTCATCTTGCTACTTCTGTCAGCAGTCACATCATCAATAAACACCAGTGAGCCCGTTCCATTGGCAGCCGTACATGCCCATGCCATAACACTGCCTCCACCATGTTTGACACATGATGTGGTATACTTTGAATCATGAGCTGTTCCTTTCTTTCACCATACTTTTCTCTTCCCATCATTCTGGTACAAGTTAATCTTGGTTTCATCAGTCCAAAGAATCTTATTCCAGAACATGGGAAGATTTTTTAGATGTTTTCTGGCAAAGTCTAATCTGGCTTTCCTGTACTTGAATGTTACCAGTGGTTTGCACCTTGTTGTAAATCCTCTGTATTTACATTCATGAAGGCGTGTCTTGATTGTAGACTTTGACAATGATACGCCTACCTTCTCCAGAATATTCTTGACTTCTGTTGATGTTGTGAAGGGGTTTTTCTTCACCAAGGAAAGGATTCTGCGATCATCCACTTTAGTTGTCTTCCATGGTCTTCCAGGCCTTTCGATGTTGTTGAGCTCACCAGTGCTTTCTTTCTTTTTAAGAATGTACCCAACTGTTGATTTGGCCACACCTAAGGTTTTTGCTATCTCTCTTATAGA
>CM040983.1:8203396-8217877 GCA_022985145.1 Pangasius djambal
ACTTCTGTTGATGTTGTGAAGGGGTTTTTCTTCACCAAGGAAAGGATTCTGCGATCATCCACTTTAGTTGTCTTCCATGGTCTTCCAGGCCTTTCGATGTTGTTGAGCTCACCAGTGCTTTCTTTCTTTTTAAGAATGTACCCAACTGTTGATTTGGCCACACCTAAGGTTTTTGCTATCTCTCTTATAGATTTATGTTACAGCCTAATGATGGCCTCCTTCATTTGCATTGAGATCTCCTTGGACTTCATATTGGTAGCTCCAGTCAAACAGCTGCCAAATGCCAACTCAATACCTGATATCAACTCCAGACCTTTTATCTGCTTCGTTTGTCTTGAAGTAATGACGGAATGGACCGCACCTGGTCAATTAACTTCTTGTCAGTCAATTGTCCAAATACCTTTGAGCCCCTGAAAATGGAGGTACTTTGCTGAAAATGGCTGTAATTCCTAAATGGTAAATGCCATAATCTTGAAAACACCGCAAAAATGTGGATTCACTAACTGGGTCTCCA
Organism: Pangasius djambal; assembly: GCA_022985145.1. Lineage (NCBI taxonomy): Eukaryota > Metazoa > Chordata > Actinopteri > Siluriformes > Pangasiidae > Pangasius > Pangasius djambal. The sequence continues at coordinate 8,203,911 of CM040983.1, forward strand.
GCATTCAACTGAGCAAAATAGCACGAATCGTCTGTTTTTGCATGTTCATGAATATGTAATTTGGGGGCATTTCTACTTAAAAGTGGAAAATACAAGATGGAGTCAATGCAAATCGATGAATTTAGCACATGCGATGTGATTGTGGCCTACTAAACCTGAAAGCTACTTTGGGAACAGAGATTCTGCACAAATTAGTAAAACCAAAAAGAATATATTATATTTGTGGAAGTCAAAAGACAAAGACAAAATCAATAGTTCACTAGGTTTTAATAATGAGGTTTATCAGGATTATGTTGCAGTATCTCAGAAATGATAAAAAAAATAAATTAATAGCACTGCAGCTTATTATTCACCACAAATTCTATACCTCCTATACCAACAACATGTGAATAGTGGTGTTTAATTCACATATACCTTATGACCAAAACAGTGACTATTTAATTTTGCATTAATTGTATTTTGAACATTTTCTAACACATCTCACAGCCTTTAACAGGTGTTATACTCGACGTGCTGTGTGTGGCTAGGTTCAGTTTTAGTTTGATGCTTCAAAATAGCCACTACTATCAAAACAATTAGCACATACAAAATGCTACATTGCAGATTGTTTCCTTCTCCTACTTTGTATATATTTATATATTTGAATGGTGTCAGAAACTGAGAATGTCCTAATTGGAAATCGCACTTGAACAGCTGATTAAGTCATATTTATCAAGTAGGATAAGTATTTCAATATTTGTATGTATTCTTGTTTTCTTCCCTGTTATCGTTTCTCAGACTTGTTTCTGAAAAACTGTCTGATAAGAACAGAGTCACACATTAATTATGTATTTGGTAAAGTCTACTCCTTTACTCCTTGTTTGTGTGTGTGTGTGTTGCCTGCATATTCCAATAAGCATCCCAATGGAGTGTTTCAACTTTGCTGTAAAGCTGCTTTGAAGCTATTTTCAGTGTGAAAGGTGCAATACAAATGTGTGTGTGTGTGTTTGTGTGTGTGTTTGTGTGTGTATGCATGTTGCCCTGAAGTGAACTGGCTTCCCATTGTGCCCAGTCTTCCTGCAATGAGCTCCACATTTACCGTGAGCCTGACCAGGATAAATTGTTTACTGAAGATGAATGAATGAAAATAATATGTGACAATACTATAACAATGCTACAAATGCCATTTTATTGTTGGTAGTAACTATGACGACTAACCAGCAGGCGGATGAAATAGCTGTATTTCCAGCTTTTTGTTTTTAATCAGAGAATACAACAGGCAATTCAGCAAAGAAAATACGCTGAGAAACTAAAAATAAATAACCATTGCCTTACAATTAAATATGTTCTTTATAAATTAAAACACAATATGGTCTATATAAATTAGGCATATTGACTAATGGACATACAGAAAATACAGAGTAATCATTATCTGCATATAGATATAGATGAGTGCACACACACTCTTAAAATATCTCTCAGTTATTTAGCAGACACAAATATTGTAATGATATTGTTAGAGCAATGTGTGAGAATTTTAAAGAGCCTCTTATCCAGGTGTATTATTTCAGATAGACAATTACATGTTCAGATTGGTTTGTAGTCTGAAATCAGAGGGTCATGCACTCCTATCCTGCTGGCTTTGGATTATATGACTGATTTTTGGAGAAGTACAGAATAAAAAAAAAGTTATGATTTCAATACTTAATTAAAAATATTTGCACTTATATTCATCAGCAGCATCAGGATACGGTTGCTTATAGCACATATTTTTTGCACGTAATACAGAACCATTTTGAATAGTCGAGGTTTGTGATTGATCACTTTATTACTACTGCAGTTAAACTAAATTAAATGAATTAAGCTGGTGCTTCTTTGGGAGCAGTGCATAAACTTACAGCGTTGCAGCTATCAAAGTGAGAAGGGAGAAAAGGAGACACGTGTTTAAATGTCACATGATAACGGCCACCGAGCCTCACTGTTTTCTATTAAAAAACAAAAAAACTACTCTTCCATGTGAATTGCTTGGAATTTTGCTGTAGCTGTGTGTTAGCTTATTAGAAAATGTAGAACATTTTGGTCTAATCTGAAATATGGATTATCTGAGAGCCAATTCTGGGCCTTTCAGTCTTAGACTACTGACTACCTTTTGATAAAAAGCATCTGAACTATTGTATTTGAACCCAGGTCTGTTTTCCTTTAGGGTTTCATCATTTTCTCTCGCTAAGCGGATCATTTCCCTTACACAAGGAAAAAAAAAGGAGTCCAGCAACCTTTAAGGTGTCATTTGTTTTTGTGCAGACTAGCCCAGAAAGTGAACACAATGTAAAAAGAGCTCGGTGAAAATAGCTGTCCTCAGCTACACCAATTTCTGCTGCAGTAATATTAAACTTTATCGATGTATAGTGAATTGTACTTACAACGTCTGGACAGAAAGGAGCTAGACAGGAAGTAGAGCTGAGTGGACACAAATGCACACAAAGAGTAGAGCCGGGTATCTACTTTCTGAGTGTTTACTGATGTAGCGCTGGTCAAAGTGAGCACACACACACACAAACACACACACACACACACACACACACACACACACACACACACACACACAAACAGTGACTAATCTGTGTAATTTGTGTACAAGTGATGTTATGTTACCTCAGGATATGTTTAGCATTCATTAACTATCATTTACTATGCTAAGATTTAGCTTGCTAACAGCTTACTCACTAGCCTTTGCAAACATTCCCCTTAATTGTTATTGAGTAGCGGTGTCTGAGAAAGGGATTTGCAATACCGTCTAGACTACCATTTTTTTATTGGGTCCTACTCTTTTTAGCATTTATATGTTGCCTCTTGGGCAGAATATTCAAAAGCATGGTCTGGGTTATCATTGCTATGCAGATGATACCCAGATTTACATTAGTACTCAACCTGATGTTACATTAGCACTTTCAACTTTATCTGCTTGTTTACTGGAAATACAGACCTGGATGAAACAGAACTTCCTACAGTTAAACTGTTCAAAAACTAAAGTTCTATTGATTGGCACTTCAACTGCTGTACATAGATGTAAAAATTTTAAACTTACGGTGGATGATTGCCAGATTCTTCCTTCTGTGCAGGTGCGGAATTTGGGTGTGATTTTTGACGCACAGCTGACTTTTAATACTCATTTTAAGAATGTTACTAAAGTAGCTTTTTATCATTTTCGGAATATTGCACGTATAAGACCGTTTCTCTCTATGCCTGATGCAGAAAGGCTTATTCATGCCTTTATAACATCTAGGCTTGATTATTGTAACTCACTTTTTGCAGGGTTACCTGCAAATTTGATTAAGAGGTTGCAATATGTGCAAAATTCAGCTGCTCGTGTTTTAACTTATACACCATCCCGCAGTCATTTCACTCCTGTGCTTTCTCAACTACACTGGCTTCCAGTTCAAATACGTATTGATTTTAAAGTTCTTATCTCAACTTATAAAGCAGTACGTGGGCTGGCCCCAGAGTATATTTGTAATTTGGTTTCAGTGTCCACACCAACTCGGTCTCTCCGCTCTGCTGGTTCTCTTACTCTGTACCAGCCTCGCTGTAAACTCAAAACTATGGGTGGGAGGTCTTTCTCTTGTATTGCTCCCAGGTTGTGGAATTCTCTGCCTCTTCCTATTAGGAATGCTCCATCTTTTGATTGTTTTAAGACATTACTCAAAACATATCTCTTTAGTGAAGTTTTTAGGTTATAATCTTACAGCTGTTGTCATTGTTGTTATTGTGTAGTCATTATGATTGCTATCATGGAGTTGTGTTGTTTCTTTTGTTGTTGTTTTTTATTGTTGTAGCGCCTTGAGTGTAAGAAAGGCGCATTATAAATAAAATTTATTATTATTATTATTATTACCATTTTTAAACACGAACTTACCTTTAAGCCTGAAAAAATTGTGCATTTGAAAATGTGAACTGAAGAAGCAGGAGTCTGCTACAGGGTGTCCCCATTTGCTAGCAAAATATCTCCCAAAATATCTCCCAAAATTTTTCATACTTAGTTTATGTTATGTATTTTTTTTTTCAGATAGCCTTTGACAAAAGAAGAACGTATTCTCTTGGCTGGATTGGGAAGCTGTCGCAAGGTTGGCGAAGAACTTTAACAGAAGACATGCAAGCTTGTACAGCAACTGTAAATAACATTCATTTTCTTTTGTTATATTGTGTACTGATAGTTAATTGTGCACACATTGGGCCCCTTTTATCAATCTTTTAGTAAAGGTGTGTTTAAATGTTTGTGCAAGCCAAACTGAACTTTAAATTTCTGCCGGATTTACAAAAGTTTTGGAAAGGCTCATTTTCTTCATACTCGCGTGCTTATGTTGATGAATACCAATCTCCTGTAAATTACCAGATGTGTGCACGGCACAACTGATTTGCATTGCCTGACGCCCACAAAACTCCATTAAAGGCAAAGCTCACAGTGCTAAAATGAGAATAATTGCCAAAATAGACTTTCTCAGAGGTAGAAGTGAAAGTTACTTTGACTCATGTCTATGCTAATAAACTATATATATATTGTTTACCAGCATATCAGCACCTGAAAAGGCCAAACTCTGGAGCCGAATTACAGAAAATGTGAATTAGATGAATTAGAAAGTGAAATCATTAGCGAGGTGAAAAAACCTGTTTGATGAAAATGGAGAAACAATGTACCCAGATGATCATGCACACCAAGCACGTTACACAGGGAAACTGTTACTCTCGGCCAATGTGCTGGATTTAAACTGTCGCTGAGTTAAAAGAAAATGCAGTGGCAGACAGAACTGATTTATAAGCCAGCTTTCATCCTTTGAAAAAATCACTGGTCTTTAAATATCCTTTCCTTCATAAGCATGACATAAATCTTCCATCATCTGAGGCATTTGTTTATGGCTCTGCGTTTATACTGCAGCATTTCTTTTGTTATAACTGAAAGATTAGTTTTATTTGTCTTCATTCGTGGGTTTGTGTTGACTCGCTTTCTTTATTTTTCATATTCTTTATTTAACGCCAGTAATATAAAATGACTGGTTTTCACAAAATGTTCTCGGTTGTGCTCTTAGTCCCTGACGTAGTGAACTAGCATGAGGATGTGATTTTGATAGAGACTGCTTCTATAAATACTTCCATAAATTGCTCTGGCTAAGGGCATCTGTAAATACTGTAAAAATAAGCATTTATATAATAATAATTTAAAAAGGCAATTTAAACTTGATGGTATATTTAATATATAAAAGTGCAGTAAATTATATGATTTGAAGTCGATCAATCGATGTTTACATTTGTTATGTGTAAATGTACACACACTCTGGAGCATGAGTAGAATATAGACCTTTTTTTCAGAATTTAATTTCATTATATTTATTTCTTATGTAAATGCTTGTATGAATGATTTACGAATAAATCCATTCATATCCAGCATGATATGCCTCACTGAATTCATGAAATTGTAGTATAGAATGCATGGTGATATCTTGTTTGTTTTTACAAAAAACCCCAGATGTAGCATTTCAAAAGTTTTAATATGTTTTTTGCACTGAATTTGAAGCAAATTGTGCAACTAAAATACAATTTTGAGTTTTCTACATCTAAATTTTATGTAATTGGATCCCTCAGCATGAAATTACCATTCATATCAGCTGGTAATTTGATTTATTTTTGATGCATTTATAAAATTTTGGAAGCAGTGTGGAAAAAAAAACTTGAGTTTTTAATGGAATTTCTAATGCATTTAAAGCACATGAAAAGGCGAGACAGAAGTCAATCACCTCATGCTTTCACACCATTCGTAGCATTGTCAGATTTTTAATGTGAAACCCCCACAGGCCACAGCTGTAAGAGCTTAGCCCTGCTGCTAGCCATGGCCTTTAGCTGTCAGAACAGGGATGACAAGGCTTTGGATATTAGTTTCCTACAATGCATACAGGCTTGTCTTTGGCACGTCAGTAGTATCTCAGTGCAAAAGACTTCTCAGTCAAAAGCACTATTTTTACAAGCAGTGGCTTGGGTCATACATAACTCATGAGCTAACAAGTAGGAAACAAAGTAAAGGATTTATTCTATCTTTTTCTTTCTATAGATCAGAGGCTCCCAACCTTTTATGACTCACGGCCCACACAACCAGCTGCAAAATCTCCTATAGCTGGAGCAAACTCAAGCATTATGATGCAGTATCAGTATCAAATCTTCACAGAGCCTATATTCAATGTTCATATATTCATATACTATATGTGAATATCTGTCACATTCAAGCCTGTAACTCCAACTCCCATGATCCTCATGCAGTTTCTACGCCTCACAATCATACGGTCAAACCTATCCATAGCACACCTGAACACACTCGCACCCAGCCCACTCACACTCATTGCGAAGTCTTGCTCGAACTTTTAGCTAGTGACATTACTGAGGCATTTGTATTGCTGTATTTTGATTTTCATAGTTCAAGTCTCCTGACTTTCTGCCTGTTTTGAGAATTGCCTTACTCTTCTGGTTTGTTTCCTGTGGACTCTTACTAAAAATGAAACCTGCACTTGCATCTACTATCCATCATGACAATTTCACTCTACATGGTGACTAGCCTAAATGAACTTTTCAGTTTTGCAAAAATGATCCAAAAACCAAAAACAAAGCTTAATTTTGGGAATAATGTCAATGTAGCGATTATTTTATAGCTAAAACAAAAACACAATTTCATTGACAAGTAACAATACAGCACCACAGGTAGGAAACTGCTGAGTGATGCATCTCTAATTCTTAGTAATACATTAAGCTTCCATAGTGTCACAACTGTGATATAAGCACACCAAGGATTTGGGCTATTAAATCAAGCACACCATGGCAGCTGGCGCGTTTGGTGGTGTATCTTTGTTCTATACTTTGTTCTGCCATTGAGAAATGCAGTTAATTCCATGCGGGTGTATTTGTAAATGAAATGTTCTTAATTATTTCCTATAAGCAGCTTCTGAGTCAGTTTCCGTTCCAATTCTTCTTGACAGATCTGATTTAGCTCTGGTAGATGTCTACTTTCATCTGAATTTTCCTTGTTGCAGGATGCGTCCACAATTTGATCTTGAAATGTATATATTTAGTTTCTATAAATTGTAAAATATGGGTACTTTTCCTTTTTTTTCCCACACAGAAGTTGAGGGGGATGCAAACCTTTGCACTCTTTGAGACAACAATGGGAATAATAATAAGACATTCTCTGTAGAATTCCACATTGCAAGAATGCACAGACAGATAAGGAGAATTAGATCTACAACAGAATGTCCAATATTTATAATCTGCGATTGATGTAAATAGATTAGAGGCTTAGTCTGTGTACATCATGTAAATATGTAAAGTAGAGAATTTGGGTTGTTGAGGAATTCTGAGTGGTGCTTGCTATTTTCATTTATCATTTCTAATGCAATATCGTATGAGCAAAACAGGACAACCAGTACCAGTTTTAAACATACTGGCATATACACTGGTGCAAAATCTGGGCCATCTTTTTTTTTTTTTTAACACCAGTGTGGTGTTGCTCAGTAACCATATTCACACGCTCTGATGACTGGTTTCATTGTGTCATGTAAATGTTAATGTGTTTGAGTCTAAGGGAAACTAGACTGTCCCTGAGATATGATGTCCAGTTCGTTCTGATAACTGACAAACCTTACTGATGATGTTTTCTGAACCACTTCTGTGTCCATATTTTTCTGTGTCATTCATTCATTTATTCATTCATATTCAGGAACACTGGGCATCAGGTGGGAATACACCATGGATGAAATGCCAGCCCATCACAGGGCACCACACACTGTTTCACACCAAGGAACAATTCAGAGTAGCCAATAGACCTACCGGGATGTTTTTGGGAGGTGGGAGGAAACTGGAGAACCTTTAGGAAACATTGTCTCATTAGTGCTGAGATCTTTCTGGTTGTCAACATTTTTAGAGACACAACTGACATTTAACTTTGGATTCATCAGTTGCACCTACATCGTGAGATACACTTACAGTGTGAGTGCTTTGTCATTAGATTTCCCCTGTGGTGTTCAGAGATCCACTCATGCAGTGTGAGTGGTAGTAATATCACTCGCTGGACAGTGTAAGGCCATCTTAAGCAATGTAGCATTTAACTGGTAATACAACAATCAGTGCAATTTTTGTAAAGTCATAAACGTATAATTCTGTACAAATCCACATGGCCGTTCTGTTCCCATGCAAGACTACGCATTGAGTTACCGGCAATTGAAGGAAAAAGAAGTACCATTTCAATAGGCAAGAAATTGATCCTCAAACAAAATGGTTCTTTCAGGCTTCCTTGGATAATTAAGCAATTTTAGCTTCTCAAGAAAAGGAAGCTCAAACCCTTTCTGATAGGGACACAGTGTTGCAGGGATCTATGGATCACCTTGCTGACATACTTTTTCCTCAAATTTTGGAACCAGGGCAAGCCAGAACCATGAGACCATAAAGTGCATGACTGAGAGTACACAGCGATTTTGATTCAAAATGTATATCTCTTAAATAAATATTGAATTTGTTTGTTTTGTTTGGCTTTGTCAGCTGAAAAAGTTCTCTGTCCCTGGTGTAGACAAATCCATATTCATATCCCAAAACTAGGAAATGCAAAAATATACAACTTGGAGATCTAGGAGGTAAGGAATAGGAACAGAAAATTAGAAAATAAGAAAGGTCATAAATAATACAGTTGAGTGCAAAAGTTTGTATACCCTTAGGACAAAATGAAGTGAAGGAGGCCAAAAAAAATTAGAGCAAAAATACATGACTTGTGTTGGATTTCATGGATGTTCCTTCTTTATCACAGCTGACAGAAATGGCCAAATAATGTTAAGATGTTAATAGTGGGAAAGAAAACTATTTTGTACCACTTCAAATGTTTGCGTCTCTCTTTGAATGCAATGTAAATATTTTATAATGATTTGTATGCCCAGCCTTCCCTATAAGCAGCTTTTGAGTCAGTTTCAGTTCCAATTCATCTTGACAGATCAGATTTAACTCTGGTAGATGTCTACTTTCATCTGAATTTGTCTTTTATATTGTTGTCTTGTTGCAGGATACATCCACAATTTGATCTTGAAATGTATATATTTATTTGTTTATTTATTTTCCATAAATTGTAAAATAGAGGTTGTCAGGTGGCGGAGACGGTTGCAGTTGCGGGTGAGGTTTATTAAATCCAGGCGAACATTCCAAGACTTGAAACAAAGTCAAGGTCAGAAACAGGCAGAGATTCAGGTGATCAGCAAACCACACAGACAAGGCAATATCCAAAATCGTGAAACCAGGTAGCAAAGTCAAAGACCAGAATAGCTAGAGCAACAACAAAAGGCTTGGTATGTCAGGCAAAGATACACTGAGCGTTACTTCGCAACTGGCTGAATGTACATGGTGTGTTTATATAGGCGTACGTATGACGACTGAGAATGTGTGACTGGGGCTGAATGATGGGAATTGTAGTCAGTGGCGGCCATGTTTGTAGGCCTCAAGGCGTTCTGAGTTCGGTGCTGAATCTGTCGCTGCCATGATAGAGGTATATTTTCTTTTTTTTCCCCACACAGAAGTTGTGTGAGATGCAAATCTTTGCACTTTTTGAGGCAGCAATGGGAAGCATGAAGTAAGGGCTATGGAAAGGTTAAAATTATTTTATAAAATTCATCTTATTTATGGTCATCAGCGTATAATATTTCCTTAATTTTCCTTGAAATATTTGCTGCTCTCTGTAGAATTCCACATTACAAGAATGCACCGACAGAGAATTAGGTGTACAACAGAATGTAAAATATTTATAATTTGCCATGGATGTAAATAGATTAGAGGCTTAGTCTGTGTACATCATGTAAATATGTAAAGTAGAGAATTTAGGCTGTTGAGGAATTCTGACTGGACTTTATTGAATTCGCTTATCATTTCTACTGCAACATTGAGGCGGCTGAGAGGTTAAGGCTTTGGGCTACTGAGTGGAAAATGAAACCCATGTTTTTCTTCAGTGCACCATACCATGGCTGACCGTGTGCTCTGACCTCTTCCAAGCTAGGATCCATCCATTCTCTGTATCGCTTATCCTATACAGGATTGCAGGGGAGCCTGGCAGCCTGACAACCCATCGCAGGGCACAATCGCGCACACACTCACACACCCATTCACACACTACGGACAATTTGGAAATACTAATCAGCCTACAATGCGTGTCTTTGGACTGGGGGAGGACACTGGAGTACCTGGAGGAAACCCTCGAAGCACGGGGAGAGAATGCAAACTCCGTGTACACTGGCAAGGTTCAAGCTCCGGAGGTGTGAGGCAACAGTGCTAACCACTAAGCCACTGTGCCTCCCCAAGCTAGGATATAATTATACTATACACACTTTCTTTTTTCCAAGATGTGATCCAAATAACCTTCAAGTACAGCATCTCGGTGCAAGGTGAGCATGGAGGCTGTGGAGCTATACAGTACATCCAAAAGCACAGCAAAGCACAACAAAGCCTGATTACTCCTGCATTGAGAAAGGGACTAGTGTCTAATTGGACTCCAAACAAGATATCAGATAAAACATGTCTGACAATAGGTAAAAGATGTGTGTGAGAGAGAGAGAGAGAGAGAGAGAGAGAAAGCAAAAGAGTGAAAGAGAGATTTGCAGTAATATCTGTGTCCTCATAGATCATGCAGGAAGAGCCCATTAGCTATTTAACCAGCTCATCTAGCACATGATAATTTCTCTTCATCTGAGACCAACGTGCTGGACAACATGTCTAGATACAGACAGCTGACAAAACACCCGAGCAATAAAGATATGAGTCAAGATATGAGTCAAAAAACTTTTCCATTAAAAAGAAAGACGTGTACTCAGGGCTGAAGTAGAACATGCTTTTAGCCAGGGAGTTACGTAATGGAGAGCAAATAGACCAAATGGTGCAGAACGAACACACACACACACACACACACACACACACAAACACAAATAAAGCAGAATTGAAAAAGGAACACACACACACACACACACACTGTTAAATAATAGAAGAAGAAGAAAATGTCTTATTCTTAAAAATTACTCATAGCTATCATTACTACATTAGCAGAGAATGGCGGCCCATTAGCTTGCAACTCATGGCTTCTACACAGAGTGCAGATTATACAATGACTTGGTGGCAGATAGCGGATAGTGTTATCACCTCACAGCTCCAGGGTCTCCAGTTTGATCCAGAGCTATCTGTGTATACGTGTATATGTTCTCCCAGTGTCGATGTGGGTTCTCTGGTTCCCTCTCACTTCCCAAGAACATGCTGATAGTTGGATTGGTGACTATAAACTACTCCTACGTGGGAGAAAATCAGACATCCATTAGCTTTCTTACTTATTTCATGTAATGTTTGCAGTATAGTGACCAGCTTCTTAACCAGATAATTAGAGAAAGTCAACATTTACACATGCAACATAAGTCATCTGGTATGGTAAATAAAGTTTTATGGCCCAATTTATCACCTGCCAATTCCAAGGCTAGCACTTGCTGAACATCTTTTCGAACTGTTGATCATGCCAAGTTACAGGACAACATAACACACTCTGAGAAAAGTGCTATCTGACCTCTTCCACATACATGAGCTCACAGATGACCATGATTGGCTAGTGTCGCTGTGATTGACAGGGAAGACAGAGTAATAGCATTACCCCCAATTTTGCTCTCTTGGCTCCCAGTCACAAAGTTATATGGCAATTAACACAGAGTCTTTTAATCTACAAAACATACAGTTGGATTAGTCACAAAATGCTAGTCGTGCATGTAACTCTAGTTCCTTTGAACCCATATAGCCAACATAGCTGGTGTACAACATGCACAAACACTACTGTGCCCATGCACACTCATGCTGAGATATTCCGGTAAGTCACACAGTGATGTATGATTTAGTATTCATAATACATACTGCTGTCATAACATTCATTTCCTAGAACCTTCTTACTAACCTAGTGCAGGTTCTGAATGACAAGGAACCTTGTATTTCTGAGGCAACAGAGAAAAGCAAGCAGATGGAAAGGTGCAATCCCTTGCAAACTTCGACACTGAGAGGTGGGCAAATATACTCTGTACAGACCTGAAAATGAGCTGTGAAACAAGATGCAGGCGTTAGTAATCAGGCGGAGTGTTAGAGACATGCTGCTTGTGCATTTTGGTTTGTAACCTGCATGCGACTCTGCTATGTCCATATCAGTCTGACAGATAAAAGGATACATCTGATGCTGACTCTTACATTTAGCCAAAATAAGGCACCTCTCTGGGCAGCTGCCTTATGATTAGGATACTCCTTATTCTAGGAAGCTACCTTCTGAATGGAATAAACGGAATATGTCTTAGTGGCATGCTATAAAAATTAAGAAACATGACGATTAATAATAATAATCTTTATCTATATAGCACTTTTAAAAAGTTTCGAGTTAAAACCTTAATGTTCTTTAGATAAAGCATAAAAATTAAACAAAGAGTAAAACAATAAACGATGCATATAATGATAGAAGAAATTAGAAATAAATGAATAAAAAATCAGAAAACAAAGAATCACAGTGAAGATAAATAGTACAAGTTGTTAGTGCAACAATTAAAAAATAACAACATTAATAATAACCTGTGTTTAAAAAAAAACTCAATAGATTTATCACTGTCACATATAAGGCAGTTTTAAAATTTTGATAAAACTTGGATTTCAAAGCATTTATACAGCCTGCATTAATAATATGCAGAGTTTAAGAGCGATATAAGAAAAACATCTATTAAGCTGGGATCTTAGGCATTGATAATAAAACTGCCTCAGCTGAACGAAGTGCTCGAGATGGGTTGTAACATTCCAGAAGAAAAGCTCATTTTGTAGCAATAAAGTGATGTAATATTCAGTCCCATAATGTGATAATAATTGTCTTAATAAAGGTTAGATAAAGGTTTAATTTCTCATGCTGCTTCATTCTCTTACTTATCCTTTCTTTAAAAAATGGGTAAAAGAGGTTTTAAAGGGCAGTGGTTTCTTGAGGTTTCTGGAGTAACCATTCAAACACAAAAAAAAACCCTTTTTACATTTCCTGAATGGTTCCTCTGAGGTCTTTTTCCATCTGAGGAATGGCTACAATAAGAACATAGCAATAATCATAACAATATTAGAAAATGCTGGGCTATGTTACAGGAGCTGGTAGGAGTGCAGATTTAGTGAAATTTCAGATGTGTTTGCAGCGCTGAGGACTAATGATCAAGCTTTTTGTTTACTAGCATTCTCATGGCAAGCAGGCAGAATGGTTGTGGGTGGAGGAAGTGCAGCTGGTGGATGGTGTACGCAACAAAATCGCCAGCGCTCAATTAACTCCCACAGAATCAAATTGAGCACTGTGTGAAGATTTCAAATTCACAGCTGTTCATTTAATACTGTTGAATGTACCAAGCATGTTCATTTACACAGGGGCCCTGACACAATCAACAGCCAGCACTGATAGCCACGAGGTTTCACTAATAGGCTACACCCCCAAATCCTGTTTAACGCAGACAGGAGAAGCAGATTCATCCGACAGCACAAGCTCTGCTGTTCAGGCAGAGCAGGACAAAACTAGGCCATGCTAAAAAATAATCAATGAGGGAGTAACGACAGGATAAAGAAATGAAGCAGAAAACAGGAGCAAAATAGTGTGAATCTCAGGAGGACGTAGAATAGTAAATAAGGACAAAGGACACTGATGCAGTAACATTGCATAGAGTGAGCAGCTAGGAATGTGCATGTGTGTGTGTGTGTGTGTGTGTGTGTGTGTGTGTGTGTTTATTGCACTGTATTTATTGATCCATGCAGTTTCAGTATTGTCTCTGCCATCCTCTCTCCAACTCTGATCAAATAAAAAAATGAGGAGATGTCAGTGACCAATATGTCATAAACTTCTGCTCACACACACACACACACACACACACACACACACACACACACACACACACACACACACA
>CM040983.1:8217977-8241969 GCA_022985145.1 Pangasius djambal
CATCAGTCAAGGCGTGAGTTGGCTGAAGACAGAACAATTTTCACTATGTGGATTAATTAGTGTGATAGTGTGATAGTGACAATCTCTTCAGAATCAGGAACACACAGGTATTTGGAAATGAAGAAGCTGAGAAAATTGAATTGCAGCACAAAGCCATCATATAACTTTTCTTCTAATTTTCCTGCTAGTGGTGTGAAAATAAAATCCACTAGAAACTCGCTCTTGCTCTGGTCATTTTATTGCAGTCTGGGTGCGAGGGATTTATCGCCAAGGAGACGTGTAAAAAATGTATTACAGAGATCCCCCTGATAAACGAATGCAATCTAAATAGGTCTAATATCCTTTTAGAAAAAAAAATCTTGCAGGATAAAGATAAAATAATTCCAATAGCTGTCTCCAACATGTGATTCTGAGACATCTCGCATCACTTTCAAAGGCAAAATCACACAACATGTCGTCACATTTTGATTTATGAAAGACTGATGCAACACTTATAAAGATGTTATAAATACCCACAGTTGCCAACCATTTCACAACTTGCTGGAGAAAACATGGTTAATGTCCTTAGATACAACACTGCAATACTAGCACCGGTACCTAAGGACCAGGAATTTGTAAATCCCTCCTGTTCATTCAGTAAGCCAACTTTCAAAAGGGCACTTGCAAAGGAAAAAAGGAAAAGGGCAAGTGATTCACAGCGTACATTTCTTAAAACATCACCACTCTAAATGATTCATCTGGACACAGCTTTAACTCTCCCACTCTGCATGCATTACTGATTCTGCGACTAATCTCATCTCATCTCATCTCATCTCATCTCATCAAAACCTCCCTCAGCATTAAACCAAACACCAGCATCTCTTCTGCTCGTCTTGATTTTTCCCCCTTATCAGCCATCGCCCAGCAATGAGAGTAATTGTACTTATTATGCACATAAATTGTGACTGACATGAGAAAAGCTTTGTGTTTAAAAATAGATCAAGAAAGAAAAATTCATCACTATAAAAAAAAATTGACACGAATTGTTTTTGACAGAAATTTGCCTCTGTGGTATCCAATTAACTTTGACTGATATTAATTTCAAGCGTACAGTATTGCCTTCCTTCAGTAAAAAGCATCCCCTGAGCAACACAGTCATCTGTGTTTTGCTAATTAGCAGTGCTCTCAGTAACAGCAATGATGAGGCACAGTTAATTGAAAGCGACTTATTGTAGCCTTTGGTGTAACCATTTCATTAACACTTGAGTCGAGAGTTCAGCAGCCAACTCAGCTCAGCATCAAGTGACTGAAGGAACAAAGAGCTATACAATAAGACTTTATTGTTTAAAGTTAATAGAGACATATGAAGGATATTAGGATCTTAGGTTAGGGCTACACAATATGGACAAAACACACTGCATATACTGTATATTATACTGCTGCATAGTCTAGTTGCAGTTACTTATAATTATTTTTCTTTTCCATCATAGGTTACCCTTTATGTTTTGCAATGTTAAAAAATGCATAAGCTGATTTGGTATTTAAATTGAAAAGCCTTCACATGGTCAGATTTTGAGATTTTGCTTTTTACTGTATGTAGGAAGATTTAAGGATTGAAAGATTTCATTCCAATTCCGCTGAAAGAAGTCGCATCTACTTCTACATTCATAACCAAATTTACTTATAAGAAAAAATCCCGGATTTTAAACAATAATAATTTTTCAATGGGAAAGAAGTTCTGACTTTGATTATCGGCATCATCCACATCATTTACATTTATGGCATTTGGCAGACGCCCTTACCCAGAGCGACTTCCAATTATCTCATTTTATACAACTGAGCAGGTGAGGATTAAGGGCCTTGCTCAAGGGCCCAGCAGTGGCAGCTTGGCGGTGTTGGGATTTGAACTCTCAACGTCCAACGTCTTAACCGCTACCCATCATCAGTTTCTGTGTCATCACCTGAGGTAAAATTCACTCACCTCATTTAAACACAAGCCTCATCAGCGTCTCTTCACTCCAATCATTTCAGATCATGCTAACATCAGTGTCAAAGTAATCACCGATTCATTCATTCACTTAATTCTGCTCTTCTGACTAAAATTCTTTATTTAATGTCTTTTTCTGAGATCATTTAAACATTTGAAACTTTGTTTGCTACTTTCTGTACAGAGCGTGTAAGTACTCTTCTATGTTTTGATGATGACGTGACAGTGCACGAGTATCACAGACATTTTGATAGCCGTTATATGATTCTAAACAGCATTTATTAGGCTTTTGTCCATTTAACGTCGGTACCCAACAATGTGGGTTCTAGACAACTTTAGGAAGACATGTAGACAGTTAAACTGGCTCCTAAAATACTGTATATTAATGTTTTCCTGAAGTTGAGGCATCAAATCTTTGGTCAAATCCTGCAGACATTTTTCAGAAATCAGACACAGTGATATATGACAGGATTTCGCAGGCCATCTCACAAATACCACCAGACAAAATGACGGATTAAAACAGATCTATATACACAACGATGGAGGGAGCAGGCAGCAGGACAAATGATCTTTACCTGTTTATCTGTTTCTAATATATACTGTCTTCAAATATATGGTGGTCTGATGACTGAACTAAATGTTCCAAACTGGATAATTAGCCAAATATTTTAGTTTGGTGGAACAACAGCATCTTTATCACATAATTAACTGAGAAGCATTTGTGGATAAGGTTGAACAAAGACCAATGTTGGATAAAAAGAAAATTAATGGCATTTTGTTCAGTGCTACTCTGTTAATTTTCACACCGAATACCGAGTTGAGTCCGTTTTTCCTCACATCCTCCAACATCTAATGTCTGAAAACTCATTTTGGTGCTAATTTTACTGCAATTACAGCAGGGCATGTCGGATTGTTTCTTCACACCCTCCATTATTTTTTGATCCCCAGACAATCTTTATAAGGACAAACTCATAAATACTCTCTGCCCTTGGACTAACAGCTTTCATTCCCTAATCATTCTGGTGCTGTCCAAAATGAGCCTCTCTCTCTCTCTCTCTCACACACACACACACACACACACACACACACACACACAAACACACACTCACACACGGATAGTGTGGGAAACCTTCTGCCAGACATAATTTCTTTTATTATTTATTTTTACAGTCATACAAATTGGGGTGACACGTTACAGATTAACCAACTACCGCCATATAACTTTGTCCTTGATTTACTGGGAAGCCTGTATGACATATTATAATGCTGCATAATAGGCTGGGACTTTTATCATTTAGTGGGACGCGTTTTGTTCAATAAGATGTGATAGAATGATTTAAGATCCAGTCAAATCCAAACAAAAATATCCATTACTTTACGAAATCAAAACAAGCTATGTCCAGAGTTTATATTTAGTTTCGATTTTCAAGCAGAGAAATAAGATTTAGTATCCTGAGGATGTTTTTGTTGGAGCAGCTCATGAGGCCCTGATTAAATTCTCCATATCTGAACATACAGCAGCAAGCACCAGTGGGAAACTCTGTGTGATATCTGTATGTGTGTAAAAGGTTTTGAGAGCATCGGGATGTGTGTGAAAGGTTTTGTGACAGTCTGTATGCGTTTAAAGGGTGTTGTGAGAGTGGTTAAGCATTTCTGAGAGTCTGTATGCTGGTTGGTGAGTGGGGTTAGCCTTCTTGCCACTTCTTGCAAAAACTGTGATGAATTTACTGGTTGCACAATTGCACTATATGTTCATATAGTACAAAATAATAGAAGGGATTTATTTATAATCGCACTATCCGTTGCAACCAGATGAGGATGGGTTCCCTTTTGAGCCTGGTTCCTCTCAAGGTTTCTTCCTCATATCATCTCAGGGAGTTTTTCCTTGCCACCATTGCCACTGGCTTTGCTCATTACGGATAAATTCACATGTTTACAATATATTTTGAATCCATTTATTTCTGTAAAGCTGCTTTGTGACAATGTCCATTGTTAAAAGTGCTATACAAATAAAATTGAATTGAATTGAATTGATAATAATAATAATAATAATAATAATAATAATAATAAGACAGTGCATAGACTCACAGAACACACTGTAACCATTTGCAGACTCTTCAGACACATAGATACTCTCTCAAACTCTTTACACAAATCCAGACTTTGTCTTTACCTAAACCTTAACCTTCATAACTTTTCATTCAAACTGAGCCACATGAAGTGTTCACAAGTGTGGGGTTTTTAATAATTATGGTCAAACACTTGGTGTCATTTTTATTTATTTATTTTTTGCAGTTATTTTAAATGTAAATTGGCATTAAACTGATATTTAAAAGAAAAAAAACATTCAGAAAAATATGAATAGCCCATCCTGCTGCTTTCTGCTTGCATAGTTCATTTACATACTGACCTTTCAGTGAAGTGTCTGTGAAACTCTCCTCAACGCTTGTTAAGCACTGATACATCTTTGACCTCATGTATACCACCTTGCACCTTTTGTAGTTACATGCTAATGCTTTTTTCAGCATTTTATGCTTTGATGGTGTAGCAATGTTGTTCATGAATACATATCATACAACCACAGCAGCAGATCTCACCATTAAATATGCTGAATGCAGGAAAAAAAAAACATTTCCAAATAGGTTTCATTTAACAAATCCATCCTATAAAATACATGTGCATCTTTTTTTTTGGCACCTGTGTAAGGAGTCTGCTTGAGTAAATCAGTTAATTGGCTTAGCAGGAATACCACCAATTCAATGTGCAGGTTTACTTTTCAAAGTATGCACAGCAATGTACAACTATAAGAAAATGTAGTTTTGGGAAATTACACAATCCATGAGCTTATGTTGCTTATTAGAGTTTAATCAGGTGCTCAGGAGAAGACATTTTGACGATAATCCTCCCAACCTGCATTTGTACAGGAATGAATAAAGCATGAGTAAATATTAGGTACATATAAATATTCGTAACGGTGCTGAACAAAACTGAATAAAAACTAAAATATTGATTGTAGTCTTTTATATTGATTTTTTCATTTCCACATCAGTAGTCTCTATGGTGTGAATCAATAAATGAATGTCACAATAAAGAATTTACTGCTATAAGGAGGACACTGCTCTCCCACTCATCACTTGTAGATAGTTATACACATAGGCCAAATCCAAGAAAGACATACCTAGCTAGCTTTGTTTGAAGATTTAAAGCCGTCTAGCTAGAGAGCTAACAGCAACTGGAAGTTATTGATCTATTGATCTATTCAAGCAATGCTTCGATACATTCCAACTAGTATTTTTTCACTTCTCATAATACAGAAGTAGAAGCGTTACCTGAATGATTATCAGGACACATTATCTGGGAAATAAAATTTAGTCCTTGAGATAATCAATGTCTCAGATTAACCCTACGTTCACACAACCAAGCAGCAGGCAACCATTCATTTTCTACATACATGTGCAAGACAGCGCAACAAATTCACCGACAACGTGGCAAGCAACAAAAAAAAATTTAACCAAGATTTTCTCAAATCTATGCAAATTAGGTATGATGCAGTAAAGAGACAAATCCACACGATTTGCTTGAATGATTCTTCAGATCAATCCTATGGTGCATGTGGGACATTTCTTTAGTTCCACACTCAACACTTTATCTGCAGTTAGTTCCCATTTACTGTTTGACACACAAATATGGAAGAAAAGCCTATAACAGTGGTTTCATTGTGCGCTGACCATCTATGACCTCTTATTAAATGTGTATAGAGACACTACAATGGATGGCTAATCTGCTATTGAAGCTAGTACAAAGCCTATTACATATCTGATTACTGAATTACTTAAATTGTGTTTCATTATTTATCTTTGGAAGCATTTTTGGCTACTACCATTTCTCTTTGGAAAAAAAAAATCGTGCACACCCACAAGTCACGCATATCACATGCTCTCTGTCTAAATAGCATTATAGATCCTTTCTTCCGCTAAAAATATACAATAGACTAGCAAGTTGTCTGACAATACTGTTGGTCATGTGTGGCTGAGGGAAGGACAAGGAGATTAAGTGAATGCCAGAAATTGAATGAAGGACTTGTAGAAAATGAAATGGAGAGGACACAGAGGGACAGAGGGAGTAAAACAGAAGGAGCAACATGCTTTCTGTGTGTTGGGAAGAAGAATGAGAGAAACATATGCAATAACAACTCGGTATGGAGCGTGTGCATGGAGCAATAAGTCACTTGGTGATGGTGAGGTGGACACAGCAGTGCTAAAATTCTAAACAGATAGAGAGTGGACAGAGAGAAGAGAAGAAGGGATAAAATGAGGAGAGGAGAATGAGAGGCTCTGAGTATCCCTGGAGTGTAGCAAAAGGGCTTTTCGCATCACTGCATCATTTATCTATTATCTCAGACTAATTAGAGATGATTATATGGGGAAAATGTGCATTATTTAATGCTTGACCTAGTGTATGACAGGAAAAAAAGAAGAAGTGGACACGCTGTGCTCTCATGTGAGATGCTTTCTAATTTGCATTAGCACTACGATACATCGTACATCAGGCAAAGCATACAATTGTACTCCAGTATTTCATTGTCCATAACAAAATGTAGGACAAATGCTGGAATATTTTACACTTCTCACATTAAAGAACTTGATTTGATGGCAATTTGTGAGTACAATGCGTTTGACATTAATGTTCATGTTAATCAGGCTGAAATACAACATAAAATATGATGCGTGGTCTACAAGCTATCGTGAAATGATGAAAATGGTCAAAAATAGAGTTGTCACAAATCTTGGGACTAAAAGCTAATTACAAGTCTAGTAATGAAGAGATAAATGATTAATAATTAAAAAAAATTTTTTGAACAAACGAACTGTTACTCAAGTGATGACGTGGGCAGCATTGATATGGATTTGGTTTTGTCCATATATTAAAATATACAGTAGCTTTATAATTATGCACAGGTCATTACTGGTTATAAAGCATATGGCACTATAATGAACAGTAACATAAATCAATAGCACATGTCTATAAATAGGGAAATATCAATACTATTTTTCTCAGACGAGAATGTTTTTTGGTACTCACTGATACAGATACCAATACTGAAACTGAATCGAGTAGCCTACTAAATAATAATGAATCAGTCAGGAATGTCATTGAACATGGTTGAGATTCCCGAAAGCGTCACAGCACAAACATTGATCATTGTTGATCAAATACTACAAGAAGCATCACACTCTTCACTCTCTTTCCTGATTAAGACGATCTTAACTTTGTGCTGCTTTTGGGAAACTCAAACCATTTTATTCAGCACTGTTTATGTTTCCCCAGTTTAAATAGTGGCGATGAAAAGGGCACACATGCACATTAAAACAATTTGGTAACTAGACTCATTCTTTGTAATGTTACCGAGTTTGTTTTACATGAAGTGCATTAGCTAGCTGCAGCATATATCAGGTACCTTGGATCGAGTAGGTTTACAGTAGAGAGTGGGTTTTGTTTCACTTCAGGAAACCGTCTTCGCTGCACTCGTGAATGACTGATAGTGGCTAATAATAGCGTTGTTTCCCTTTGCTAATAATAGTGAACAACGTACTGCATACGAGCTGTTATTTTTATTCACCTAGAGGTGACTTGTGGACATGTTTTCTCACCTAGCCTTTGCTATGATGATTTATTGCGAAATACGTTCAATACAATCACTGTCAGTTCGTGTTGTCTGTTCATTATTCCGGCAATGCACACTAGGCTTATACTGGACGAAGTATCACCTGGTATTGAATGTTGTTGGAGCATTTTATTACAGTAAATGAGTATCAGTGCATCCCTAATTATAACTTATCAAAGAATTACTTATAACACATTATTTTATGAGGCATTCTTCAAGTTTACAGAAAATAGACATTGTCACATTACCATTACCATATAGAGGTGTAGAAGAGTAAAATCAAACAGTACTAAGTGTGTTAAGTTAAGCATAAGTACTGTATATTGCAAATAAAAGTCCTGGGATGAGCACAGCACTATGTAGATTATCCACTGAAGCAAGTGTGAGAGTTTTTGGGAAGTACATGTGGGACCATATTGCTGTCTGTGTGATTTATGAAATTCCAAAATAAAAGGTTCCAAAGATTAATAACCGGAATTTTTAGCACCTTAAATTCAGCATCTGTGGCAACATTTTCATACTGGATGAACCCAAATAATATCATAAAATTTCTTTCTCATGGTTCACGGACAGGAATCCAAACATGAACCCAAGTTGTATGACTAAGAAAATGATCCTCATGGGTCAGAATAGGACAGAGAGTTTATTGATTGCTTTGCCTCATCAGGTTCCTGGCTCAAATAGCCATGCATTACACCTTTGACAGGCTGTTATGTGGATCTCTGCAGCAGAACTTGACATGCTGCTAATACAAAAGAGCCTTTAATCCCATAAGGTCTTGCATCTAGTTTTACTGAGCTGGACCTTGTAGCACTGATTATTCATTATCTGGTAAGAGCTTTATCCTGGTCACAGTGGATCTGGAGCCTATCCCAGGAACTCTGGGAATGTTACCCTGGATGGGATGCCAGGTCATGACAAAACACTGACTATCTCTAGAGGAAAACTGGCTTTGTTGCCAGACGTTCCTGTCCAGGAAGGAAAATATCAACAGATATTACAGATTACAATAACCAAATGGGACCATGAAGCTGAGGTTCAAATGGGACCATGAAGCTCCAGGTTCAAACTCCCTCAACAGGTGTGTAATATTTGCTTTCATAAATGATGAGTCTTGCATTAATTTCAACATCAGCCTAGTGGATGGTGTGCCCTTTTTCTCTATCATGCCATTCTTTCAGACATATGACAACGCCGACAGAGATCGTTGTCGTTGTTTTCTAATAACACGGTTGCACCTGAAACGGAGTGTGAATGAAAACCTGGTGAAGGTATGATTACATTTACATACATCTGCATGCTAATAGAAGGTAGTGTCACATCTGGGGATCGGTGATAGTTCTGCTGGCATCTCAAACACCAGCCAGAGCCACCTTTCAATCTTCTAGTGGTGAAGAAATAGACAACACAATTCTGGTGTGGCCAATGGGAATTTGGAGGCTAAATTCAGATTTTCATCATTATTCTGAACCTTGGTCTCCATCTGTTTAGCATGTTCAAAGCAAATCAGTCTGTAAGGGCATGTTATTGATGTGCAGCACAAAACCAAATGCGCTGAGTGAGCATGTGTGAGCTTGGGAGCTGCTTTATTACTGAGGGAGAGGAGGATTAGGAAGAATAATGATGCACCTAAAGTGTGGTGAGATCACCTACAAGTACTTTTCCTAAAGTTTGATTACGTTTAAAGCCCTACATGTCCTTTATCCAGGGCTTGATTTGAGAGAGAATGTAAGATGTTATTTCCCTGATTGTGAACTGTAACAAAAATTGTCTCTTTGTAAAAACCTTCACCTCTATTTTCTATTCCCTTTTGGATTAATGCATGTGACATCACTTTATATTTCTTTTATCGATAACCTCATATCTGTTGACTATTCTTAAAAAAAGGAAATAAAACAGGTAATATAATTAGACTTAGCCACTGAACGGTGTCCAATGTTAATACAACAGTAACGTTTTTTTTTTGTTTTTTTTTAAAGATTATCACAATATTTAATTATGTCATATCACATACTGTATATTAGACTATTAATTAATAAATAGCCTAATTATTAATAAATTGCCTAGGTTGTTTTTGATACTTACCAGGTTTCTACAGTTGCTTCTCCTGGTTAAATTGGTCTTGGGAATTTTATAACTTGGTAAGCTATCTATGATTTTTATGATTTTTGCTTTTTGTTTGTTCTTCCTGATTAGCTAGCTAGCTAAATAACCAGTTCATGTGGGGTTTTTTTCCCTCGGTGTAGCAAGATTTTTGATGCCTGTTGTGTTTCTCCTCCTGATAAAATTCTCCTAATAAAAATCTTGTTTTTTTTATGAGACTAAAATCATGCTAGTTATAATTTTTTTTCTGAGCTAAAAAAACCCTAAACATTTAAATGGAGCCTTTAGTTGATATCCAAACAACCCTCCGGATTTTTCCCCCCAATTTGACCTGCTGCTTTACTTCTGTTTATCCTGTTTGGTGGTATTTTTAATTGACAACCATAACAGCTGGTGTATGATTTTAATAAAACCAGAAAACCACCATATTTTCAATCCAGGGGTTTTGTTCAAGCTGTGGCCTGCAGAGCTTAAAAACAACTTTTAACATGTTAAACTAATGACAAATTGCAAAGGTTTGCAGCACCCTGAGCTCATTTGTTATTCAGTCTTGCAGTGTAGTGTGTATCTTTTGCTTGAACTTTGAAGAACGTGAAACTGGATATCAAAGAAACCTTATACCGAGGACCCTCATTTCACAACCTTTACCCAGCCCTGGGGTGTTTTTTTTTTTTTTTATTGATGAAAGCTTAATGGAAAGACGACAAACTGTTCTCTTAGACTGAGAGAAGTGTTAATTATGCTGTTGGAGTTTGACAGACAGTGGCATGAGTCATTAAACAGAGCATTTTTTATGCTTGATTTCTCCATTTAAAAAAAACAAAATGAGCTAGCTATTGTTTCCCCTTGCTAATTTTATGGCACCATGCAATCAGAGCAGAGGGAGGTTTCCTCATAAATCCACCTAATTACCAGTATATTTGTTTTGTGCCTAGTAAGAAAGAGCCAAGGGACAGGATCCATATGGGATGTGTGTCTCAGTAAAAAAAAAAACAGCTGCTTATTTTGTAGATTAGATTAGTTTTATTATACTATTACAAGTGGGAAATGAAGAATATATACAAATTTGCACGGAAGGTATAAACGATAAGCTTGTAATAAACATAAATTAATTCTTCGATTAGATTAAAAAAGCTATCATGAAGGTAATGGATTGTACATGCATTTATTAGTGTTTGCTGCTAAATTGAAGCATTGAACTGCAAACAGTGGCTGTGTATTTGCTGACTCTAGTGAAGATAGTGTAATATGGAACTATATGCATATCCAGGCTATTAAGTCCATTCTGTACTAAATTGCATCCTGGCTGGTGCTCGCTGTCAACATCAAACATCTCTATTTCCTCTCCTTGGATGATTGTTTCTGCTCTCTTCTAGGAGATGGAAGGAATGGATAGAAATAAGTTTACCTCCAGACAACCCTGAGGGATCTCTGCCAGATTGCCATTATTTTTTTTCTGTAGTTGACAAGGTGGATGAGGCATTTTAGGTGCTCAGGATGAACCTATGCTAGGCCCTAAAACTAAATAAAATAAAATAAAACACACTATAACCATACATTTTTTTTTTTATTTAAGTACTACTAAAGCCTATTTTTATTTTGAGGCCTCATGGTTTTAGCATCTTTTAATCTTCGGCACAGTGTACCAGCTTCTACATCTCTGTGAACCATCTTTGTGTGAGCCGTCTAGGTAATTGTGCAGGCAGTAACAGTTTATATAATAGGAACTCTGTTTTGGGTCTTTATATCTCATTCATAAGCATTGCGTAAATACACCTGTACCCCTGCATATTCATGCAAATATCCAATCAGCCAATCATGTGGCAATCATGCAGTTACAGGTCAAGAGCTTCAGTTAATGTTCACATGAAATATCAGGATGGGAAAAATGTGATCTCAATGACTTTAACTGTGGCATTGTTGCTGGTGCCAGATGGGCTGGTCTGAGTATTTCAGAAACTGCCAATCTCCTGGGATTTTCACACACAACAGTCTCTAGAGTTTACACAGAATGGTGCAGAAAAACCCCCACAAAACAACATCTAATAAGCAACAAGCCTGAAACACCTTGTTGATATTCAGAGGTCAGAGGAGTATGGCCAGACTGGTTTGAGCTAACAGGTAGGCTACAGTAATTCAAATAACCACTCTTTACAAATGTGGCAAGCAGAAAAGCATCTCAGGACAAACAATATACAGAACCTTGAGGTGGATGGGCGATGGTATGGGCTACATCCCCATGGTATTGTATTTATTATTTTCCTGTGACAGCATGGCCTGATGTACCAAAGCAATATCACCATCGATTACAAATTTTCATTTATTAATGAACATTTCATGCTCTTTATCCATTTATGGTTACAATTTAATATTATGGAACATCTGTGAGACAGGTTAGTTCCTGTTATCACTGTCCTATTGTTATCTATCCTGTTATATGTTATAGTAACCATATACACTCTTGAAGTTATAATACAAAAAAAAATTGCTGGAATTGCTGCTGTTATAGAAAATTAATTAAAATGAATTAAACATCTCTAACTAATCAGATTCAAGATTTCAACAATGCTCTGCTATGTAAGTTAATATCTCCCATTCAATGTTAACCCAGATATTACTGTATAAAACACAAAAATCACCTTTTACTCTCCATCTTTTAATTTTTTTTTAACTTTATTTTAAAAACACAAAAATGTACCATATTCTTACAGACAGTACATAGTTGAACAAACACACTGTGTAATGCAAGCGTCTTTTCTTGCCATAAATAACGTTTGTGTTGAAACGGAAATGTGGCATGTGGTGTATATTATTCCTAATTAGCACTGGATGTCTCTGCTCATGTTGCCAAGCTAATGCAAACTAGGACATGACATGATATTGTCTAGCTAACCATGCAAGCTCTTCATACAATGGGGCAAAGTGGTCTTTTTTGTGTGTTTTGTTTTGAAACAGAAACTAGCTTGAATATTTAAATGATGCCATGTTGTGCTAGGCTGGCAGAGAATTTGGCAACTCAATTCTAACAGAGAATTAGGATTTACTACTGTAGGTTATAACAATTGGCAGCAATGCCTTTGTGCAGGATTTTGCTTCATCCAAGAAAGAAAATGGAAATTTGCAATGGTCTGGCAGCTGATAGACCTTGATGCCGTGATGCACAGAACACTACTATCCGGTCTGAAAATTATTGACATTTCCATTTATTTCATTTGGCATGATTTTCTACAAAGAAATGCTTTGGAAATGCAAGCAAAATTTGATCATTTATTGTTCATTTATGAACACAGGAGAATTCAAGAAATCAAGGTCTCTGCTTGGATTGCTAAGATTAAGTGACTACCCTGCTTCTCAGTTTGTGAAGACATGAGGTGTGAACTGAGCTAATTTGTTGCTTGCATGCACCATGCTGTTGTAGGAACCCAGTTTGTTTTTAACACACCTTCAGTTATTTACCACCAGGACCAGGCCTGGTGGTTTGATTTACAAACTGCTGAAATGTTATGAAGATTAGGCTTGTACTAAACCAGTGAGCCTGGAGTGAACCTTCAGGAGGCAATACCACAATGACTACTTGTTAAACCATGAGACTTTGGAACAGAGGTCTAGTCCTTGCCATGGTGTAAAATTCCTCTGGAGAAAAAAATTACAATGCATCTTGTGTTTTGAAACTATTGAACCTTCAATAATCTATTAAATTTGACAATACCAAAATAAGTCTATGCATATATATATATATATATATATATATATATATATATATATATATATATATATATATATATATATATATATATATATATATTCTCAAATCTGATTGGTCAGAAGGTGCTGTTTCTATAACAGCAGCCCTGACAATCTGACAATAGTTCTGGTTGAAAGACAAATCAAAGATTTATATGAATGCACTAATCCGCTCTAATACGTTATTGTTTCTATATTAACAGCTAATTCACGGGGATTTAAATGGATTAAAAAATGTCTGTAATAACTGATATGGTGATATCTTTTCTGAGGAGATGTTTATTTAGCTTTTTGGAGCTCAGGGAGTCTCCAGTGTCCGAGGTAAAGCTGTAACTTTAAGTTTTTAGACAAGTCTTGGAGGATGGAAGGCTTTCCAGTTTCTCACTAACATGACTTTTTTTTCTTATTAATTTTAAAAGAGAGTATGACTGTTTAAAGCTGTTATAATGCAAGTGATAACAGGGAAGAACTTGTTTTGCAGACGTTCCACAACGTTAAATGTCACTATAAACTAAAAAAAAGTATGATGTCATAATTTACAGGACAAACGAGAAATCACAAGGGCATGTTCTACAATCAAAAATCCTTCAGTCCAGATAATAAGCTTTGTCCAGGTGTTGGGTAACATCCCATAATCCTGAGGCAGTTTAGTAACTTGGGATTATGGGATGCTACACAACACCTGGCAAAGCGTATTGTTCTAGGAGCAAAATGATGTGAACCTTGCCTTAAGGCCTTGCCATATGTGTTTCCTCTTCTGAGAACATGCTTTTCCTGCAAAACATCTTCCAGTCCTAATTATCCCAGCATCTCTCACATTCACTGAAGCTCAAGAACTATGAAAGTAATAATCAAAGATTGAAGTGAAGTCTAATGAGATACAGGTTTCATCTACAGCCACTTCACCTCATTATTTTTCTGTGCCTGGATTACCCTGGATGTCTCACTTATGTCAACTCATTAGTGATAACCCTCTCAGGAGCATTTAATCTGCTCAGAAAAGATCAGATTTCTGACTCAAATAAATTAGGGACCATGTATTTTGAAACATTCAAGAGCAAAAAGCAATGGATTTTGAATAACTTATCGGCTTTCTGCATCAATTACACTCTCACGAAAAAAGGGACTAATCTGAAAGTTTCCTTGTCGCCAGGGTGGAACCCTTATATCATTATACCTTTAGAGTCATATTCAGATTTGAGTTGAGCATGTTTAGGGAAGAGTAAATTTATATTCACACATTTGTATTCAGACCTCAGATCCAGACAATTGCTACTCAGAGTTTGCATGATTTAACCAAAACCTGGTAAGAGCATGAATGAATCAAAACCTGGCCATAATAATTTGAAAGGTTATAGCTAACTGAGAGTAAACAGTGTGCTAAGATTTTGTGACCAACATTTACTACCCATTGTCCATGTAGACTAATTAAAAATACTGTATATATTACTGGGGGCAGTCGTGGCCTAATGGTTGGAGAGTCGGACTTGTAACCTAAAGGTGAACCTGAAGGTTGTGGGTTCGAGTCTCAGGTCCGGCAGGGATTGTAGTGAATGACCAGCGCTCTCTTCCACCCTCAATACCACGACTGAGGTGAGACCCTTGAGCAAGGCACCGAACCCTCAACTGCTCCCCGGGCGCCGCAGCAAAAAAGGCTGCCCACTGCTCCGGGTGTGTGTTCATGGTGTGTGTGTGTGCACTTGGATGGGTTAAATGCAGAGCACAAATTCCGAGTATGGTCCACCATACTTGGCCACAAGTCACTTAACTTCATCTAAATGCAAGACTTAATCCTGCTTACATTTAAAAAGCCTACATTTAAGCTTACAAATCTGTTGTCTTGGCAACAAATCCAAAAAAAAAAACAAGCATTGAAGCAAATCAAGAAATCAAATTTAATCTAACTTATTTGTTGTTCTTTCGGCTGCTCCCATTAGGGATTGCACTTTCCATTGTCCGCATATTGATTTGCCACAGGTTTTACACTGGATGCCCTTCCTGATGCAACCCTCCCCATTTATCCAGGGGTGGGACTGACACTAAAAGTGCACTAACCTGTGGGGTCCAGCGTGGGGCTTAAATGCATGATCTTGGGAACAAGAGGCTCATGCTCTTCCAACTGTGCTAGCCAGGCACACCTAACCCAACCTAACAAGAAGCTGGTGTAAACACTGGTACCCATCATGGAGCATCACTTCTAAATTTCCCCCTTATCTTCTGCAAGCATATTAATCAATTTATATTTAAAATAATATTGGTCACTGTGGGATTATTAGTCATATATGGGATAAGCATTAATTAAAGCAGAACATTAGTTAATGTTCAGTGCCTTGTTCATTTTGTTCATTATTATAAATGTGTTTATTATGTTGTTTATATTATTTATAGTGTATTAATACAATGGTTCAACATTTGTTAATGTTAAATACAGTTAATAAGGTAAATCATGATTTTTATGTAAAAACCTTTTATTTAGATAATCTTTTAAACGTTGCTGTGTAAAGAGTTGTACAGCCTGGGGTCTTGTTAGTAACAGAGATGCAATGATAAAGAAGCTAAACTGACTGATGATGGATGGCATGTGTTAGCACAATGCATCTGCAGCTGTGTGTGAGTGTGTGTGTTTGAGGGGGGTGGTTGGTGGTGTGGGGGGGGATGGGTACAGAGACTCATTTATTTCCAACAACTGGCCTAGAGCCAAAGCATTCTGAGCTTAGGACATCACAGTCACACACACACATCCAGTAGCTGGAGCGAGGCGACTCAAGTGCTGTACTACAGTGGTTGAACATTCCTTGCTTTAGTCATCTCATTAAGACTGGAACACTGAAACACTGGCTAAGCTGCTTGGTTAATAAGCTTGACGGGCGTGTTTCACATGGCTAGACCTGAGGTGGGAGATGTATGTAGAATTTATTTAGTATTTAATGGCCACTGAATTTTGGCTTGAATAGCTGTGTGAAGATATAGACCTCAGCTTTAGGGGTGTTTAAATCGAGTTAGAGCCAGAAGAAATGGACACATGAGCTCTCTGATGTTATTGGGGATTTTTTTTTTTTTTTTTTTGTGCAAATATGAGGAAATCTGTTATTGTCTTATATGCAGCACTGTGCAGTTTCTGAGTGACTGCTTGTGGAATAAAATACAACATAAATAAATCAAATAAAACAAATAAAACACAGTATATCTAGCAGATATACTGTGCATCCTAATCTAGGAGAAGGAGACTACACTGCATTACACACCCAATTCAGCTCATAAGTAAGTTCGAGAGCTGAATTCATTATCTTATAGCAATTACTTATTTTACTCTATTAGGACATTTAATTCCATTGCATTGCTCCTACTTGAATTAATCATATAATTTAAGTAATAAATGCAATATATACAATTAGGTTAGTGGGAGGACTTGGAGACTAGAGTTCCCTTACAACAATCTGATATACTTTAGTACATGTTTAAGGGCTGTATTCAGAGTTGAGTTATGTGTTTGTAGTGAGGATTTAATACTGAAATTGTGCACATTGTTATTTCGACATCTTTTTCATTTTTAAACTATCTCTTGGTTTTATGTCCTATCTGTTATTTCTACGCAGGAATCGGCATCCAACTACAATTCCCAGAACACCTCATGACCTACAAACATGGCCGCCGAGGACTACAACACGCTCTGTATCTTTTGTACCAGTCTAGACCAAGCCATTGATTCATTGTTTGTCTTCTTGGTTTTTAAACTAGTTTCTGGTTTTCTAGTTTGTGCTCTTGCTTAGTCTAGTTAATGTTGTTTGTTCATTGCCAGACCCTTGCCTGAATATTGACCTAGCCTTTGGATTACGTCTCTGTTTAGTTTGCTCTGTTTTAAATAAACTTTGAACACCTGCACTTGTGTCGGTACCTGCATTGTGACACTATGGTATTATAGTTAACAGCAAATAATGAAAAAAGTGATCTGCTTCTTCAGTCCACATTTTGTATTCCTTGATCTTTTCTGGTTTAAAGACAAGCTTGTTTTTAAGACTGTGGTCTAGCCAATATTGAAAAACTTCATCTTGGACACATCTACTCATGAAAAATCTGGCGTGAGCAACACTCATTTGATTTGCATAATCTCACAGAAAGTCAACTTGAGCAGCTGCGCAGCCCATCTGAATGCACAGCTTTCCCTGTGTAAATATTGGCCTAACTTATGGACTTACAGAAATTGCTGGCTTAGAATACAGCCCACGGTAAATGTAACATACTATTTTTAATTTAGCGTGACACGGGGAAGACTAGGAGACTGCAATTTCCTCACTTTTAAGTACATTCAGAAAGTATTTAATTTTTCCTCCTTTTGTTCTGTTATAGTCTACTCTAACAGGGATTTAATTCATTTTTATTTTCCCTTCATCAATCTGTAAAATACTCCATAACATCAAAAACAAACAGGTTTTCACAAAGGGTTTATACAATTATTAATAAAAAAAAAAAAGAGTAAACTAAAACATCAGTTTTACACAAGTATTCATATCTATAGCTATGGCACTTGATACTGATGTTTCTACAACTTCACAAAGTTCTTGCACTTGTGGTAATTGATCGGACATGATGTGAAAAGGCAGACTTCTATTTACATAAAGCCTCAGAGGTTATAGAGAAAAAAAAATGCAAAAATAATCCATGAGGTCTGTGTCAAGGCTGAGGGGAAAAAAAGAACCGATACGGTTTTGCAGCTTTGAAGGTGCGGAAGAAATCAGTGCCTCTCAACACTGTTAACAGAGATGACAGAGACATTTCTAGAGATCCAGCCAATCTCCAATTCCACTGCAACACTGACCAAAATAAATCCACTGTAAACGAAGAAGTGATGCAGTAGCACTAAACACAAGAAATGACAGAAAACCTTAGCAGTTTCAAAATGTATCAAATTGCAAGACTAATTGGCTCAGTAATTGGTAATTGCATCACATCAACAGTTTGTGAATATAATGTTGAATTATATTTAGAGCACTTTTAAAGGTTTTGAAATGACCATAGGCAAATGGTCTGTCATATACAGATGTGACAGGACTGTTTTTTTTTAAATCCCATTCCCACCTCCTCCTGAAGGAATTCTGATCAATCTTGTCTACTTCCACATTTTTTTTTTGTTCATGCCTGCCCAAGATCTTTACTCTTGAGCTTAGTTGGTTCTATTTCTCGTCACTCACCACCACATCAGCAACCTGCCTCATCCACTGTGCTGCATTATTAATCAACATGGCTTTTCTTTATCCTGCCAGTGTGGATGCCAGTTCCTATGCACACATCTACGTCTATATTTAAAAAAAAAAAAAAAAGTAGACAGAAAGTGCTGGCTTAAAGAAGTCGCAGTACTGTTTATAGTATCTTTCAGGTTGGACATAAAGCTTTGGTGTCAAGCGCAATCCTAAAGAAAAAGGCATTTTCAATTTTAAGCAATAAACAAACCAATTCAGTGCAAACCAAAGCTCTGCACTGAATATCACATGAAAAATGATAATAAAAAAACTCAAGAAATAGCAGAGTAGACCCTGCATCCCTTCCTAAGACTAATTCTCTTATCTCCTCTTTCCAGTCTATGGTCTCCAGTCACATCTTAAATCACTCTTTGTATGCAAACATGGAATCCTGGCTTTGCAAAACACATTTAAAAGTTCAGCAGAAGCTTCAGTAATACCCGCTGCATTATTTACTCTTCAGTCACCATGCAGGTCTTTCCTTAAATAATGTTGCTCATTTCTAACGCAGAACACACCTATAAAATATTTAGTGATGTCTGGGAGCCATGAAGTAGATAAGATGTGGGAAGTAAACTGTAAAGACACTGTCATCTGTGATCATCCTCTCTCTTTCCTTTAAGAGAGTTGGTTTCACTCTCCAAGCAAAGTGCATCATGCAAACCACAAAATAGCAGTTGCTTACAATAGAATAGGCTTAGTAACCTCAGTTCCTGTCTGGCTTTCCATTAAAGAGAGCAAGAGTACAACCTCCTGATCAAATAGATCCAAGATGAGATGTTTATCCCGTCTGCATCATGCACCAGTCTGTTTCAGTTTTGTCTTCAATCTGTCCTTGTTTGTTTTCTTCCCTGTCACTCACATTGTTCCTGGTGTAATTTTGAAGAGGCTGATGACACTGATATGTCTGGTGACTCATGGTGTGTGTAAACACATTGCCTTTCATTTGATGCGTTTGAAAGAGAATAATATTGTCTGCGTGATGAGTGCTATACCCCGATGCACAGATGAAGGATTAGACCCTTTCCCTTATGAAGTGATATTCTAAAAGCATAGTAATCATACATAAGAAAAAAAAAAAACTTTAACCTTCTGAAATTGACAGATGTGTCAATACATCCAAATGACATCACGTCATATTCTTGTAAATAACTCTGAGATGGCGGCAGATAGATACAAAGAGAAAAGGCCAAATTGAGCTTTCATATGATAGCTAATTAATCTCTGTATACCAAAAGGAAGCAGAGATATCTCATTGTGGACATAATACGACATGGGTTTTATTTTAGGAAGCAACAATTTTTCTGTGCATATCTTCATCATATTTTAACTTTAGAAACAACAGCTCAAATATGCTGGATATGAAACATGGATGCATTTAGTCAGATTGCTTTTTGTGGGTTTTGGATTCTGTCACATCAATACAGTATCTAAGAGTAAAAATAAAAAGATAAATTCTAAAAGCTGAGGCTGTGCTTTTCACTTTACAGATGGCAAAGCATTAATTATCCATGTTTAATTTCTGTCAAACAGACTTTGACAGATGGATGGTATGTGCTGACTGAAACATGCTATTTACAGCTAACTGTGTCTCTAACACACAGCAACTAATTCAGTCAATAAAAATTAACTTTGAGAAAGATAAATAAACATACTTAGTTGGTTAGGTGTCATCAGATGTACTAGTACTGGATAACAAGCACTGTTCTAGCACAAGAAAGTCTAGCTGTTATAAAATATGTATTTCTGGGGGTTAAATCATTTTATTGCAAAAATAACATGGCTGGAATTGAGAAATGTGGCTCAAAGTCTATTTTAGCATAATAGCACAGATCAGACATGTCTTGAGTCTAGCTAGCAATTCACATCCACTACCTAGCTCTGCGCTACCAACTGGGGAAGATGAAAGCTAGCACACGCTTCCTCTGAGACACATAAAGCCAACCAACATCTTTTGCTAACCGTTCATGCCTGCCCAAGGTATACACTACAGCATAACACACTCAGAGGAAAGTGCTCTCTGCCCTCTTCCACATACATTAACTCACAGATGCCCACGACTGGCTAGTGTTGTTATGATTGGGGGGGCGGTGGGGGGGGGGGGGGTGTTTGGGAGTATATTGTCCCTTCCACCTACCAGTGTGCTTGCTTTGCCTCCAGGCATAGATGGCTATGGCATTGTTGGGAATTCATCTATATCATTAACTGCATAAAAGTGCTAGAGTGCAAAATACGCATGTAAAAATGCTGTGGATAGCATGGAAGGGAACATATATCAAAGTCACTGAATGTGACAGTGTGGAACATTGTGCCTTATTTTAGTGTAACACTCATATTACACCCCTACAACAAATCTTCTTAATGTTTTTAATGTCAACTGAATTAGAAGATACAGAATAAATTTGTAGAAGTCGGTATGCTCATTTTAATTGTCTCAACAGATGATTTATACCGCTTAAGTAGAAAGACATTGATTAAAATAGAAAAGTCAGAAAATGAATCATTTGTCACTGATATTGGGTACGTGAGCCTTAATTAAGACCTAGCTGTTGGATGATTTCTTATTATAAGGAATAATCCCTGTTGGATTTCTCTGGAAAAATCAATCCTTCTATAAATACAGAAGACCACTCTGGGATCTTTGTTCATGATACACTGATTCAATCAAGAGGGTAATGATGGATTGCTAATTAAAATCATTCGACAGAGCTTTGTGGCACTCTGTGATCAGGGCATTCATAAATAAGGAAGCTCTGTTCTGCCTTTTCTGCTGCGTACATTTTGAATGTGCTTGACAACTAATGGCTCAGTAGGCGCTCATTTCAGATTGTGTCAGTTCTATTATTTTCCCTCTGCATCACTGTATGTGTCTCTTTGGGAAAGGCAGAATTGCTAAGTAGCAGCCTACAGCTCTTCAGTGAGGTAAATATATAAAAAAAGAAAAGATGTTAGTAACAGATTTCGGATGCCATCCCTCTGATGTGCCACTTCACCCACATCATTGCAGGCACTGTCATTTCTGATTATTAAAATGGAAAGTGGGGAAAAAACAATTGGCCTATACCCAACCAAATGAACAATTTACACTTGCACCTGCACGACAATAGAGCCCAAGTTTCTCAAATTCTCTCATCTGATTGGTCAAAAGGTGTTGACTAATTTTCTATAACAGCAGCTGTGACAGTTGTGCTGGCTGAAATTCAAATGACAGGTTTATAGTATTGTGCTCACTCTAATATGTTGTAGTTTCTATAGCAACAACTCATTCTTAGGGACAGGGAATTGCGAATGCTCCACATAATCTAAGGAAAAAAAATCATAATCTAATCTAAAAAAACCTCTGTTGTTATTTAACTAAGAAACACGTGTAATCATTGATGTGGTGATTTTTTTATATGGCTGCTGTAGTGTAAGACTGTAGTATAAAACACAGTGGGATATGCTGTTATAGGAGAATAATCAACTTTGGAATAGTAATGGCCCTCTACTTGGTGTTGGACCATATCACACCACCCCATTGTTGATTATTTTCTTAGAAGATTAAGCCTTGAAATGTTTCCTAACACCTCTGGGTTTCACCTGGTACAGAACTCCGCCCTACATAAAAGGACAGAGAGAAACATGGTAGGTGACCTTTGGAGAGTGTCACCTTGGACATGAAGCCGCCTTAAGTCCTCATGTGTGAAAAAGTTTTGGAATCTTTTAAAGACTGCTTATCATGTTCCTCTCTGTCCTTCCATGTAGCCTCCTCAGGGAAACCACCAGATCCATTGGGCTCCATTACTGGTCCATCTCATCCAACTTACGATTCTTCAATCCCTCTAGTCTCAGATGATCTTAGTCCACTGAATCAAAGAGAAGGCTGGTCAAGCTTTTCTGATGTTAAGTGAAAAATCCTCAATTCTGGTGTTTTGGGATCAGGCACTCTTTCTCGTTTACCCCTCCAGGTAAAAGATGATGTAAGCCCTGTCTGTGCACTGCTACATCAACCAGACAACAAAGTGCACACAATACATTTTGTGTGGTGGAAGCAATACAACAATTCCTTCCATTACTTTGAATGAGTACTGTACTGTAATAAGGCTTAATACTGATATCAGTTGATGAAAAACGTCTGTCTCTCAGGACAAATACTGATTCCTACAAGTCAAATTTGCAAAGTTCTTTCACTGCCCTCAAGCATTTTAGCATCCTGTTTCTATTCATAACACTGTCATGCTCCCACAAGACCACACAAGACAGATTTATAAGCAGTGCCAGTGAACAATAGCAACAAACAGATATTTTTTCTTCACTTGCTGAGTCCTCAGGCACGTTTTGATATAGCAAAATATGTCATATATCTCCATACTTGGCAGTTTGTGTTGTTGTGGATTCCCAGACTGTTATAAATTTTGGAATAAGAAAAATCGTGACCAGATTCCCTCTGTTGCTACACAGGAACATATTCATAACTTATATACAGTTAGGTCCGGAAATATTTGGACAATGACAGAGTTTTTGTGATTTTGCCTTTATACACCACCACAATGGATTTGAAATAAAACAATCAAGATGTGATCGAAGTGTAGACTTTCAGCTTTATTTTAAGAGGTTCCACAAAAATATGGCAGGAATTACAGCTATTTTCAACAAAGTACCTCCATTTTCAGGGGCTCAAAGGTATTTGGACAAAGTCACATAATTGTAAATATAACCATAATTTTAATACTTGGATGGAAATCCTTTGCAGTCAATGACTCCCTGAAGTCTGGAGCCCATGTTCTCAAAACTCGAATTCTGAGTTTCCTCCCTGGAGATGCTTTGCCAGGCTTCACTGCAGCCACCTTCAGTTGCTGCTTGTTTGTGGGCCTTCAGTCTTGTCTTCAGTAAGTGAAAAGCAGCTCTATTGGGTTGAGATCAGGCGACTGACTTGGCCATTGAAGAATATCCCATTTCTTTGCCTTCAAAAAGTCTTGAGTTGCTTTCACAGTATGTTTAGGGTCATTATCCACCTGCACTGTGAAGCAGCGTCCTATCAGTTTTGTAGCATTTGGCTGAATGTGAGCAGAGAGTAGAGCCCTATACACCTCAGAATACATCTTGCTACTTCTGTCAGCAGTCACATCATCAATAAACACCAGTGAGCCCGTTCCATTGGCAGCCATACATGCCCATGCCATAACACTGCCTCCACCATGTTTGACACATGATGTGGTATACTTTGGATCATGAGCTGTTCCTTTCTTTCACCATACTTTTCTCTTCCCATCATTCTGGTACAAGTTAATCTTGGTT
>CM040983.1:8242069-8260454 GCA_022985145.1 Pangasius djambal
GATGTTTTCTGGCAACGTCTAATCTGGCTTTCCTGTACTTGAATGTTACCAGTGGTTTGCACCTTGTTGTAAATCCTCTGTATTTACATTCATGAAGGCGTCTCTTGATTGTAGACTTTGACAATGATACGCCTACCTTCTCCAGAGTATTCTTGACTTCTGTTGATGTTGTGAAGGAGTTTTTCTTCACCAAGGAAAGGATTCTGCGATCATCCACTTTAGTTAGTCTCCCGTGAACTTCCAGGCCTTTCGATGTTGTTGAGCTCACCAGTGCTTTCTTTCTTTTTAAGAATGTACCCAACTCTTAAAGTTTTTTCTATCTCTCTGATAGGTCTTTTTTGTTTTTTTCATCCTAATGATGGCCTCCTTCACTTGCATTGCATCTCCTTAGACTTCATATTGGTAGCTCCAGTCGAACAGCTGCCAAATGCCAACTCAATACCTGATATCAACTCCAGACCTTTTATCTGCTTCATCTGTCTTGTAACGAGGGAATGGACCGCACCTGGTCAATTAACTTCTTGTCAGTCAATTGTCCAAATACCTTTGAGCCCCTGAAAATGGAGGTACTTTGCTTATAATGGCTGTAATTCCTAAATGGTAAATGCCATATTGTTGTGGAACCTCTTAAAATAAAACTGAAAGTCTACACTTCGATCACATCTTGATTGTTTTATTTCAAATCCATTGTGGTGGAGTATAAAGGCAAAATCACAAAAACCCTGTCATTGTCCAAATGACATTGTCCTTCCGGACCTAACTATACATACAGTATATATATGCAAACTTTGGTATAAAACAAAAGAAGTTGTTTGCTATATAGTAATGAACACCCATTGTTAGGAATATCTAAACTTTCACTCACAGAGAGGAAAAAAGTTGATGAATGTAGTGTAGAGATGAATCATCACTATTCACCCAGTCTTAGAGCTGCTTGCTAGTTTTTCATGTGTTAGAAATGAAAGCATTTTCAATGTATAATCACACGTTAATTGGATTATTCAGTCTGTGATTAGGGTTCATCCAGGGTTCAACTCTTGTCCTCTTCAAACGCACACACACACACACACACGTAATATTGTGGTAATGTCTGTCCCAGACATTTCACTACTATTTTTCATCTCTTCCCTTTTCTGTCTGTCTGCCTCTGTCACCTCACGCTCCTGAAGAGGAACAACTTGCTCTTGCCTACATCTTAACAATCGATCTCCATCATCAAATTGAGGCATGCTAAAGTCAATATTGATCTTGCCATAGTGCTCTTACTTAAGCATCCTTTACCACAGGCAGGACTTATTGACTTGTGAAAGCTTATTAAGACCTATTTCTGATGGATGGAGTTCATAAACAGAAAGAGGGTATGTGGTCTATACATCAGAAAGAGCAAAAGATAAACCCTGTGTGACTATTAGGATTAGAAACACACACACTTTGTTCTGTAGTTCGGTATAGGCCTTTTGCCCATACAGGAGAAAAAACAAGATGTGACAAATTGACCAATACCAAGGAGGATTTGGAAGATAATATTACACTATATGGTCAAAAGTACTGTATGTGGACACCTGACCATCACACCCATATGTGGTTCTTCCCCAAACTGTTTGCACAAAGTTGGAAACACACAATTTTCTAGAATGTCTTTGTATGTTGTAGCATTACAATTTCCCTTCACTGGAACTAAGAGGCTCAAACATGTTCCAGCATGACAATGCCCCTGTGCACAAAATAAGCTTCCTGAAGACATAGTTTCCGAGGTTGGAGTAGAAGAACTCAAGTGCTTCAGAGCCCTGTCCTCAACCCCACTGATCACCTTTGGGATGAACTGGAATGCTGACTGCACCCCAGACCTCCTCACCAGACATCAGTGCCTGACCCCACTAATGCTCTTGTATTGTCTTGTAATACTCAGACTCATTTCTTGTATTTACAGTATGAATTGCTTCCCTCTGGTAGAAGATATAGAATCCCAGTGTGTAAGTTAAATCGATATAAGAATTCCTTTGTACCATTATCAGTGTGTTTGTTTAACAAGAGTTTATCTTGATCTTAATTGAGTTTATCTTTTTATCAGTTTTTTTTATTGTTATTATTATCTGTTTATTGTATGTCTGTAGCAACATGTGGTCCTCAACAATTTTCCTCTCGAGGACAATAAAGTATACTACTACTACTACTACTACTCTTGTAGCTGAATGATCACAAATCCCCACAGCCATGCTCCAAAATCTGGTGTAGAGGGTGTTCTACAAGCACATATGGGTGTGATGACCAGGTGTCTACAAACTTTTGGCCATATAGTGTATGTTAAGCTTAGGCTCAGCAGTAGGGTTATAGTCAAGACCGTCAAGGTCGTGGGTTCGAGTCTCAGGTCCGGCAGGGATTGTAGGTGGGGGGAGTGAATGACCAGTGCTCTCTTCCACCCTCAATACCACGACTGAGGTGAGACCCTTGAGCAAGGCACCGAGCCTCCAACTGCTCCCTGGGCACCGCAGCAAAAAAGGCTGCCCACTGCTCCGGGTGTGTGTTCACGGTGTGTGTGTGTGTGTGTTCACTACTGTGTGTGTGCACTTGGATGGGTTAAATGCAGAACACAAATTCCAAATATGGGTCACTGTACTTGGCCACAAGTCACTTCACTTCACTCTGTCAAATCCAAGATGAGTCTTACGGGGGTCGAGGCCAAGTCCTCCAGCCCTACTCAGCAGTCATCAGTAGCTAGCACTATCTTATCAGAAGGTTGGGAGTTCAAGCCTCAGCACCGCCAAGCTGCCACTGTTGGGCACTTGAACAAGCCCCATAACTCTATTTGCTCTATGGGCGCTGTATCATGGCTGACCCTGCGCTCTGACCCCAACGTCCTAACAAGCTGGGATGTGCAAAGAAAATGATTTCACTGAAATGCAATGTACGTATATGTGACAAATAAAGGCTTCTTCTTCTTAAAAAATGTATAAAGAAAGGTAAGAGAAAAAATGGACTCAATGGTACATTACAGAGAGCAGTAATCATGGTACAGTTGCTGGCATCACACACCCAATACTCCCCGTCCCCCGGGGCTTTAAACAACATATGAGTTCCTCTGGCTTCCTCGCATTATTAACATTGTTAATATTGTATTAACTAATACCGTAAATAGTGTTACTTATGTGAACCTTAAAATGCTGTTGAAAACACTGATGAACTCTTAATCATTTTGAAATCTTAATTCACCAGCGCATTTGTGAAACCTCCAGAATATCGCTATATAAGTATGCAAATGAATCTTTATGTGATAATCATCTTCACACTGAGAAATACACAAAGCCTTTACAGAACAGAAGTTAGTGGGATTAAAGTGTTCTCAAGGTCTAGCCTTACACTTTAATTAGCACACACTTTAATTAGCTCGAACTCAATCTCAGAAGCCAATAATGTTACATAATGTTTAAACAGAGGAAGCAGCAACCAAGCAGAACAAACCTCTGGTCCCATTTCAGAAGCATTCATTACTGATTCACAGGAAAATAGCAGCAAAATTGGCAGATGTCCCTGAACAAAGTTAACTTTGTTATTTTAAGTAAGCACATTTAACGGCACAAATAAACAGTAGATATAAAGGTCCACAGAATGCTAATCTCATGACGAATTTGTGCAAATTTGAACAGAGTGATGGAGTTGGATTTTGTTCAGTGATTTTTGAAGTTATTCAAACTGATGTATGAGATTTGTTATCAATTTGCAATTTTGAGACTATGTTGATGGTTATCCCCAGCATAGTTATATAGGTTTTTGTTAACAATCAAATGATACTCGGAAACTGGACTGAAGGAACACACACACATACATATATACACACACAACTGAGCATCCTCGTTACAATTTTTTGCAAGTTTTTGCACGTTACATTATGCTGCTACAATTCTTATTATACTGTACATAGGCTGCTACTCTTATGTTTACATTATTTCAGCTACTTGTATTGTACTCTTGTACTCTTTGCACTATTGTCACTAGATTCACTTTTAAACAGAACTGTGTACTGGTCGGCGCTGCACTGGGACTTACTGTGCCCATTGTCTGTCCCAGTAGTCATTGTACTCTCTTGTGCTGTCTGCACATGTTTGCACTTGTGCACTTTATGTATAAATTTATGTAGTCCCTTGTAGTTCTGTGTTGTTCTATGGTTGTCTTATGTAGCACCTTGGTCCTGAGGAAACGTTTCATTTCACTATGTACTAACTGGCTGTATATATTGTTGAAATGACAGTTTGACTTGACTTGATTCTTTCTATGCATTTGATGCTCTAATTATATTAAAAAAATCTAATTTAACACTATAAGGTCCACAAATAAGCATTTATTAATACTTTACTAATGCTTTCATATTGATGAATTAATACATACACTAATCCTTAGTGCATCAGGAAATAACAAAGCATGTACAGTAAAAGCCTCTGAGTTATATATGAATAGCGATTAAAATTGTACCATGCGAGCTGATGAAGAAGGACCCAAGCATGTAAACTCAGTGTGTTCTTTAAGGTCAAACCAGTAACCATTTTCATAGTTCCAAGCACTGGGAGGCAGTTTCATAGTACGCAGATCCATAATGAAAACAAAAAGACAGGCACAAGACAAAAAAAATGAGAAACAGAAACAAGGCTTAAATAAAGAAACTAATCAAAATGTCAGACAGGTGAACACATTGGGAAAGAGACCAATGATGAGACAAGGCAGAGACAGAACCAAAACAGAAGCACAATGTAAACAGCGTAGTGTTTGTCATGCAGGGATATGTGCAGTGCTGAGGGCGGATTTATGACTTTACTCATTCTATTAATACTGTGGATTACAGTAAGGATTAGTGCATGTATTCATCATGTCAGCATTAGGTAAGTGTTAATAAATACATATTATGACCTTATAGTAGTGTTACCCATGTATATTCGCACTATACAGACTGTATCTTGTCATCTAGACATTTCCACATCCCCAAATCTTGAAAACCGGCAGCAACAAGAATAACAAATAACCTGAAATTTCTTGTGATAAAGAGAAACATAAAAAGACATGCAGTCCAAACGTGCTACATTTTCTTGCTCTTTGAGGCTTTTTATTGCAGCTCACACATTACACACTGACATATTTAGCAAACAGTGTCAGAAGCAGACAAAAGATAAAGGACTTGGAGCCTAACCTGTGGTAAAGCCCTGCTGGCTTGCTGGAGCTCCTCTGTTATGCTCCAGTCCAAACTCTATGCAGGCTTCACTTATTCACACAGACTGAGTGGAACTGGCAATGGTGTGTGTGTTTGTGTGTGTGAGGGATTTCTCAGGTCATGCATTACTTCTCTCACACACACAAGGATATCAGCAGTGAAACAGGAGGTAAGCTGAGCTGTGTGATCAGTGCACGCTGTGGCTGCCTATCTGCCGTGCATTGTCCTTCTTCAAAACGAGTCAGGAAGCTGTTTCCATGCTGGCCTTTTGGAAGTCTGTAGGGAACGTCTATAACAAGCTTTCCCGAGGGGATAGGAGAAAATGACTGGATGAGCAGCATATTTTATGGCGCTTTTTATGATGATCATAGAGCTATGCTTTCACACAACCACTTGTAGGTTGATTTTCTGTGAGAGCTGTGTGCCTTAGCTCTGTAACAGCTTCAGAGAAGACATATAGAGTCAGCTC
Source organism: Pangasius djambal (assembly GCA_022985145.1). Lineage (NCBI taxonomy): Eukaryota > Metazoa > Chordata > Actinopteri > Siluriformes > Pangasiidae > Pangasius > Pangasius djambal. Next base: position 8,247,736 of record CM040983.1, read on the forward strand.
TAGAATTATTGGCACCATTTAAGATAATGGGTTGCTTCTATCTAAAGGGATGAGATATGAATAAATATAATAAATATAATAAATATCCCAGTATTCCTCTGCACCCTGTTATTAATCAATACATTTGCTACAGGAAATTAATATATATGTATATACAGTACATAATATAAATTCATGTTAAGTGCTTCCACTATAAAGTTTAACTATAAAGTCAAGGCCCGATAGGCAATGCAATGATTCAGCAGCATCCCCTATCTCCTTCTCAGCTCCACAGACCTGTCCTTCAAAAAATCAACCTTCTATAACAACAGCGTGGAGCTGGTCGATAGTCATTCATTAACCTCACCATGGTAGATACTGATGGTGATCTCAGGGGCAGCAGAGCACATGCAGGTGAAAGAGGAGCACTATACCTATCAATGCTCTGGATCACACTGCAGTAGAAGGTGCATTTCCTTTAAAAAACAGTCCTTTACCTCTCTGACCGTGTGGCTGTCCTGCTGGATTGGTGTGTCTTAGGAGAACCAGTTATAGTTATAACGTTAGGAAAGATGCATGCACTTATGTTTTCATGTAGGTTGTTTCTAGACACATGGTTATATAGGTTAAAACCATCAGATGGCTCAAAAAAAGCACTTTTGTTAACATTCTAGCCTTTTCTATGATACCATATAGTATACTGCAGTATAGAGAAGGCTGCGCTAACAAGATTAACTGCTAGCAAAATAAACTTTACCAAAAAAACAATACGTTCCACCTTGGGCCTCTAGAGCCATAGTTTTCAAAGTAGGGTCTGGGGTCAGCAGGGGTCTGTAAAGCATAGTCACTATTTATTTATTTATTTTAAATTTTATTCCATTGGTAGAAGTCACAACCCAGCATTATCAAAGTATTTATATTTATCATTGAGTTTTATAGTTAAAATGTAGGCTAATTGATTAGTCACTTGAATTTAATGAATCCAACCTCAATTCTAATCCAATAACTCAAAACAATAACTTGAAAACAAGTAGTCCTATAAATAATGCCTATTTGAAACTTATTTAAATTTTAATAAAAATGTAGAATTTATGAATGAAAAACTGTATAGCTCCAATAAATATCCAAAATGTTATTAGATTTTTTTAGATTAGATTAGATTCAACTTTATCATTGTTCAAAGTACATGTACTAAGCCAATGAAATGCAGTTAGCATCTAACCAGAAGTGCATAAGTGGCATATTTACAATAAATTACAAATAAGGATATACAGCTATGAGAGTGATATGTACAGGGAAATGGATGACTTATGTACAGAAGGTGCAGTGGGTATTATAAATAGGGATAAATGTGATTTATATATGTATGTACAATCAGTGTACAGTGGTGAAGACATGTTAAGAATATGATAAAAATGTGAACAGGATATAAAAATGAATATATACAATGAATATATACACACATATTATATATATATATATATGCATGTATGTAGGTACAGTAGTGCAAAAGACCGCATTATAATTTATGTAGTGCAAAGAAGCAAGGTGAATAAACAGTGAAGTAAGTAACTGAAAACAGATATTAGAGTGTACAGTGTGATCAGCTGTTCAGTGTAGAAACAGCCACTGGGAAGAAACTATTTCTCAGTCTGTTTGTGCGGGCGCTAAGGCACCGGTAGCGCCTTCCAGATGGGAGGAGGGTAAATAGTCCGTGATTCAGGTGAGAGGCGTCTTTGATAATGGTGTTCCCCCTCTGCAGGCAGTGTTTGTTGTAAATGCTCTCGATGGTGAGTGCCAGTGATGCGTTGGGCGGTTTTCATCACCTGCTGAAGAGCTTCCTGGTCTGTTGCAGTGCAGTTGCCATACCAGATTGAGATGCAATTGGTGATGATGCTCTCAATGGTACAGCGGTAAAAGTTCACGAGTATATTGGAGCAGGAGTGGGCCTTTTTCAGTCTCCTCAGAAAATAAAGGTGTTGTTGTGCCTTTTTAACCAGAAAGGAGGAGTTCAGGGACCAGGTGAGGTCCTCGGAGATGTGGACCCCAAGGAACTTTATACAACTATATTTATGTACAACTTTATTGTACACTTTTAAATAAAGAACCTAATATGTAGTTAATTTTTTAAAAATTTATTTTCTAATCAATTAAAGGGGTCTTTGCCTGCTAAAAAACTCTAAAAAAACTCCTGCTCTAGATGTTTACTTTCCAAATGTTGAAAGTTGAGCTAACATTATATCACTTTTTGATTTACAGTTATAATACTTGATTAATGTGTCATCATCCCCACCATTGTTCCATCTCCTCTCCCTCCTTCTCCTGTTTCCTCTCACCATCCTTTGACATCCCAAATTAGGTCGAATTGTCTCATATTAAACAAAACATATAAAACAAATAACATTGAGTACTGTTGCTTTTATACAAGAAATAAATATTCAAATCAATCTGATCTCATAACATCTCATAATGTGATTAGATTTAGTTTAATTTAGTAATAATTAAATCATTAAGGAGGTACACAGACTAACCTCTACTTAACCCTGACAGCAAAGTTTATATGTTTTTATATAAACCGAGTCATGCAACTAGTTACAAATTTGTGAGTTATGCTGTGAGACAGTTTTGATTCAAACATCCTGGGAAGTATTACTTATTTTAAAGTTTTAAAGTACAAACTTTAAGACTTTTATATTACTGCTTCTCATGTACTAGCCCCATATCCTTTTTATGAGAAGAGTTTAGTTTGTAAGTGTTCACAAAAATGTCATTTGAACACCTCAGGTATGAGTGAGTAACATCTACTGGGACCGTCTTGCACTGCAGCAAGCAGCCTTCCAGCTGTTTTCCAGTGTAAAGTTTTCTTATGAAATCATATTAAATGATGCCATGCATAGTGAAAAAGCCTCTTAAACTGTTTGGTCATTCAACATAAGCTGCCTTTGAGGTATACAGTTAGGAAGATATACACTGAGTCACCAGGTAATTAGAATCACCACCTGGACAGCTAGAGAGTCTGTGAAGATTTACTTTATCAATAAATGTGGACAAGAACCAGCTACTTTCACAGAAAGATACAGTTTGACTGACGCAGCAGATGACCACCTACAGATTTGAGCTCAACAACCACTCGAGATTATCTTGTTTTTACTCACCACTTACTGCTTCAAAGAACATTCTAATACATTTTAAAAACAGGATTCTTTTCATCTTTTTTCAATCCAGTGAATATATCCTGCTCAGAAAAGTTCATTTTGTTTTACTCTGTAAATGTTTATTTTACTGATGGAAATTGGTGAAGTGTGTATACAAAAATGTGTGGAGAGCCTTCACGATTCTGAGGCTTGTGGCCAGAAAAGTGTACAAAAGGTATCAGGCGCTCTGTAACCATTTGTACATGCACATAGGCCATTCCAGGCCGCTTCTCACTAGGGGTGATATATGTTCACATTTATGAGCATGGGGAATGGATATGGTGAAGGCAAGAACAATTCTCAGGAGAAAACTGATGCAGAAACTGAAATAGATATTGTCTTAGTATTTTTTATTTCTTTTTTCATTTTTTTTCTCCCATTTATTCCTATTTCCTTCTCATTTCTTTTCCATCCCTCAGTTGGCTTTAATAGTCCATAAAAGTGTAACTTTGTATATTGCTTAAAAACTCTTTATTGTACTCCAAAAAGGAGAGGTGGTGGATTTAAACAAACAAACAAACAAACAAAAAACATTGCAAGACCTGCAGAAACTTCTGCTCAGAATCTAGTACAGAACGTTTGTGCATGACCTGTGCTACAAAGGCTTTTAAGTCAAATAAATCAATGCTTACATTCTCCCTGGTGTGTGAGCGGCACTTCTGCTCATCTGCTCTACAACAAGAGGTCTCAAGGACACAGACCCGGGTAATTAGCTCATCCTCTGACCCTTCTCTTGCAGCGTAGCATATTTTTCACACCACAGGGCTTTCGTCTTTCCAGAAGTCGACCTTTCAATTACAGCCCGAGTTTCACCTCAACATCCCTAAGAGTCCACCTCTGCCCTTTAATTCTTTTTTTTCACCATGTTTTTGTGACGAAGGTAGTGGATGTAGAGAGTGGTGTAGACAGGATTTAATTTGGGGTGGGGGGGAGATGGGAGTGAGCAATTATGTGAAATAAAATCACTGCATGATCTGTACAATGAAACTGGTAAGGAATAGAAGTGGTGGTATGAATGGTAGAATGTGTCATTTAATTATTTAAGGTATGATCTACTGTCAACCAATTTGGCCATAACCTTCAAGAATCCTGCGTGTATGAATGAACATTTTATAAAATTGAAAAAAAAATGTGCGTTGACTTTTCGGAGTGCAATCATGGCAAATCAGTACGATACAAAAGCCGTTTTTTTCCCAAAAAAAAAAAAGATTTTATTCAAATTTAACTTGCAGCACAGATAAAAGTAAATGGTCATTTTCAGAGAGGATTTGACCACCTCGTTATTCTAATTTCCTACAATATAAAAGTATGAAAATCATTTTATGAGTATCTGTGGAAATCCTCTTCAAGAATCCTGTGGAGTTTTCTGAAATTTAATGTGAAAAATAAATTATTTTACTAGCATATTGTGGATTTTTCTATATGAGTAAAAATACATCTCAATCTTTGTTTTTTGTAAACAAGATGTGGGTCAGAATGATTTTTTTTTGCATTGTGTTTTTGATGAAGCTGAAAGAACAAGCATCATTTTTCTACACCAGTTGCAAATGGATTACCATTGTAATCAACATGCACATAACAATTATTTAGGTTCACAAAGCATTTCTGAACTGCAGATGATGTTACCATAGTCCATAATAGGCATAGGAAATAAAAATCCTTTATGACAGATCCACTGAAAATGATTAAACTAACATGCTAACTAGCTGCCTAGAAAACGGAAATTACACAATATCTTGTTTCTCAGCATAACAGATGGTAGCCGATAAAATGTGTTCGAACAAACTAAGGGACGCATTCATTTGATATCTCGGGTGGTTAAATACTGAGGAATCATAATGATGATGACTTCTTTAAAACATTATTTTTACACAAGCCCAAATTCCATCCCCTAGCTATGCCTCTCGGTGGAACATTTTGGGATGATAAAAAATGATGTAGCATTGGCAATCCAGGCATTCATTTAAACTTTAATTTCGGATCCACAAAATTGTCTGGTAAGTTGCATGTCTCTAGCTGTTCTAGCTTCTTATCTGTCAGAATTATGACAATAGCCCAATATTTAACATGCAGAATGTCTCTGAAATGACACTCTTTCGATCCAATTCACATCTTTTCATTTGGCAAGCCTTCATGGACAGACTGCTGAGGTCAATAGCATTCTTTGAAATGCATGAGTGGAGAATATAACGCTTATATGCATAATTGCTAACTCAGGTGTGAAGCTGGCAGGAGGTTGGATTTCTGAAAGATGGACTGAATCAGAAAGAAAATCAGCTTGCATCTTGTGTGGTTTGTGATCTTCAAACAGGGCTAGTTTCTTAACAGAAAGACCGACAGTTAGATATCAAGACATATGGCCAAAAACATCAAAACATGAGAGAGATAGGGTCTGTGGGGATGTAGGGGGTAATATTTCCTTGCATAGCTGTGATCATCTGGACCGCAGGCTCAGAACAATAACAAACAGATGGTACAGGTGGTCAGTTTATATTGCAACAGCATTAGCATTCACGTCTTACCTTGTATTGGCCTGAAACTGTAGAAATATGTTGCAGCTGAAATAGCCAGGTGATGACTCTTCTCCCAGAGGAGAGGAGAGGATATAAGAGGTAACACAATAGCAGGATATGAGACAGGAGACACTAGTGGCAACAGTAGCATCACTGAGGAATGTGAATGCTTGGGCCTGTCTGATTCACTCCTGCTGTCACACAAGCTATTTGTGAATATGTTCGAGAAATAGTATTTTTGATGCCAAAAGCTGAGAAGCTTAAGTCATATCTAGTTCATGTTGTTTTCGGTGCCAGGGTCTGTCAGCTTTATTTAACTGAAACAGAGGGAACCAGGGCTGCTGGGATGTACTCTGAGACCTACAGTGTGTATTGTGATTTTCAGTATTTCCTGTATCAATAATATATTTGTGAGATGTTACAGTACATAGCGTACACAATACCTTATAATGCCTAATGTCAGTAAGGAATAAAACACTTGGAGGCATGCTGTTATAGAAAAATAATCAAAGATGGGATGGCTTATGCTTGTGAGCATGTGCATGGTCTTATGTTAATAAGCATAAGGTGTTTGCTATTGTTAACGAAATGTCTTTACAAATGCACAGATTTACTCCTAAACGCAGGAGAAGGTTTTAAGCAAACTGTCTTACTAGGCAAAATAAAAACAACTGTGTTTTAGACGCATGGTCTGATTTACATCTTCATTTATCATCAAGTGCATCCTACTTACTTTAATACGGAAACAAATCCGCAGCGTCTATGATAAATATTCCACATGGGTTTCTCATGGCTAGGATGTTTGCTGCTGCAAATCCCTCAAACATCTGAACTTTCGTGCAATTCTTGTGGAAAGCGATACTAACAACTGATAGGAATGTTGGTTCAACTGCTCTACACCAGAGTTCTCCAGCCACTGAGAAAAGGTTTCAGAGCAGAAAATAAAATATCCTGTAGTCATCTTTATTAGGAAGCCGGCCCCTCTAGCCAACCCCACATTCATATGCACATAAACATGTTGCATATGCTGGATTTGCCTTTCCTTCACAGTTTTCTGCCCAGGCTGGAGACCTGACGAAGGTAACCACATTATAAACCAGCCATCAATCAAAAGTGCAGTAGAGTCAGTAAAATCAGCCTGGCATCTAAGTGCAGAGCTGCTGGTGGCTGGTGCATGGTGCCAGTGAATTTCCCTCGCTCTCCCTGATTTCCTGAACAAATGCTCCCTCCTGGAGCGAAAGACATAGTTAGTTCCCCAGAGGCGCGTTGGATGGTCTCTAATGAAGCATGTCAGCTCCACCTGATGAAACAGAAAAATTTGCAGCCAAAAATTTGCCTTTTTATGCCTCAGTTCAGCCAAAGAGAGCAAAACGAGCCTAGTAATGCCATTAAAAGATAAAGCTAAATGAGCAACACAGATTGACACACAAATTCTCTAATGACTTTCACTAATAACTTTCATCTTCTAATATATGATGAAGCTATGAACATTATAAATATTGTAGCCTGATATTTCACAATGATGTGTTTTGTCAGTGTTTTAATGCTTATTTAATGTCAAAATTATGTCATATTTTTTCTTATTAGAGCGTAGCTTAAGTGTGTGATTATGTAGTGCACAGTTATTTTGGATGATTAAAATTAAAGCCCATCATGAAGAGTGCAGTGATGAATTTGGTCCATAATGGCATCATTACACATTAATTCATCTCATAAACGATTCATTATGCCTTTTGCAAAAAAAAAAAAAAAGAGCAAATGAACACTTTATGAAGACATGTAGTGAAATCAGCACTTCAGTATATCTATCTATCCAGGTTATAAGATACAGTTGAGTGCAAATATTTACAGGCCCCTTGGTTTCTGGGTTAAAAAATATGTAGACACATTTTAAATGTGATCAGAATGAAACAGGATGTTTATTTCTCAATTCAAAGGACTTAAAAATTACAGCAATTAAGTAGGCAGTTATCTTTATCAGTCGCAAACGTTTGCATCCCAAATGACATGGTCTAAATAATTTATTTGAATGTGCCTCATTAAGATATATAATGACTTAAAGCAGTCAACACATTTTAATGAGTCAAGGCTTATTTAAGGCATGAAATGTTCAAACAGGGGTAAAACTCAAGTGAGCAGTCAAAGGGATCAGAAAAAAGGCATCACAAGACCTAAAACAGAAAATACTGATCTTTCACAGAGCTGAAAATGATCAATTAGTCAAAGAGGAAGAAGCATAGACACATAAGCACAAAGACATGATCAAAGAAAAAGAAAAATAAGAGTAAGAAGCCGGAAAAATGTCCACATGTGGAATAAACATAGATATTCAAAAATATAATTTTCATTGTTTCGCTATTAATATCATGGCATGCACTTTTTTTCTTACTTGTAATAATAAGATATCTTTTAAACCACACACATTAAATATCTTCTTGATTTTATTTGCAAACCCTTGCACTAAACTGTATAAAGGCTAATACTTATGTTCCAGAGCTAGAACATGATTAGAAAGAATAAAAAAAGCAAAGCAAATGCAACAACAAGGCACGTTTAGCTCTGCATTTCACTTTGAATATCTTGCTTGATTTTAGACTTGTTTCATGCCAATGCTAATCACCGCCAAAGCAACTCCAGAGAAAACAACCCCACAGCTTTCACAGTCATTTACTCTCATTAAAACACATTCTGCCAGGAATCTGTGATATGAATGAATGCCTGCTCAGTGCCATTGACTGTAAACCGGTCTTTAGTAATAACATTACTGAAACTACATTATAGCAACTTCCAACCTCTCTATACAAAGTCCATATGGCCGACTGACATGATATTTTAAATAAAAACAGAAAACTTTACTATTTAATTACTGGAAAATAACATCGATTCTCATGAGAACACAGAGGGCTGCTTGTTGCAGGCTGGTTTAAAGTCACGAATATTGTGAGACATGGTCACTAAACAACCTGAAATATTAAAAATGACTGAATATGTGGAACTGAAGTATAACCCTGCTGAACTAAGGTCAACATGGTCTCACACTTGCAATTTCACATTCTCATAGCAATTCACATTGCTCAAGCTATATAAAAAGATATGAGTGTTAAAGTTAGGGTTATGGTTGGGGTTAATGTTTGTACCATTTGTATGACTCATTTATATACAATGGAATAAAATCCAAACACCACCATTGATGTCCGACTGATTAAGGCAGCTTGTTGCTTGTTTATTCAATGTTGACAACATCTAGGTGTATTTCAAATGACATAAAATGAACTAATATATTAGGGATGTAATGAAATGAAACTATCTGTATCCTAATCCTTTTAGTGCTCCAAATAGCCATATCTGTATTTGGATTTTTTGCCCCCAGAAACACTGGAAAACACTGAGAAAACCCCCAGAGGTAGAAATGCCAGTATTGTCAGCATCGTGTGTTCTGGTTCTGTGTCACAAGGTGAACTGGATGGATGCAATTGCAGATAGTTTCACTTTTAATGAAAGGGAGGCAGACAAATCCAAATCAACAGGCAGATTCAAAGTCAAAAACAAGCAAAGGGTGAGGCGATCAACAAACCAGACAACGTAGTAAAATCAGAAAATCAAAAAAAAACCAAAAAAACAGGAAACAATACAGAGTAAAACAACACCACCTGAGTGATACTTTGCAATGTGTTAGTATGTGAGAGTCCCTTTTATAGTGTGTGTTTGATTGGGAAAAGGTGAAGGTAATCAGATGTCCGGGGATTGGGAACATAGACATATAAAATACCTAGACGCCTCATTGGAAGCTGGATCGTACGTCAAAGTCGCCGCCATCTTGGTGAGAGCAACTTTTCCATCATTCACATAAGTGGACTCGAGAAACTGCCTCTTTTTATTGTCTATATCATTTTGTAATTGATATTACATTCTAATATATTATTATTATTATTATTATTATTATTATTATTATTATTATTATTATTATTATTATTATACAATTTGCTATTATCAGTCTGTTAGGCTGTTGTATTAGGGTACTACTCATTACACACTATTCTACTTGTTATTATTCATCTATTATTATTATTATTATTGTTGTTGTTGTTGTTGTTGTTGTTATATTTTCACACTATAATTACAGTATTATACATACATGCCATTCTATATCATACTATATGCTATACCCTATTATCAATTTTATTATTATGCTATTATATTATTGTACTACTTATTACTTTTTTATTGAATGTTATTCTTAATTATTCTTATAGTTATAGTTACAGTTATACTACTGTACATATTTACTATAACATCTTACTTTATACTATATTACAAATATATTTGCTGAACTGTTGTTGTACCAAATCATGTGATGTATTTTCAGAAAGAAGCCATCAGTTACCTTTGTTATTGTCTGTTTTGGAGTATGTACCCGTAAATAATTGCATCGTTTTAGTGCTATAAAAATATAGAAAGGAGCCTGCCAGTGTGATTTTTACTTGTCAGTTTGTTCCATTTCTCAATTTTGGTAAATTATTACTTAAGATGGGCATTTGTTTTTCCCCAGTATTTCAAAGGGAATGAGGTATGTTCTGACCTGAAGCACAAGGAAAGCTAAAATGGTGAGGTTAAACACAGAAAAGACTTTTTGAGAAGATTTACTTTACACAAGTGCGAGCTTTTGCAATTCTTTATTGCTTTGTAGCTTTTGTAATTCTTTATAGTTTAAATAAATGTAACTATCTAGTTTAACTATCGAGATTTTAAGTAACTGGAGATTTTTTGTACACCACGTAGATCATAAACCACTGATATCAGTTGATAAAAACAAACGTTGTCATATTTTTACCCAGAAAAACCGTAGCTCTCCCTTTTTCGTTGCATTTGTTTACAGGGAACTTTTGCCCGCACCAATATGGCGGACGCATTGTCGCAGCAATGGACCGAAGCGGCCAATGAGGCATCTAGGTATTTTATATGTCTATGATTGGGAATGTATTAGCAGTGATGGGTTCTGGGAAGCAGCCTATATATATATATATATATATATATATATATATATATATATATATATATATATATATATATATATATATATATAGCCTATTAGCAGATTAGCTAACTGTACTAGCTATAAACACCCTCCAGAGACACCAGTGATCTCTCCTACTTCCTTCCAAGCTTTATTTTTTCTTAATGTCTCTATACACAATTCATGAGAAGCCACATAACTCTTCCATTTTTTTTGAGTCAAGCAGTACATCTGAACTACTTGCAAGTATGACCTAATGTTGTCATTTGGTAAATGAAAAAAAAAAAAAGCCATACCATGCATGCCACATGATTAGGAAGGAGGAATTAATCGAGCAATCATTTGAGGAATCATTTGAGCCAATCATTAAAAAATGAAAATGAATGGTCATTTGCTGTTTGTCGAATTGCTAGTGTGAATACAGGGTTAGTGCTTGATTAGTCTGTGTACTTATACCCTCTTCTGTCTTTGTTTCCTCGCCAAGTCAAGTCAATTGTATTGTGCATTTCTGAGCCTTGGTTTTCTTTGATTCTTAGTTTCTCTTTGTCTAGTATTTTTAAGTTTTGACCCTTACCTGTTTTCCATGTTTTGCATTACGGATTATTCTTGTGTTGGTGTCTGCCTGTTATTTGCTCTGCATACTTTGATGAAGATTTATGGAAAGCCCCAAATAAAAAACTCACTTTGCAGTTTACTCACTTTCATCTTGCCTCTCAACGCACATTACAAAAACGATTATAATGAATAATAATAATAATGATAATGGCCTGGTCTCCCATTCAGGGTGTATTCACTCAGTTCCTAATGAATAACAAATGGTTCAGGTTACTTACTAATATATGAACCAGTTTAAGTACTTTAATTATGCAGCGTTTGGGAAAATGCTTGTTAATTAATGCACATTCTTAAGATGAATTTAATGAAGTACTTAGCATTGCCAAACTTTTGAGAAACACAACCCCTTAACATTTATAGATTAAATATTTTAAGGCTGCTCTTGTTCAAATGTGGAAGTTTTCTGTTTTAAGTGCAATGTCGCAATAAAAGTGTAAGAACAAGAATAAAAGAGAATATGAGATATTTCTGTTTATAGAGCAATGACAGCCCTGTGCCTATAATGTGAGAAGCTCTTCTCGCTGTAGCTGCACTTCATATTATATTTGAAACCAATTTAGGTGTGACATACCGTACGTACGATTGCAATTTATCTTTTAGGCTACGGTAAAGTATTTTTCCCCTTGTACCTTAAACTCAAGCTCTTCCTAGGGCACGCTTTAGGTGTCAGTGGAACTGGATTTTATTTCATTACTGAAGCTTTGACAAAAACAAACACATAAATTACTGGACACATGACTGTAAAGAATACTTATTACAGAATTCCAGAGGCATGAAGATGACTGAAAATTCAATAAACATAGCAAACACAATCAATGGCTCCAAAGAAAATGTGTATTTGAATGAAACTCATTAATCTTAAGCCTTTAGGCTTTGTGTCAAAAAAAAAAAAAAAAAAAAAAACACAGAAAGATGACACTGAAATTATGTTTATTGCGGAGGCTGCTATGTTAGCAATATAATGAATCTGTGTAGCAAGTGCGACAGAAATGGCAACAAGACTATGCAGAAGACTACAGATATGTAAAAGGAGAGATACACTATATTACCAAAAGTATTCGGTCACCCATCCAAATGATCAGAATCAGGTGTCCTAATCACTTGGCCTGGCCACAGGTGTATAAAATCAAGCACTTAGGCATGCAGATTGTTTTTACAAACATTTGTGAAAGAATGGGCCGCTCTCAGGAACTCAGTGAATTCCAGCGTGGAATTGTCATAGGATGCCACCTGTGCAACAAATCCAGTCGTGAAATTTTCTCGCTCCTAAATATTCCACAGTCAACTGTCAGCTTCATCATAACAAAATGGAAGAGTTTGGGAACAACAGCAACTCAGCCACGAAGTGGTAGGCCACGTAAACTGACGGAGAGGGGTCAGCGGATGCTGAAGCGCATAGTGCAA
>CM040983.1:8260554-8294638 GCA_022985145.1 Pangasius djambal
GCTTTTGGAAGAATGGTCAGAAATTCCCATAAACGCACTCCTCAACCTTGTGGACAGCCTTCCCAGAAGAGTTGAAGCTGTAATAGCTGCAAAAGGTGGACCGACATCATATTGAACCCTATGGGTTAGGAATGGGATGGTACTTAAGTTCATATGTGAGTCAAGGCAGGTGACCGAATACTTTTGGTAATATAGTGTAGGTAACCATTTTTATAATTATTATAAATAAATGAACTAGAATTTGCATGGATTTGTTGCACATGAGTGATGTGGTTGGATTTTGTTCAATTACATTAGAAAACTGGTGAATAATCACTTACTATTTTACCACTGCAATTTCATTTTGGTATCCACTTTGGTATCTGGGAAATCTGGGTGTAAAAAGAAAGTAAGGACTTGCATAACAGTTGAGTAACCTGTCTGAGAATAATGGTCATAATGGGCTTCTTGTTCAAAATGTATCTAAACAAGCCTGTGACATGCTAAGAAGGGAGTAAAAATTCAATGTGAAAGAAGAAAGACAAACAGGTCTGTATTAATTTTTTAGGAATAAAATTAAACTATTTACAACAACTCTCAAGAGTTTAATGTTTTTGGAACCCAAACAAGTTTATGCAGCTATTTCTGGAGCTGTACGATCAAATTCAGATTCTTCTTGTGTCTCCATCCTGTGTTCTGATCGAGTCTGGAGTCTCAATGTTCATGCCAATGCATTCTAAACATTTTGCTAAGACACATTTCTGAACATCGTGAACACAGAGAAGATCACAAGAACAGAATTGTTTGCACCTGAAATGTTCATTTGATCACACAACTACAAAATGACATGTAAAGTACTCCAGAATGAAAACAGGTGAAAGTCTAAACAATGTGATTCTGTCCATATGTGTGGTAAACAAAGGAAACAGAAATTATTGGGATCTTATGGCTTAAGATGGTGTACTTCTCATGAAATAGTTTTCTTAACAATACCCTGAATAAGGAAGCTTAATTATTAGGATAGTCACTAGAAATGCTATTACTACTACTACTACTACTACTACTACTACTACTAACAACAACAACAACAACAACAACAACAATAATAATAATAATAATAATAATAACATTACTGAGTGAATTATGAATTTGCCATTATCAAAAGGTGTACAGGACACACAGTGGGTGACTAAGTAAAGGAAAAACAGTGACTCCATTATGATGTGGGAGGCATTTATTTTGCTGGCATTGTTTGGATCTAATTGTTCTTTTATAGAGAAGCATCACTGCAAATCAATACATGGTCTGATTCTAATAATCATTCTGATTATTCTGACTGATCACCTTTATTCTATGATGAAATAGTTCTATCTTGATGGAAGTGGTTTCTTCCAGGATGACCCAGCCCCCATGCTCAAGTGAATGAGGACTCACTGAATGGTTTGATGAGGATGGAATTGCTATAAATCTTATACTATGGTCATCAGAGTCGCCTGATCTCACCCCGATAGAACACCTATAGGAGATTTTGGAGTGACGTGTTTGATAGCGCTCTCCACCACCATTATCATAAAAAAAAAAACACCAACTGAGAAAATATCTTCTGGAAGAATGGTGTTTGTGTCTTCTATAGAGTTCCAGAGACTTGTAGAATCTTTGCCAAAATGTAATGAAAGTGTTTTGGTGGTTCACGGTGGCACTTTACTATTGCACTTTGTTTGTTGGTTTTTCCCTTTAATTTATCCTTTGTCTGTAGATCATGCAGCAAAATCTCAATCATGGAACACATCCATTGTAATATCTCTAACAAGGAGAGCTTTGAATAGCAGTAAGAATCCATTTACTTGGGATTTTTCCATAGACATAATAAAAAGTAAATGACTGGCATCGATGAACAGAAAGACTGTACTACAAAATTCAGACACAGATGGGGGTCAATACCATAAACTAGCATGTCTAAGCAAACAGGGACTATGAGAACTGGAAACACAGACTTGAAATGCAGTAGGTAATGTACATGACTTCCAAACACTAGCAAGAGATTAAATCACAAAGCTGAAACCAAGCTAATTAAAAGAGGTGTGAGTAGTAGGTGAGAACAGGAACAAAATACCACTTGGTAGTACCTGTATTGGGGCATTTGTCCACAGTATACCCTACGACAGAGATAAAGGTTTTGACTGGGAAGGGACAAACTACTGGCAAAGAACCAAAGACAGAGATTAGGAATCGGTCATGGCTGGAGAAGTAACAGAGTCTGTGGCTGACACTGGGGATGGATCTGTGACTGCCAGTGAAAAAGCAGATATTGTAACTGGTGGACTAATCAGAAAATAGGTCAGGTACTAACAGACTTCAATGATTTGGGTTTAAGGACGGATTGTTACCAAGATTTGACACTGACAATAAAGAAAAGAAAGAATGGTGACAAGAATGAGGATCTGGATCCTAACAATGGGGAAGGCTCAGAGCAAGATCTTGAATATTGGAAAGGCTTAGTTGCAGGGACTATGCCAGATTTAAATTGATAGCAGAGACATGGACCCTATCAGAGACACAGGAATAAATCTTTTACCGGTAACAATTGGGTCAGAGATAGAAAGGACCAGAGACAGGGGTTGAAACAGAAGCATAGGCTAACACAATAACAAAGTCCAGGGTGGAGCAGAGCTCAAGATAGAGGAGATACAGTACCTGGAGCAAAGGTTCAAGAAGATGGATCAGGGTCAGAGATAGAGGTTACACTAGTAGCTTGACAGGGCATAAAGACTAATTTGGGGACTTGAATAGAGAAACAGAATGAGCTAGTTGTAGATATTGAAGCAAAGGCTGATCTAAGAACTAAGAAAGAAAGTCAACAGAAAGTGTGAAACATTTAATCACAGACATAGCCCAAACAAGAATCTCAAGGAAAGATACCTTAAAATTAAGGACAGTAGCAGTGACATCAACAGGAACAGGAAAAAAGTAACAGTTATTCCTGCACTTGCAAAGACATATTTAGAGCTAAAAAAAAAAAGCACAGCTCTTAAACAAATCAGCACTGACCTTTTCAAAACTAGAAACACAAAAACCTGGATATTAGCTAACAACAGCTACAAAGATAAGCATTAAGAAAGAGCTACTAAATTGCTATTTGGCCTGGGAGTCACTACCTGATATAAAAGAGGCACTGATCAGGCACTCTGATCCCCAATGGCATGTAGTGGCTGTGCGTCCAATACATACCACATGTGTATGTCACATGCTTACGGTGTGACAGGTCACTTCATTTTTATCAAGACAACAAACACCCACATGTGCAACTGTGTCAGTGGAACATGGGGGATAGGGACAGTTCATGATGGTCCAGCTGTAATTACAAAGCTCAATAAAAACATGACAGTGACAGCATGACAGTCAATAAAGACAATATGAGACCATTGTTGCTAGGCAACTACAATAAGCACATTATGACATTCACTCCCAGCAACTTTAATAGAAATGGTACCAGACAGGCTGGTTTGAGTATACTGCTGATCTCCTGGGGTTTTCACTCCAGGTGAAAACATCCAGTGAGCGGCAGTTCTGCCAGTTGAAACGCCTTGTTGCAGGGAGAGGTCACAGGAGAATTGCCAGACTGGTTTGAGGTAACTGGAAGGCTACAGTAACTCACATAGACCACTCTTTATAACCATGGTGAGCAGAAAAGCATCTCAGAGTGCACAACACATTGAACACCTTGAGGCCGAAGGGCTACAACAGCAGAAGACTACATCCGGTTCTACTCCTGTCAGCCAAGAGCAGGAATCTGAGGCTATAGTGGGCACAGACTCACCAAAACTGGACAGTTGAAGACTGAAAAAGTGTCCCCAGGACTTTCTCCAATCTACTGTAAATCACTGCAGTAAATCGAAGGCTAAAACACGGTTACTTTTTATAGGTGACATAAAAAAAAAAAAATTTAAAAAAGGGAACAGAACTGTGTAGTTTTCTTAACAAAGTTGTAGCTTCAATGTCATCAGTAATGGTTAGTTCACATAAGTAGTCAATGATCCCCTCAAACAGCACTATAGTGTGTTGTTTTTCTTTGGTTGTGTCAGACATAAGCAGCTGAATGTAATCCTAGCCAACTTCTAAAGTCACTCTGAGAGGCAGTCTGACAGCTTTACTCCTTAGAAGGCTGTGATTGCCAGTTATTTATGCTACTCTGTTTTTCCACCCTGAACTTAGAAGTGTTCACCTGTTTATTTTCAGATAATTATGCTTTGATTTTCTGTATTTGAATGAGACTAAAACTGGAAAAACAGACAGATGTGAGAGAAGATGCAACATGGTAACAATACACAAGTGGAGAATCTTTATTTGTTCCACACAGAAGTACAGTAATCAGTAGTTGGGGTAAAAAAACATAAAACGTTAGGATAAGAGTGGGCAAATCCACAGCATAAACTAGAAGGAAGGTCAAAATCAGACAGTAGCAAAATGGATGTAATAGACCAAGAAGGCTAGAAAGGTAAGACACTAGGGTTAAGGAAGAGAAAATCTAAAGAAATGTCAACTATGGTATGTATAAAATAACAAAGAGTAGCTAACATCTTAAGTAGGTTTTAAACAGAATGTTTTCTAGATATACAGTATGTCTTGTGCTGCTGTTGCATGTGTAGACTCTCTATATAACTGTCCTGGTTATTCTTCAGTAACTAGCCTCCCACTAGCTCACTCACATCACCCCATTGCTGCATTCCATCCTCTGACCTTCTGTAGCTGCCCACTGAAGTGTGCCTACAAAGCCAAAAATGGACCAGCTACCACCTAATCCACTCTGTATGACGCATCCCTTCAACTCTTTAGCATGGCTTGACTTGACCCCCCCTTTCCTCAAGATACAAGGATGATATCCATCAAGACCCTTCTCGGTCCTGGCACCCAGGTGGTGGAATGAACTTCCCCATCTGTCTGACCAGCTGAGTCACAGTCTGTCTTCACATAAAGACTGAAGATCCAGCTCTTCACTAAGCACTTAAATGAGCACTAAAACATCGACTTGTACTTTAACTGCTGGACCAACTCGGATTAACTCAGTGACAGCTGGTCATGATTTTAGATGGGAAACTAAAATCCAATGTCTGTCAATATCTTAACAATTAAACTATAAGTGTTGAGCAATGCATTATATCACAAGGTCTCATCTATGCCATTAAAAAAACTATTACACACACTGAAAGGCAGATAGGGGGCCACATTCAAGATGAAGTGTTTCAAGCCCATAGTGCTCTACTGGGTTCCTGCCTTGTTTCGTCCAAATACCAAACATGAAACACTGAACAGTTGGAACCCTTCAAAAGTTATAAACGTCCTGAGGTCTTTCCTTTTGTGCAATTTGTTCTTCTAGTCTATCTACTTTTGGTTTCTCATCCAAAGTCATTTTGTGGAAAATTACGATAGAGTAAATAATCCACCTTGTTCATTTTCATTGTATTTCATAGTGCCTTCTCAATCACTCTTAATGATGTATTATGGATGTGTCAGTGAAGCAGGCTGAAAAATATCAGCTGAAGTGGAGACCAAATCTAGGGGGGTTTCAGTCTGTATAATCACCTGTCATGACTGTCACTGATATCTACAGTCTGGGCTAGAAAGAAGTCAGCACCAGCCTTGTTTCTTTATACCATTCTGTGAATTTTTCTTATAGACAATCCAACAGCATGTGATCTGATGAGGATGCTAAAAATGAAACTTTATATTTATGTCTTTTTATCTTTGAAAGACAGCCTTTTTGTACTAGCATGATGATATGTTTTTGTTGGAGACTTTAAAGCAATTCTGTAAGACCCTCTGTATAAGGACAACTGTTAAATGCTGTAAATATAAGCACAGGGTTTAAGAAAGTGAAAAACTAGGAAGTGAAAAAATAGATATAAAATACTTATAAATATTTACAAAAATCTGTCTTGGATTTTTCTTTGCTAAATGTGAATAACAAGATGATGTTATGGACAGATAAATCCACCACTGCAGCAGCAAAGAAGTCATCAGTTAGCCATCATTTTGGCCCATGATGGATAGACACACGTTCAGGACATGTTCACACATCAATCAAGTCTGATGCCCAAATATTCAGTTCAAGGAGATATTAATATGCACGCGCAAAGGGTCAAAATTGAGCACAAACGCATGGCATGAAGTGTATAGTATTTCAGGTATTGTTCAGGGATCTTAGCTAAACAGTGGTGGCATGTCAATATTGAAACTTTCATATGAATTAGAAATTCAATATTCTCACACTAGAGTTGCGGCATAGTGTGCAAACATTTGTGTTTGAACGATCACAAATATCTGTTCCCATGTGACCCATATGAGGTTAATTAGCATTTGTCCTGTGACTGACCTCCTCTGTATTGAACAATCCATATGTTTTACAGCCTCCTGAGAGGACAACATCATCCCATTTATTTATTTATTATTCCATTCCAATGGTGAAAGTTCATGATGGATGTTGTTCAGAAACAAAGAGTGAGTCATGGACACTTATGTATATGATTCTGCAGAATAAAGTGAAACCACTTCGGTACCTTGTTAATAAAAACAAAACAAATAAAGTGCTATTTTGTACGAGACTCCTGTTATGGCCCTTGGATATTCAATCTCATTTCACCACAGTGTCAGTCATTGTCTTTGACTTTCACTGATATGTTTGAAATTGCCAGAGAGACAAACACAGTGCATGAAGGATTTACTTCTGAATATTGTGTTGCGAAATGCTGAGGAGGCAGTGAAGGTTAAGGAAATGCATTATTGGCATTGCTAAGCTGTTTACCTCATAGACGCCTTCTCTCTGTGAATAAATAGAAGGAGATATGAGGTCATGTAAAGAAAATGAAAGTATAATTATATGGATATTTCTCACATTTGCAAAGACATAACAATTTGCACAACTCAATTTGTAAAAAGATAGAGTTTAAGTGTAGGGGTAGGAACGAGGCTAGTATTTATACCTAGTGCAATTCTACAGTTTAACCCTTCGAGAGGTTCAGACTCCAGTGAAAATGTAGGATGTGCAAATAAAATACTTCTCTGGTTGAATGCAAAAGTGCATGGTCACTCTTCTGCGTACAAATATTTTGTGCGTGTGGGTGAGTGTGTGTGAGTGTGGGTGAGTGTGTGTGAGTGTGGGTGAGTGTATGCATGTACAGTATATCACCTCTTTACATCAGATAGTATGCACATTATATGAATACATCATCCGAAATGAACAGATAATTTGTTTTAAACAGATACAAATACAGATACTAACGAGAGGTGCACTATTCATTTATATAAAATATCAGCGAGCAGAAGGTTTTAATTGTGTAATGTGGGTGACAGCGAGCATCTCTAGTTGGACTGTAGACCACACCCATTGAATACAGATACAGATACAGATATCAGATATCATTGCATTACACCCCTGGTGCACAGCAATTACTGTTAACATTGATTACTGTTCTCCAAAACAAAAACAAGAGCTTCTCTCAAATTGGCAAACACTCACCAGGTGCAATGAAAAGGGAGTCAAAGGGGTTGTAAAATCTATTAATGGGAGACTAAAGCTCACAACCTTTTTGTGCTTCCTCTCTTTGCATTTGTGGCCTGTCCATCCTGTTTCTCTCATTTCGTGTCCTCTCTCATCCACTCCGTGTTTGAACTATCACATTTTGACATTTTTATTTTTACTATTTTAAATGTAAAAGAGATTTTAAAGGCGAATAAGGTAATAAATGAGGATATGAAGCTAGTAGGTGCAAGTGTTGAGGATGCAGAAGATAGGGATAGGCGGAGAGTGATGATTCGCTGTGGCGACCCCTGAAGGGAAAAGCCGTAAGAAGAAGAAGAAGAAGAAGAAGAAGAAGAAGAAAGGCGAAATGCAAAAGGAAATTGTCTTTTTCATTATGCAAAAGAATAGATTTTTTCCTTACTGCCTTCATGTATGTGATGTCTCTGTCCTCCCCTCTGCCTGTCCTCAAGCAACGCTACATGCAATACATGTCTTTTTTTCAACATCCACACTTAGCCTAATTGCATACTGACCTTTGTATTCTGAAATGTTAAGCTCATTACTAATTAGCAAAGACCAGTATGGTAACAGGATGGTAATAAAAGAGTAAATGTATTTTTGGTGGACAGCACAGATGCTATATGTAGCTAGTTCCATGGAAGCAGTTCATAATTCTTATGAGTTATGATCTGCTCAGTGTTTATAAATTCTCTTTATAAACCTTATATCTTAAATCTCATTTCTTTATACATATTTTCTGACTTTACCTTTTACACAGTAATGCTCAATTCTTAACTATTAAACTATTTTATTCTATTCTATTCTATCTATTTTATCATTTTAGTACTGATTAATATATCATGTTAAGCATTAACATTATTTACCGTATTGTGTAACCACTATAATAATAATAATAATAATAATAATAATAATAATAATAATAATAATAATTCTTCTTCTTCTTCTTCTTTTGACTTTTCCCTGATAATAATGATAATAATAATAATAATAATAATAATAATAATAATAATAATAATAATAATAATAGATTATTTGTAATTGGCAATAATCAGACTCCTATTGTACAAATATGATTTTAAATTGCATGTACATTATTCATACATTTATATATACATATATACAGTAATAAATACATTATAATGTTCAGTTGCATCTCTTGCATAGGAGTCAGTGAGTAATGATTAAAAATAATATACTATCTCTCATGGTAACAGTTTACTGGTACCTTCTGCCTTTATAACACATTCATAAGCATTGCATAAATAGTTTACTAAAACTGTTTATTAATTTATTAATGGCTTATGTCAAATGTGTAAGATAATATTATTAAGTTTTATGCAACTTTGTCTTTACATGGGAAAAACAACCATCAGTTATCATTATAAGTTGACTGAATGAGATACTGGGTTACTGTGCTTTTTTAAATCAATATCTTGAAAGTTTTTAGGTTGTGTTTACTAACAGAACATTCATAACACTTTGAAATAGTTGTAGAAGGTACACATAGTGCTTCATAAGATACACATATAATATTTATCTGTCTACTTTTTAAGAGATGTCAAATTAATGAAGATTAATGTATGTTAAATTTTGGTGTATAAAACTTTTATAAAAAGTTCAGAGGTTATAACACTTGATTTATGCTATAGGCTACTATCTAGTAAATTATGTCATAAAAGGCAGTTGAAAGTCAAACAACATATAGTCATCAAGCGTATGGCCTAGCATCTCATTTTAAGCAGTGTTAGATTCACCATTGTTGGAGGTAATATGATTAACCATGGTTGACAGGTTTTAGCAAAATTTCCAGCCCAACTGCATTAAAAAAAAAAAAAAAAAACACAAAATACCTGAAACTTATCTTCGACATTGACAGAAAGAAGAGGATTACATTGCTCACATTTATGGCGAGACACCTAAAAATCTGCAAGATTGGACATTCAACCTGGGGTCAATATGATTGATGCTGTTCCATGAAATAAAATTATAGCCTGCAGCTGCAGATTTTATTTATGCATAAAATTCCAAGACAAAGCATGATGGAAAATGCATGGCTGGCAGACAACGCAACAAGGTCATGGAGGCTTTTTTTTTTTTTCATGGTGTACTATGGAATCTGAGTTGGGATATATGTCAGCAGAGATGTGCCAGGATTCTGTGTCAGCATAAATGCTCTGTAGGGGAGAAAATTCATGTCCCAGAGTGCATTATTCATTACACTTTCATGAGCATGAAGTGCTCATACACCCCCTGCCTGCACTTCAGAACATATCTGCACTGAAAACCTCTACCTCAGAGGAAATGGCTTTAATCTTGCATCAACTAACAAGCTTCAGTCTACGTTTAATTCCCTCATTAGTGTATTACAAAATATCAAGCCACTTTAGCCTCTCAGTATGTCTAATTTGTCAATTTCATGTAACGTACAAGAGTAAAATCTCATTAAATGAGCACAGGGCTTTAAATATTAATAACTAATGTTTCATGTGTAATTTTGAAATATCTAAGTAACATGTTAAGCAAACTCCTTTAATGTAGCAACTCTCTGATCACAAAAAGTCTTGAATATTTTGTCTTGTGACTTTAACTTTAACTTGCACTTTACCACAGAAACAAAACACACAACTATACTATTTAAAGTAAATATAGCTAAGCAATATTTAATAGGAAGATACCACATGATGTGAGATTCTGATCTGTTCATCTCACTGTTAGCTCTGTTACTGCTTTCTGATATGAAGAGGTCTTGACTGACATAAGGTATTTTCTTTTTTAACTTTCTTTTTTGGGGGCTATAACAATATTGTTGTGAGGCTATAGCAATACTGAAGTAGAAAACACATCATTGAAAATGGCTGTGTTCAAAATCTATTTTTAAAAACAATAAGAACTTTCACATTGAACTATTTTCCCATTTAGTCACAGAAATATAGAACACTTCAATGCCAATATACAACATACAACATCACACACAACAATATACACTCATCCACTAGAATGGGGAAAAAAGTGATGTCACTGACTTGGTCAGTAATCGTGGCATGGTTGTTTGTGCCAGACGAGTTGGTTTGAGTATTTCGGAAACTGATGATCTTCTGGGATATCCCACGCACAGCAGTGTCTGAAGTTTACACAGAATGGTACGAAAAACAAACAAACAAACAAACAAAAACATCCAGTGAGTATCTTTTTCTGAGAGAGACCAGACTAGTTTACGCTGACAGGAAGACTCAAACTCAACTAACTCGAATAACCACTCGTTATAACCATGATAAGCAGAAAGGCATCTCAGAAAGCACAAGATGTCACAAAGGAATGCTTTTCTGCTCACCACAGATGTAAAGATTAGTTATTTCAGTTACTATAGCCTTCCTGTCAGTTCGAACCAGTCTGGCCATTCTCCTCTGTCTTCTCTCTTTAACAAGGTGTTTCCTCACCCAGAACTGCCACTCATTGGATGTTTTTTTTTTTTGCAGAATATTCTTAGTTTCATTAGACAGTAAATAAAGAATACAATTTTGTTCAGATGTAAATTCAACAGAATTTTGATGGCTTTGTAATCAACTGGGAAGATTTCAAACTTTGCTTGGACTTTTGATCTCTGTGTTTGCTTTACAATGATTATAATTTTACATGATTTGACATGATGAAATCATGGTTTATCCACAGCAACATGGTGTGTAAAATGTCAGTATTTCAAATGTTAATAATAGTGATGCTGCATAATGATGTTAATCTAAAGAAGATGGAAAAGGAAGATGGTAGATAGACCAGGAAGATGATTTTTTTTGGCACTTCATTTTAAAGAGCACTACAGCATCCCTTCTCATTCATGTTCCGTCGAGCCTCGGAAAAAGAAATCGCACATCCACCGATAGTGCATGTGGATGGGTGTAATGTAATATAAAACTGGTCAGTTGTTGGCCAGTATGATGGAGCACCACAAGAACTCAATCCGCAGAAAACTCTACCTGAGTTGAACACCAGGTCAAAGACAAATGAGTCGCACATCATTTCTTTCCTAAGATTTGGTTTGGAAAGAAGGTTTTCTGCCTTAATAACAGCACCAGAGCTGTCAGGTGTCTGGATGTCCCCTGTATCTTGATCTTTGCTATTGCAGACATTTTCTATCAGACTGAGGTTTGGTGAGTTTGCGAACCAGTCCCAGCGTTCCGTCATGCACGGCGAACAAGACCTATACAGATTTGGCCAAGTTGTCTTCCTGGAACAAGGGAAAGAAAAGGCAACAATGAAGAGTCTGACAATCTAGTTTTATATTCAGTTATATTTGTCCACCAACAGCAGTGCCTTATTGTACCATGACATTTGTGCATGCAGATATTGGTGGATGTGTTTGGATTTCATGTATTGGATATGTAGCATTCAAGCAACTAGTAAAGCAAGCCAAGAATGGTTAGTACACTCTATTTCTAGAGGTGCAGACTTTATTTTTTTATCACTTAGATCTGTTGCCACATGTCCATTAGAGTATAACTGGATATGATCTTACCATGTTAGGTGGAAAAGAATGAAATTGCTTCTCTAGCTGTAGGTTCAGGGAAATGTCTCATCTATTAGGTTCTGTAGAGAGAACTGAGCACTGAGTTCACCAAGGATGTTGTGTGGGTGGCTGGTTGCTGAAAAAAAGGGGGAAAAAACAACCTGTCTTCCCAGGATTTGTTGACAGAAACACAAGAACTATGAATTATCTTTTATCTTTCTTTCTTTTTTAAAGCTTTACAATAAAAAATGAACTTATTTTTCATTTGGAATTTGTCATTAAAATCTGTCACTCAGTCAGTGTATTTAAGATCTTAAATCTTTGTGTGAAGTTGCAGTTCACACAGTCTGCATACCTCTAGAACAAAAAATAAACATTTACTTTAACCAGAAGGACATTTTGCTCTGATTGACTAACACCACAATTAACAATTAGAAAATTTTGTGGATAAATTGTGTGTGCTGTGAGTAATGTACAAGGAATAAGTGCATGCCAGTGAGATCATATACAAAAGAGAGAGGTTTTGCCTGTGCTAACTGGTTTCAATAGCCAGAGTAAGCTGAAATGTGTTAAAAAAACAAACAAAAAACTCTTCACTATAAAGCAAAGGAGTGTAGAAGTGAGTGTGCATTTTGTTAATTAGAAAATGTAAATTAAAACCTTTTCAGAATCAGAATCAGAATCAGAATTAGCTTTATTTGCCAAATGTGTGCGCAGACACACAAGTAATTTGTTGTGCTTTTTTAAGGTGCTCTTTGTACATACATACATACATACATACATACATACATACATACATATCTGACATGAGAACAGAAAACATTTAAATAGTAAGACTTAACAATGCATATGTATTAACATAATACTTGAAAAAGAGGCAGTAATTAGAGATGGAGGACGAATTACAGAAATGAATTACAGAACACAGGTAATGATTCCTGTGTTAGCTGGAGATGGCATGGGGGAAAAACTGTTTTTATGCCTAGATGTTCTAGTGCACATCTGTAACAGATCTGTAACGTCTGCCTGAAGGGAGAAGTGCAGACAGGTTGTGGCCTGGGTGACATGGGTCTGTGATGATGTTACCTGCCCGTTTCTTCACTCTGGAGTTGTACAAGTCCTGAAGGTTGGGCAGGTGCACACCAATAATCCTTTCTGCTGTCCTAACAGTCCGTTGCAGTCACAGGGTCTACTTTCACAGGGTCTACTTAAATGCTGTTGAGATCATGAACATTTGACAAATATTTAATATGAAAACAAGCTTACTGTGGCAATAATAAATTTTACTAATGCATTATTTTTATAAGCTTTCTCTCATTATTCAGACTTAGTGAATTACTTTACTGTGTCTTTAACTTGCAGAAACAAGCTTTTGTAATTTAATACCTGTCCTTCAGCTGTAGTGATTTGCACATGCACATGCACACAAGTGGCTTTTAAGCTGCTATATAACTCATTTTGAGTGCCAAATTAATTTATTGGTATAGAAACTGCCTTGTATGTTGAGAAACACCACAAACTGCATATTAATTAAGGCAAACATTAACACATTTGTGCTCATGAGAATAGACCC
This sequence comes from Pangasius djambal, assembly GCA_022985145.1. Lineage (NCBI taxonomy): Eukaryota > Metazoa > Chordata > Actinopteri > Siluriformes > Pangasiidae > Pangasius > Pangasius djambal. The sequence goes on from CM040983.1 coordinate 8,274,145, forward strand.
TGCTATTAAATCTTGTCCTTTTTTTCTCTTTTTTTTAAAAAATAATATTTGCCCCTGTGTAGTCCGCTCCCTGTCTATTCTTCATAACATTTTTGTTATAACTCCAGATGTGACTTCTTGATGTGATTAGGTCTGGAAGACAAAAAGGTCATGACAAAACTCCCCTCCCCCAATATTCCACATATGGAAATTGTTGCTCATTGCTTATGGCTCTTGAATACTAATCAGAAGGGACAACTAGAAGGTTGTGAGTTCAAATCCCAGCACTGCCTAACTGCCCCTACTAGGCCTAGAGCAAAGGCCTTAACCCTCTCTGCTTCAGAGGCACTGTATCATGGCTGACCCCGTGCTCTGATCTCAGCTTCCTAACAAGCTAGAAAATGTAGAGGAAATCATTTCTATGCTGTACTTCCTGACAATAAAGCCTGTCTTTTTTTTGTATACTTTGTGACAAAAAAGGCTGTCTTTTCTTTTCTGTCTACTATGTGGCAATAATGGCTGTCTTTTCTTTATTTATCCTTATGTTGCAGGAAATACCCATATCTTTTCTTTTTTTTATTCGTAAATGATTTTAATTTGCAATGTTAATTTAATGTACAATTTTTAAAAACCTTATGGGATGTAAATAGTCCTGTATTTAGTCAATGATATACTGTATGATCCCATGATATAATGATTTATAATCACACTATCTAGTGTCACCCAGAAGAGGATAGGTTCTACTTTGAGTGTGGTTCCTCTCAAGATTTCTCCCTCATGCTGTCTCCAGGAATGTTTTTTTTTATTATTATTATTATTATTTTTGCCACTATTGCCTCTGGCTTGCTTATTAGGGATCTAGATCTAATCTGAATTTCTTCAAAGCCGCTTTGTGACAATATCTACTGTTAAAAGCACAATACAAATAAAATTGAATTGAATTAAACTTTTGCACTCACTGGATAGACCATTACTCAAAAAGCAAGAGCTGCACTATGTTCCTTCTTCAAGGTTTTGAAGAGTCATTTCCTAAAAAACCCTAGCCTCACACGTAACTTTAGGTGGCATGCATGCATAAATAGAAATTTCCAGTCTGGTTTCAGGCTTCTGTAACTATAATGATGTGTTCAGAGCACTTTGTTCCAACTAGATAATACACTGCAGTGTTGCCTTTGTAAAGATTTTGCTTGGTTGGTGCATCAGCTGCTTCACCGCAGCAGTTTTGCAAACGAGCTGCTTAATAGCCTATTGTGATTAAGTTAAGCAGAATTAATTTTCATAATTTGTTCCAAATACTATAGTGTCAGGGAAATCAAGGAGAAAACAGACAAAAACTAAAGGCCCACAAAAAACCCTGCCCTCCTCTGAGCTGTTATTGTCTGTTTACAGCAATTCATTCTCTTCTCATTCTGCCCTGTGCATGGATTATTTAAATACTTAATTTTAGGTTTCAGCACAATGTTTTCCTCATTCTCTTCTCTCACAGATGGAAGTAAGCCACAAGGCTTTGAGTGTAGAGGGTGTAAGGCTGGTGTGGTAAGATACTGCAGTAAGATAAAAAGTTTAAGCTGCAAACTCCCAGTATTTTGCTTCACTCAGATATTAAGGTAACAGATATCTTACACGTATGTAAGGATATTTTATTCCCTTGTTTTTCTCTCAGTCTTGGGCATTTGTTACAGTTAGCTCTGTCAAACTGATTTCTTTGGAAATCTGTACGGCTCCATTAAAAAAGAAAAATTTACCTAGCCTTTAACTATAAATTTCTATCCTTTCATAAGTTTATAACTCTGAGAGCTAATTGTAACAAATGCCCAAGACTGAGAGAAAAACAAGGGAATAAAATGTCTTTAGATACATGCAAGTTACTGTTAATGTCTGAGTTGGTTAGTTTATTTATTTATTTATTAATTTATTTTGCTTGAGGCCACGAGAATGAAATACAGCTGCATGTGTGGTGGAAATGAGTAGAATTAAAACACAGTCCTGCTTAAATCCACTAGCATTATGTAAACGAAGGGCTTACTTATTTTTTATATAGTTGTATTTGTGCTTCAGGGTGATATGTCCAGAATTTCCCATTTATGTCTATTTTCAAGAAAACCTTTCATAGATGTGAAAAAAAAATTTTAGAAAAAGAAAAATTTCATAGATGTGAATAAATCTAAAGTAAGCAGTCTTTCCTGAAGTCTTTCCAAGGCTGTTTGCCTGTTTGTAAAATCCACCCACATTTTAAATGGCTGAATAAAGTATGCTGGACAGAAAGATTTATAACCCTTCTCTCTGCTTCAGCTGTAATTCTCCAGCTCCCTCATGGCCCCTTAAAACAGCACAATTCATCCTGGCATGTCCTGCTCCAGGCCCTTCCCTCGGGCTGGATCCATACGCAGTGAAGAAGGACAGCTGATAGCATTCAGCATCAATAGGGACCCTCACTCCCTAAGGCTTGCCCAGAGGGCGTCTTGATTTCTGCACATCGGTGAACTGCTATCCAAGAAAACTTTATAGACAGACAATCTGCAGGTTCCTATCCATGTACATTTGAATATTTTATTTAAAAAAAAAATGCCAAATTCTCACTTTGTATTTTTGTCATTGGAACTGACTGCTTCATGGGTCAATACATAGAATATGTAGTCTTAGGCAACCATTATTCTCTTATTTAGAAGAAAATGTCTTAAATGTTTATTTCATTAGTGTGTCAGTGGAAAAGAACATGACTTTACAGGAGAGTTAAATGTTACAGAGATATTTTTGTATGTTACAGAAAAGAGGAGATTAAGTAATCATTAGCACATAGAAGCAAGTGCAAGACAAAGTCTGCAGAAGAACCAAAAACTCCAAGCCAAATATTCCAAGATGCTTGGAACAACCATAAAAACAACAACATCAACATCAACAACAACAACAACAAACAACTGCATGACAGTATACCTGAGAGCTGATGCAGTCAAGCTTGGCCCTAACAAATACTAATTTTATTTAGTTTTGTCGTGTTCACTGGTATTTATAATAAATTATTTGCTATATTATAAACTTTAGTATTACATTATTTTGAATATATATTGGCTGCACAGTCCGTTGCCATCTCCTGAGCTCAGGTTACTGTGTGTGTGGAGTTTCACATGTTTTCCCTGTGTCCACATGGGTTTCCTCCAGGTTCTCAGATTTCCTCCCACCTCTCAAACACATCTTGATATATGGACTGGCTACTCTAAATTGCCCCTTGGTGTGAATGTCTGTGTGTGTAGACTCACGTCCCTTCCAGGGTGTGATTCCACCTCAGGCCAAGTGTTCTCCGGATCCACCATGACCCTGACCAGGATAAAGCATTTACTGAACATGAATTAATGATGTATTTGCATTGAGTGTACGTGTATTATGCTTTTTTTTCTGATAAAGGTATTGGAAAGACAAAAGCACTGCATATGCCATGAATTTAATCATGTTTTTCTGACAGAGAGTGAGGTACTACACGCACAGCATACATGGTGAGCTTCAACTAAAATCCCCAGCTTTTCGAGAGGTTCCACTACAGTATGCTGAAAACCATTAACAGAATTTCATACTTGATGGAAGGTTACATCGGCAGTGATGGCATGTGCTGTTAAGCCTTTCCGTTTTCCATCAGTTGCATACTGCTAACATGAATATCTGCTTAAACATCTCAAGTGAGGAATGGCTGACAGAAAGTGCTATGTAGAAGTGTTTACAAGCTGGATAACAATCTAGCTACTTAGCAAAGCTGATAATAAACTAGTGACTCGATGCAAAGCTGAACTGTACAGCAGCAAAATTCACAGGTGGGGAAAGAAATAAAATATGTGACGTTCCCCCAGGGACAAGGCTATATCATTTAGATGTTGCAGCATTCCAAAAATAGTTTTTCATCCCTGGTACAGCCTTTAGTTCTAAATCATATAAAGTCTTTTTTTTTTTGTTTTTGGATTAAAGCCTAAAGCCAAAGAACAAATTATAATTGCTGCCATTTATGTAATAGAAGCAATGAAACAATGACTGACTAAAAACAAAAGTAATATTCAGCAGAAATGATAAAGATGTGTTAAATAACGTTCATTTGAGGGAATTCATTTCTCAGCATTACTGTAGAGCTTCTTCTTTTCTGTATAATTGTGAGCCAGGACAAGTCTTACACTTACTAAGCACTTCCTTTCTTTTTTTTTTTTCTTTTTTTTTTCGGGAACTTGTTACATAATGCATTTTCGTATCGCAGGATATTAAGATATGATTTTCATATCAGAATCCCTTGCTGCTTAATGTCTTACATATGCACTCTGATCGATCTCTCATGGACATTAGTAATAAATTATACATGGACTGAACGTCAGCCTTCCTGGATTCACATAATACACTGCGGTCAGGGGAAAGGCAATAACATGCCTGAGAAATGCAGGCCTCATCTAAGGGCACAAGTAACTCTTTGGCAATCTATGTAGGTGAAAGCAGAGCAGATAGTCATCGTTTACTATCCTTTACACCGCATCTCTGTTGAATTCTCAAAACTGTTGAGAATTAATGCACAACTACTGTGTGGAACATGGTGTAACTTCCATACCACATCGCGTGAACCTTTAAAAAAGTGTGTAACTGTTGAAGTTTTCTGTGAGGAGATGTTTACCTAGCATTTATGGAAGGAGTCTCCAGTGTCAGTGCTTTGTATCAGAAGTAAAGCTGTAACTCGTCAGGACTGTAAGAGGACTTTGTAGTTTCTTTAATTACATGTTGAGCTGCATCACTTTTGCATATTAACTTCAAGAGGGAAAAAAGCTGGTGATGGGAAGGCTATTTATAACTGATATACTGTATCATAACTGAGAACTGATAACAACTTGTTTTGCAGATGTTGCACAGCATTAAATATAGAAATATGTAAGCTATAATTGGATAAAAAAAAAATACGATATGTCATTCTGTAATAAATAAACAGTTTTAAGGGGCCAGCAATGGCAAATTGCTGCACTATAAACAGAATAAAAACACTTCAGGAATATGAAAATAATCAACTTTTTCTACAGCATGCCCTATTATGTTTTGTTCCTACTTTTTCAAGTCAATTACACATGCTAGAATCAGAATAAAATTTAGCCTCACATAAGCAAGAATGTATGAGTTGTAGTTTCTGCTGCTATGTGTCGCAGGCCTAATTAATCTGACTTAAAAGAGTACAGGCATCCAGCACGATACAGGTAAATTTAGGAGAAAAATGAGCATACACTCAGCACTTTGCTGTTTAATCTATTGATGAGTGTCCACAAGTTGGCATTATCTCAGCCTGGGTGTTGCTGCTGCCAGGATCTTATCACCAGTAGCCAATTATAAAGAAAGCAAGTTAAGCTGCTTTACGCAAATGTCAGTATCTCAGTAACCTCTAGCTGCTTTTATAAGCTATCAGCAATCCCACATGACAGGTTAGAGCTATGGTTCCTCTGCATCCAGCACCAGGCCAGCAAGGATTATTTTAAAAAGGGAATATATTCACAAGCCACCTTTTTAAATGTATCTCCACTTATAACTAACAAGAAGGAAAAGCATGAAAGGGAGTGAAAGGGGGGCGTGTAAAGGATGCGCTGATTAAATGTGGTTCACAGTTAGACTTTCAAAAGTTTGAGACAACCTTTCATTTGTAACTTTTGTTTCCCCCAGGGGACAGCACAGCTTGGCATGGACAAAAAATCATTTACATGTTGGAAAATGTTGGGTCCAGCTGAATGAAATATCAGCTTTTCAAAGAGAACTAGCATTTGCCTGTCAGTAGAACAAGATATGACTGACAGAAGATGCTGTCAGTCAGAGCTGCTATTTTACCTGTCAGTAACCATGTCTGAGACAGAATGAAGTTATGATTCTTGTCCTAGGCTTTCCAGGTCTTCAGTAGTAGTAATAATAATAATAATAATAATAATAATAATAATAATAATAATAATGATAATACATTTACTTTATATACTACCTATGACCAACCTGATGTAGATGGCTATGAGTATTGGAAGTGATGTAATAAGTGAGGAATAAAACGCTTGGGCTGTGCTGTTATTGGCAAACAATCAACAATGGGGTAGTGTGATGTGGCCTGTTAGCACCCCATCGTTGACTGTTTTCCAGCATGTCCCAAAAGTGTTTTATTCCTCTTGTGCCACAGCAACTTGACAATATTTACAATTTTAATTTAATAAACGTTACATTCCAAAAAAAAAACAAGTTAGTTCCTGTTATTATTTAAATAACAAAACAGTCATAACCCTCACCAGCGTCTCCTTTCTCTCTCTCTCTCTTGAAGTTAATAAAACAAAAAAACAAAAAAAACTTAACTACAGAGAAATCTGAAAGCGCAAATACTTGAAGGTGGAAAACCTGAAGACCATTACAGAACACTGACACAGGAGACTCCTTCTCCTTGATGCAAATTGCACCAGATCAATGATTATACTTTTTTTTTTTCTTTTTTAAATAATAGCACCTTTTTAAAATCCATGTATTATTAGGCTTAGATTATGTGGAGCACTCACCATATAAATCCTCGTGTATGAGTTGTTGCTATAGAAACAATGATGTATTAGAATGAGCACATTAATATAAAGGTGATTTGAATTCCAGCTGGAACTAGAGTCAGAGCTGCTGTTTTGGAAAATTATTCAGCAGCTCTGTGCTTTAAAAGTACAAGTAAAATTCAACCACTTGCAGCTCACAGGTGTTACCCAGGTCTATTATTTGACATTGATTTGTTAGACTAATCTAATATGATGATGTCTTGTCCCAGTGTATTTGGAGTGACCATTAAAATAGTACAATTTTACTCTGTATACCTAGATGCATCATCCTGCAGAGAGAAGAGCCTGTCTTTTGCTGTGTCATACCAATATGTGGCTAGAGGCAAGAAGTGTAATCGGCTGCAACTGGCAGGTGACCAGATGGAGAAAAAAAAAAAACAGAAGTGGTGAAAGACAACGTTTGAAATGAGATCCTGAAGCTGTGATTAATTCTTAAATTCATTTTACCCTAGACAGCTGAGCACAGTTAGTAAGCTTTCACAAGGCAAAGGCTTAACACATTTGATTCTACTTTCATTCCTAGTAATTTAACAGCAAAATATACCGTGAATTCTGTAAACACCTGTTAATTTCTGATCATATACATATGATATTGATAGAAAACTGTCAGAGAAAAGGCAGAATATATGCAGTGGTGAGCTGATGTTGCTGAGACAGACACCCCCTTAAAACCCACAGTCAAGAAGGGGTTGTAGAAATAAGGAAAGAAAGAGGGATAAGAATAAGAAAGGCGCTCATTAAAATGCCTGGATTGCCTGATGTGGGTCAGCGTCGAAACCTGGCAAGGCACTGAGAGACAGGAGACGCTTCCAGCATTCATTTCACCTGTCACAGGTCACACAGGACAGCAGCTATTAAAAATTCCTGAAAAGTCTGCCGCGATAGCCTCATCAGTTACTGAGAGTCAGAGTCAGTGCTGATAGAAGGAGGAAGAAAACCTGTAGCAGAGGCTAAATTCATCATTCTAGTCCTGGACACATGAGAGACAAAACATTAACTTGCTACTATAGTAGTCCACATCACACTGAAACAAATGAAGTGAAAATAGTTGAATGGTTGATTTTATTGACTGTATTTATCAATATGGTATTATCATAAAATGAATACAAGCATATCAAGACGATTTCAAGACATTTACCTATATTCATTTTCAGCTTGAAATGGTCTTGTTCTATTGGTGAATAATTTTGCTTCTTTCTAGAAATAAATGCTTGAAATAAAAGACATTAGCTGCCAGAAGAACAAGGGAATTTCCAGCTTGAAAGAAGAACAAATGTCTATCAATAGGCTTAATAATGCTTTGTCTGTTTTAGCATAATTTCATAATGAGAGCTATTAGATAAATTCGATTATATTCAAGATGTTCTGAGGTGGAGGATGTTCAGAGGTGATGTCACGTTAGAGCAATGGGTTTTGAAGCCCAGCCTTATCAATTTCAAATCCAAACTATTAACCAAAAAGAAAAAAAAAATCAACAAAAAAACCCAACAGAAGCCAATTGCCCCGATTACACTTAAGCACTATTGTTGCCCACTTTGAACATAAATTGCCAATACTTTTAGCTTATGAGCTACTACAAACTTGTGACTGTGTAAGCACATAACCTAGCTATAAAGTAGCCTTAAGTCATGCCTTAAACCAACCCTTTAGTAGGTGCAACATTCGCCATAAAAATAGTTACTGATTCTGCTCCAGTGTGTACAGTAATAAGAGCAGTTGCACAAGTAGAATTGCATTTTGTTTTTTATATAGGCAACTGGCTGACATGCACTATTTCTAACAATAACTAAGGATAAACTACAAACTTAGCTATCAGGCCATAAAACAGCAGGTGCATATGTGGGGTGGTCTGAAACCCTGGAAAAACAGCCAAAAAAGATTCAAACATAATGTTTTGACCAACATTGAGTTTTTCTGCCAATAATATATTTTGAGATATCTACGTTACAAAAGCACAAATATATTTTACCAAAGCAGTGCGGAAATATTTTTATTTAGGTTCTGCAGGTTAGGTTAAGGTTAGACTTTGATGCCTGCAAAGATTACTTTTTTGTAAGAAGTCTGTTTTACAAAGGCAGTGGTAAAAACAGTGAGTCTGACTAAAGATATCTAAAACCTTGGGAGCTCAATGTGATTTCCTCATACCTTTATCAAGATTTTGGAGCGATACACACCATAGCTAAACAGAATCAATTCAATGTCCTTGATGCTCATGCATCATCACACCATCATTAAAACAGAGAAGAGCGCTTACACACGCTGTACAGCTGTCAGCTGACATTTTAAAAGTTTTAAAATGTTTAATGGCCTAATAAGAGACACTGATAACCAGAATTTTAGCCGACAGAACAGAACTGACTGAATTAATCAACAATTGTTTCTCTACTGATTTTATCATGAACAGAGATGACGACAATGAGGCTTGTGTTTAACCCTTTACCTCAGCTAATGAGTCAGAGACTGATTTGGATGATCATGATGATCACGATGATGATAAAGTGAGAACTCATTGTAAACTTAACGTTCTTTAAAATTCAACAGTAAAATTTCCATGTATAAAGTTATAAATGGAGAGATTATATAGCTTTACTTGTGGTTGAGATATGTGCATAAAAACATGCAGTTTTCAGAAATATATAAAGTAGAAAATCAAAGTCAGAATTTTCACAGTGTTCCGCATGAGATGAAGATAAGGGCAAGATAATTTGAGTCACCACTTTGTTGTAAAGGGCGATGCATTTGATTTTGTTAATTTATCTATGGTTAAAATATAAATATGCTATACTGAAAAAGACAGATGCTTATTGCATTATCGCAGGTCAGGATCATGGATGCAATGTTACTTATTGGCTGGTGAAGCTGAAAGAAGTCATTCTGCGTGACAGGTCTATCTACGATCACAATTACAATCTAGCAGTTACAACGTAGATTAACTGTCTGCAGTGCAACTGAAATTCTACACCCATATATCTTAGGATAAGTGGCTGCAGAGTAGCAATCATCATATAATAATACAGGGCGGGATCATAGATACTCACTCTACCTAATGGATATTGGCTTTGCTTGTATGGGTTTTAGAAATCAGGACTAAAATTCATTTTGACACCCAACATAATAAACCTGATTTATGATACATGCCAACAATTTGTTTGATTTTAATATTCCTAAGAGGCTATGAATGAACATTTTGTCTGCATAATTTACTATAATGAATAAAGAAAGTCAAATCCTATTAGGACAATGATTGCTGAAACAATATCTTCAATTTGCACTTCCAGCTTTACTTAGCAAGGAGTGAGGAATGTAGATTGGAACAGAAATTAGGCAGTGAATAATAACAAAACAAAGGGTTATGATATCAATCAATACAAATTGATGTTAGGATAGATCAAATAGTGACTGCTCGTAGTACATACATCTTCTCTTCTCTTCTCTTCTCTTCTCTGACACATAGACACTCTTAAATTCAAAATAAATGGAAAAAAAAATCTTCCTTCAGTGCTTGAGAGCCTCCTATTTTATGTCTCTGGTGGATTAAGCCTCTTTCATCATCATTGGCAGCCCATTCCATTTCCATTGCAATGTACAGCTCCAGGTGTGTGTGTGTTTTTGTGTGTGTGTGTGTGTGTGTGTGTGTGTATGTTTGTGTGTGTGTGTGTGTGTGGGGGGGGGTCAGTATGGGGCATTTATTTAAGCTTTGATGTGTGGTGCTGTGCAAACGCTCATTAAAAATATAGCTTTGTCTGAATGTCTTTTCAGCAAAAGCCAAGTTTTGATGTTTTTTTTTGTATGTGAAGACAGATGAGAGTTGCTGCAAAGGGATAATAATAATAATAATAATAATAATAATAATAATAATAATAATAATAATACATGCTTAGTAAAATATATAAAAACAATTCTTGCAATGGTCATAAAGATGGGTTACTTTTAAGAACAATGAATAATATAAAACATTCTGTAACCAAACTTGGAGCTGTTTTGGCGCACAGTTGATCATTTTAATTAAGATTTTTTTTCCTTTTTGTGCTATTTGGGCAACACTACATTCGAGGTACATAGGTAATCCCATGGTTGGGGTGCCATTTGTGTTCCACTGATATTACAGTTACAAATATTCATGAAATGTAAAGGTAAAATTTTAAACATCAGTAATATATGTGCATATTTCAGATAAATAACTTAAAATATTAATAAAACCCCTACTGCACTTAGAAAACAGTGTTTTTGCCTGTCTCAGCCCAATATAACTTGAAAAAGAATCATTAAAAATGTTCAAAACTTTAATAATTTTTCCATTACTGTGTGAATCCATTTATTACTTCGTGCTTGAAATATCCCTTTCCTCGAGTCATCCCTTATAAGTCATGAAAAATGTACATTTTGTGTCCCACAACATTCGCTCAACCATTTAACATGAACATATGCACCCCAGGGAAATTATCTGTAATATTCAAATCATGTGAGATTTAACAGGAAATTGCATCATCTGAATTTCCTGAAGATCATGGGAAGAAGAAAAATAAGTCCTCTTGTTTTCTTTTCTTTATTTTCAATGACATTGACTTATAAGGTTATTTTGAATGCACAACCCTGTTGGCCAAACTATAGACTAAAAATAAATAAATAAATAAACTGTAAGTAAATCATTAGAATGTACTTAATGTCCTCGTGCAATTAGCATGAATGCTAGTTAACCAAATTCCGTGTATTTGCTATTTGCTAAACCTCAACCCTGTTATCTTCAATCCTCTTGCCTATGAATGAACCATTGTGAGAAGAAAAAAAAAAGGGGTAAATGGGTAAATGAGTGAATCGTGGAATCATCAACATGGCGTCAGTTCTGCATGTGTACAAATCATAATTAGCTCATATCAGTTTTACTCTTTACCTCAGACACAGAAACTCCATGTTTTTGCGGAGTAGTTTACTTGTGGTTCTAGTAAGCAGTTCTACCTTATGAAAGAAATTAGCAGAGAGTGACCAGGACTATGAGTGAAATAATAGTTATATTCTAGTTTATTAGCCTGCGTAAGTGTGATAGTAGGCAGTAAGTATGAAGGCAGTAAAATCTAAAACAGATGCGATAAGAAGAGCAGATCTGTTATGCTGAATTATGGTGATCAGAATAGCTGTTTAAACCAGCTTTATGTGTTCTAGAAACATATGCACTGATAATAATTTGCTTCACAATGTTAATAAAACATTCCTCACACACTTTTCCCAGGTTTTTGTGTAGAAATGTAGGTAAAAATATTCTCAGAACATCTGAAATACCTCAAATTGTTAGCTGGGATGCAGTAAATCTGAAAATATACTGTACATTTTACACATGTAAGCTCAGAGCTTAATATTAATATACTTAAATATAATATTAATTAATATTCACTACTAATTACTATTTAATCCCACTATGCACTGAGATTATAGATTTCATAGATATAAGATACGCATAGAGGTTTATATCTGTCTGAGATTATGCTGTGGTGATCTTTCAGTTTCTCTGATATCAGCAAAAGATTTACTCCTGTAAATGCAGTACCAGCTAGACTTTATCTACGATGTGGCTCTGGGAAAGTGGCCGTTAGAAAGCCAAACAGGTTTGAATTAATCGAGGGCAGATGAACCTAAGGTCAGTCTTATTCCTGCGGAACCACACTCCTGCAGTTGACTCTATTTTAGTACAAAGTGACCTTTGTGTGATGCATAATTCAACACAAAGACCTACCAGGAGGAGCGTTATTCCTCTGGTACTTAAACATTATTACGAAAGGGTGCTTTAAATCTGATCTCATACATATTCATTTTAATTCTGCTCACAGATAATTGGGTGTATTTCACTCTGTTTAATCTTTATGTGCTTTACTGCTTCATGCAGACAGACACATTAGTGCTGTCAGTCATATAAAGCCAGAAGCAGCTATCTTGAGTTCTCAGTGTTAGCATTTTGAGAGAGTGCCATAAAAAAAAATTAATTTTGTATGTTTCATGTTTCTAGCCATGTACTGGTTTGAAATACTTTGAAATGTTACTAGTGTTACTTAATTTTACAAATTTTACAAAATTATTTTCATGTCATGCATTGTATCAATAAAGTACATCTATCTAGAGTCCACATGAACTGGAATTGCATTTCTGATAGGCTTTGGGACAAGCTGATAGTTTACAGCAGATCTACTAAACATCTAGACTGTCTATGGGTTGTCTACAAAATATCAGAAACCTAAACTGTTTAGAATTAGATGATCTCTTTGCATTTGAGTTTTCTGACAGTTAAATGGTTAGTTCACTATCCAAATAAATTGTTCCTCTGGGACCCTTAAGTGTATGTCCTTGGTATCTCAGTGACAAACAATGGCACAAGTTAGTACCCTTTTTTGTGAGAGTGCAATAGCATTGTACATAATATAATTCATATGATATAGTGTGCTGGTTATAGCACTTTGTGCAAAAATCTGTGAATGCGGCTCTCAAGTCCCACTCTGTGTTCAGGAGAATTCATGAATTCAAATCACAAAGATGCCACAGCTATCCATGGCTGAAGATCTAAGAGAGCAAAATTGACCATACTCTCTGGGTGGGAGAGATGGCATTCCTCTCTTCTGTCAATAAACAGAAGCCAGTTGTGGGCATCTGTGAGCTCTTGTTTGCAGAAGAGGGCAGTTAGTGCTTTCCTCTACATGTCCATATGCGCTGTGTCGTAACATGAGCATCAGATTGAAAAGATGTTGTGGCTGGCTTCATTTGTCTCAGAGGAAACATGTAGTGGAGATCTATGTCATGGGTGGGAATTGGGAAATGGCTGACTTAGGAGAAAATGGGCTAAAAACCAGGAAAAAAAAGAAAAAGTGTGGAGAAGCAAGAAACCACTGAGCTACTACTGCTTCAGAACACCAGAAGCTGTAGACAGTTGGGACACCATGGATCAGTGAGGAATGTGACATACAGGATCCATGACTCCATGTTACTACAGAGCAGACCAACTCACTATGCAGTGTCAACAATAATTAATGCATGCTCACTACTCCTGGTCTCTTCAGACCCAGACTTTTCATTTCTGCTCTCCCATATGGCTTTATACAGAAAGATCTCTTCAAGAGCCAGAGGACTGTACTGTATAACCTTGGTCAATGAATTGTGAACTCACCTCACCACTCGGCAAGCAGAATAACTCAAACTGCAAACTTGCAAATAAGCTCTTATTCATTATAAATGTCCTGTGGCATTGATTACTTCAACATTCTGAAGCATGGATGGTAGGCAACAGAGGTCAAACCTATCCCAGGGTACATGGAAAAGTTTGTCAGGACTGTTAAAGAGGTAATTCTCCCTGTTCTTAAACAAGACTTAAATAATGTTGGGATTTACATACAGTGTGGTGTGGCATTTATTTAAGCTTTGATGTGTGGTGCTGTGCATAACGCTCATTAAAAATATAGCTTTGCCTGAATGTCTTTTCAGCAAAAGCCAAGTTTTGATGTTTTTTTTTTTGTATGTGAAGACAGTTAAGAGTTGTTGCAAAGGGATAATAATAATAATAATAATAATAATAATAATAATAATAGTCTGGTGTGGCATTTAAAGATGCTTTGTATCTTTGATTGGATCATTTAAAATTCACCCACCACACACAGTTTATATAGATGCAATTTTGCAAAAAAACAAAAAAAAAGCATCTCAATTTAAGATCAAAATAACAATAACAATAACACTGCGTATTATTGTTATTTGGGTTTGCACTGACATACTTTTACTTGTAACATGTGGTGAGAGGTTGGAAACAATTCCATAAACTCGGTATGAGCTTTTTTGTGGTAAATACAAGCATCATAACCAAAATTCATTGCAGGGGTCAATACACAGGCAGGCACAATTTGTTAGGAATAATCCATAATCAGAAACATGGAACAAGAACTAGGGTCAAAGCCAGGAAAATGCGTAATTAGAGGACACTTTGATATACAGAAAACAAGGCTTGGACTTAACAACAATAAGGCATGGCAAGATTTTGCGATGATACACTGACACAACAGGGTATACAAAGACAAACTAATCAAGCACTAACACAGAACAGGTGATCACAAACCATCAACAAACCTCACAAACAGGTAATCAACAAACCAAAGACAGAGCAGGGGTGCAGACCAATAACCAAAACACAAGCACATGATATTCATCTCCATGGGAATGGCAATTCAAAGAGGGGAATGTGTAACATTTCTAGTGACAGTTTCATGTTACTAGACAAAACACTATTCTTCCAATGTGATCTCATAAGTAATTCATAAGAATTCAAATGAGCAACTGCAATGTAGCAGAATTGTTCCATTTCAAAGTCTTACAGGAAGATTTGTTGTCTTACTATGTTTTATGCAATAATGAGAGTTAAATAATGGTAAGAAAATATTTGCTTATTTATTTAGCTTTAGATTGACACGTCCATTAGTTAAGTGAGTTTATTTTGTGTAGATGTCCACATCAGTTGGTCTACATGTATTTGGCTAGACTTCTAATCTGAAATTACAATCACCGTAATGCATATTCATCAGGCTTTTTATGCTCTCTCACTTTCTTATTAATTTTACAATTTACAATTTATCTTCCTGGAAGAATTTTCTGTGTGACTTATGGGGGAAACAGCTTATGGTAATAAACTACAGCTCTATGTTATATTTGCCTACGTTTTCTTCTAATAATGCACGGTGTAATTTCTCAGTGCTTGAATTATGATGAACATTTATGTTAGCTGCAGTGATGTTTATTTCTTGAGAATTGTTTTATAAAAAAAACAAGAAACTGTTGAAAGTTACATTCATGATGCCGCACAAAGGAATACATTTACAAGCTTATTTAAGGTCAAACTTTTATTCAGGCTATTTACAGTATTATCCAAACTCTATGAGCATTCAAAGTCTACATTATACAGTAACAACACCAGCCATGTTTGGCACGCCAAGGGTGAAAAACCTACATTTTCAGCTACAAAACAGGTAGTAAATCCTGCAGAAGCTAATTTATCACACTGACTGGGAAGGTGAATATGAAAATGGGCTTGTCCAGCCATAAAATTCAGTTGAGCAGATCTTAATGGAGAACCCTTGCAAGGAAAGTCATTTTTGCTTCATCATGCAATTGAGATGACAGGAACAATTCATTTAATACTAGGATAAATCATGCCTTGTATTACAAGTAGGAGCGGACCAGTGATCAGTGAAACCTCAGTGCTGCTGTTAAGCAATGTGAGATATGAGGACAAGGATGACTGTCTACAGCTTTTCAAAGCCTTAAGTTCTGCTCAGCGATCTCCAAGACTTGAGTGCTCATGTGAAGCATGATGAGATTTAATTGCGCCATTGAGGTTGTGTAAAAGACATGGTATTTGAAATATATTTGACAGAACAAACCAGGACTTTCTATGCATGGCTAGCTAAAAAATGAAATACAAACAAAGCAGAGATGAATAGACCACTCCTATGAAGATGGAAATGTTTCATCGTAGGGTAAGGGTGATCACTGAGGATAACTTTGTGTTGATTTGCCTTCACATTAAGGGGACAAATGGATACAAACCATGCCTACATAATGCAGCATAACAGAGTCACCATTTTCTGATTCATAGATAGATAGATAGATAGATAGATAGATAGATAGATAGATAGACAGATAGATTGAGCCATGGATTTCTCCTGGTCTTGATCTTCCATGCATGATGCGTGTCCGCTGGCCATCGATTGATTTCAGCAATG
Organism: Pangasius djambal; assembly: GCA_022985145.1. Lineage (NCBI taxonomy): Eukaryota > Metazoa > Chordata > Actinopteri > Siluriformes > Pangasiidae > Pangasius > Pangasius djambal. Next base: position 8,290,439 of record CM040983.1, read on the forward strand.
TGTCTGTTGCTTTCATGAATGGCAAGGACGTTTGTTCTGCTCTGATTCTTTAAGTCTCTGTTTGCACTATTCGATGCCATCGTTCTGACTGGTCTCGTGGTTGCTCAACCCTTTGTACCGTGATGTGCCCATGCTCAATGTGTGTGGAGCTTGTGCAAATTCAATTTCGGTTTAACATTTCCTTTTTAAAACTGTCCCTTCCCAGCAGAGCTGCTGCTACATATCGTCCACACAGACCATTCGTTGTGCACAGAGCAGCAAATCTCTGCTGTGGTCAGTAAAAAATGACAAAAAATTAATTTCAAAAAGATTATCATATATGTTCATTGTGCTTGTTTTCAACGTTCATCATTTTTAAATGAAAAATTTACCAGAAGATCGTACAGGAACTATAATTAATTTGTTGTTATACATATTGTGTTAAGGAAAATTACAGATTTTTCTAGGAAAAAAACACTTTCTGGGTTTAGGCCACACCCACTTCTGAATCTGAATACAGATACAGATGAGGATATGTAGAGTACTAATGAGATACAGATGCAGATTTGCACCCATACATTAAATAAAAATATAGACTATGTTTAAAGCTCATTTATGGTACATAATTGGTCCTTAAAGACCAACTGGACCATAAGTTAAAGTTATTGTGGTCAACTCCTTTAAAGACTTTGATATTGTCACTATTCTTGACATTCCTGACTTAACTGTTCAGCTAATAATAGAGATCTTCTTGAAGTGAATCAGAGATCAGCAATGAAAACAAACTTTTAGGGAAGTGGATCCCCAGGATTCATTCAAAAAATTTTGTCTTACATGAGTTTTGAAGGTACTCTGCATTTATTTTCCCAGGTTTAAGATACATTGGAAAGATATACCCCTGAGAGTTCAAGCAATGGTACAGTTAAACACCAATTTGTACTGAGAGTGCTTTAGGTAAGACAATGGATGGCTAGACTTAAAGGATCACAAAGGTCAATACTTATAACAATAAAAATGCTGTTATACTGCTAGATAGCTAGAAATAAATGTCAATTATTGTATTTCATCATGTTTAATATTATATTCTCAATGATTTTGAAGCAATATTTGATTAGTAACCTATGTGTTGCCTGCCTACAAACATTTTAAATTAAAGTGTTATCAAGATTTCAAAGTACATTTGGCTGACATTTTTATCCAAAGCAACTTACAGTTGAGACAAGATTCAACTCAGCAGTTGAGGGATAAGGGCCTTGCTCAAGGGCTCAACAGTGGGAGCTTGGTGGTGTTGGGATTTGAACTTATGGGCTTGCGATCAGTAGGCTAGTTGCCTAGTGTCTTAACCTCTGAGCTACCACTGATGAGCTAAAGGCCAGAAAATCGTTATTATAAGCCAAAAACACAGACCCCATTATACACTATAGAGACAGCAGGAAAAAGCAATGAGAGAATAAGAAAATAAACTGAAAAAATGCAGAAAGAACATGCATCTTCTCAATGGACCAAGCTGAAAAAAGTATAATAGAAGATAGTACTAGTGTTTAATGTTATGTAATTTACCACAAATGATCCATACAAAAGTTTGTGCAAATTTAACAAATATTTAAAAAAAAAAAATGCGTAGATACTTTAAGTATTCCCATGCACAAGTACACTATATGGCTAAGAGTATGTGGACTCTTGACCACTGGTCCCTCCTTTACTAGTGTAACAACCTCCACTCTCCTGGGAAAGCTTTCCACTACATAGCATTCAGCCACAAGAGCATTAGTGATATCGGGCACTGATTGCTAGGTGAGGAGGCCTGGGGGGCATTCTGTGTTCCAGTCCATCCCAAAGGGCTCTCTGCAGGCCACTTGAGTCCTTCCACACCGACCCTGGCTAACCATCTCTTCATGGAGCTTGTTTTTTGTACAGAGGCTTTGTCATGCTGGAACAGGATTGGGCCTCTTAGTTCCAGTGAAGGGAAATCTTAAAGCTACAGCATACAAAGGCATTGTTTCAACTGTGTGCTTCCAACTTTGTGGCAACAGTTTGGGGAAGAACCACATATGGGTGTGACGGTCAGGTGTCACGAACCTTTGGCCATATAGTGTATATAAAATGGCAAGCAGAAAATTATACTGTATATCTAGAACCAACGTAAGTGCTAAAATTATCTATACCCTCAAAAAGTATGGGTCCATAAAGAGTCCATTAATTTTGCTCAGGGAAAGCTAATTGACTAAGATAAAAAGTCATAGCTAACAATGTAATAATCTATGGTGAGCTAGTTGGCTAGTTAAGTGCATTACGGACTAAGAGAAATGAATGCATACTATATGACTATTATGACTCCTAAGAATTTTTTTTTAATGCAGCACATTACGTGTTTTTCACCAGTGACAAAAAGTCAGCACGGCCAACAAGATTGGGTTCTTGTCCTCGCATTGCACAAGTTTATTTTGCTCAGTTTCGACAGTGGTTTCCACATACCTGCGTGTTCCTGGCTCAAAAAGCTTGTCTGTCATCTGTACAAGGTAATAAAGTAAAACAAATCCTTGTAAAAATCATTCTACTGTCAGCCAGATCACTCCTCAGCTGATGTGTGTAGTGCAGCAGGAGGTGCGATTCAGAATGAGTTGCTTGAACTATAGTCATAGAGATGCGTCACACCACCAAGAAGCACATTACGTTGAAATATAAACAACAAAAGAAAATTGTTTTGCAAAATTCAGTTCTGCTGGTTGTACCTATTGAGTCTTACAGCTCTAATTGCAGGGCTTCCCTTCCAGAAAAGAAAGGAAATGGAAGCCTTTGGAAACAGTTTAAAGGACCCATGAAGGGAAAGGAAAGCTTTTTTTTCCTTATGCAGTATATAGAGAGTATAATGTACTGATTAAATGAAATGTTATGTCAATAATATAAGACAAGTTGTCTGGAGACCAAACTAAACCTCTACATTTTAGGAGCTAAGAGTTGATATGATAATGAAGATCAGAAAAGAGAGAAATAAAAGCTGACTGTTTCAAAGCAGCATCTGTATAGTATAGAATCTACAACTTATTCTGTCCCTGACTCAGAAAGTGTGGTATGTAAAGCAACCAGATTGGATTCACACTGGAAGACATGCATTTGATCTCTACTTGAATCTCCAAATTGAAATCATCACACCATTTAAAACATGTTTCAAGCTCATTGGTGGACACTAATCAGTGTGACAGGTGCAGAAGCAGCCACTGATGATTTTCATTCATTTTCACTTCACTCCCTGGGCATTCATTCATCCTTTAAAGCCGGGTTGATTAAATGGCAACCCACAGGCTGGGTTCGAGTTTTCTCTGGTCCCAACCCATCCTCCAACGTACTTTAAAATTATGCAGGATCTGAAAAAGGGTGAAATATTGAATACAGTCCTTCCATCTAAACCTACTGAAATGTATAATAATCTAATGTATATATCAAGGTGATCTCATTAAAGTAGAACTATACAGTGACAATATACAATAACAAAACAATCTATCATTAGCTATTAGGCTGAAAAATACGAGTGGTGTGGGCCAAGCGTTGGAAAAACAGCAAGGAGTGAAAATGTGAATTAAGAAGGTAAAGCTGAGGCACATCTCTATCAGATCATCAGTTTTAAACAAAACCATCTCAGGCCCAAGTTTAGTGTAAGATGTGTCGAGCAGTGTACTTATAAGAGTAGTTGTAAGGATTACATTTTAATCTTACTCAAGTAAATTTGAAAATACCCAGATAGATTTTTCACCACATTACATTCGGCTAGTTTTCCACAACATTTTTTTTCTGTGGCTGAATATTACTGTAAAAATGTATGATATAAATGATAAATATTATAAATATTTCTGATCATATGATGATGAGTCAAACAATGAGAATGGTTAAAATCCAACCAACAATATAAATAATATATAAATAATATAATACAGTCAGGTCCATAAATATTGGGACATCGACACAATTCTAACATTTTTGGCTCTGTACACCACCACAATGGATTTCAAATGAAACGAACAAGGTGTGCTTTAACTGCAGACTGTCAGCTTTAATTTGAGGGTATTTACATCCAAATCAGGTGAACGGTGTAGGAATTACAACAGTTTGCATATGTGCCTCCCACTTGTTAAGGGACCAAAAGTAATGGGACAGAATAATAATCATAAATCAAACTTTCACTTTTTAATACTTGGTTGCAAATCCTTTGCAGTCAATTACAGC
>CM040983.1:8301866-8315992 GCA_022985145.1 Pangasius djambal
CTTTTGTACAATGAATGTTTTTTAAACAATATGTATTTACATCCTGTATATTACATGGTTTGATGCCATATACTACAATAAGCATGACAGATTATTTATCATTTTTTGGTTCAGGACAAAGTGGTTCTTTGACACAGAGCATAATGCGCTTCAATTTATAAATCCCGAGTATGAGAAAACTCTCATGAGTCCAGCTTTCTATATATATCCGGAATGCTGCGTTGCATGCTGGTGGAATACAAGATCAAGTGTCAAAGCATGAGAAAACACTGAACTGTGATCCTCCTGGAGTTAACAGCTCACAGGAAACAGTGTTAGTGTGCTCTTCATTCTCCTAAATTACAAGATTATTATTTTTTTATTAAGAAATAAACTTTGTGTGACATTTCATTCTAGGCCTAGTTTCTTAACTACTCCTAAATGACTGTTTTGAATGAGGAGAAGATAGAGAAATACAGTGTGCTAGGAATGATTATGCACAGATTTACAAAGCAATGAGGCAAATAAAGCAATTACCCTCTGGCAGAAGGGTTGCAGCCTAGTCTAATTCGAGGAGTGGCATTGTATTCAACAGAAGACACAGGCTTAGAGATACTCATTGAATTTCTGTCAGCCTGCAGACTTGCTCTGTTTTTGTCTAAGCAAAAGTAACAAGAAAGGACTCAGATACGTGGCAAAAATAATGAAACCATGGAAATATTATAGGCCTGCTTTTATATTGCTCAAATCTCCTTTCTTTTGTGGTCTGTGTGGTGCTCATACAGGCATTATTTGTCACTTACTGCCAGTGGCAGTTCGTCCATTGGGGCAGACCCCCACCATATACAGTACAGTCATTCAACAAATATTAATCTTCATAAAGTTCTCATTCACAGTTCTATAAATTGAAATACTAAGTACCTTTTTAAAGTGTCCAATTACTAAAAGATTGCAATTTGCAGATGTAAGCTGATGTTCCATTAATTTGCTTGCCTTTCTAGATGCTCATTGTCCTGTTATTGCCTTTCTAGATGCTCATTGCCCCATTTAGAGTTAGTGCTTAGAGTTATTAGTTATTGCATCTAGTAGTCAATATATCTCTATATACATACATACATAGTACTGTGCAAAAGTCTTAGGCACCCTATTTTTTTTAGTACAAACTTTGTTATAGTACTGATTCAGTACAAAAACATTTCAGATTTCCAAATTATTTCCAAACATCAGTTTTCCAGCACATAATTAAATGTTACAGAAAAATGTTTGTATGTCAGGAAAGAAAGCAACATATTACATAAGAGACCACTTTTCAGACAAAAAAACATAATGAAGGCTGCTGGGTTTCGCTGCAAAAATAAGAAGCGAGTGTGACAGTCAAAGCCTCCAGAAGAGCTGTGGCTGCTTCTGCAGAACGCTCAGTAAAACCTGCAGCTAATTTCCTTATAAACCTGCACAAATTGTACCTGAGACTAGTATTTTTTTTTAAAGTGAAGGACTGTCACACCAAATATTGACTTTATTTCATTTATTACTGTATATATATATATACACATACACACACATACATACATACAAACATACATACATACTAGAAAAATGTCATTTAGCATAAATGTGGATGCTCAGTTTTTGGCCAGAGTCACAACACTGAACACTCCCACGTTCATCTGTGTATGTCTTGTGCAATGAGCATGATGAAACACTGGGACATGGGATACTGAGTGGTCTGAAAAATCACCACAGCCCAATCTCAGGGAAAACTACCAAAATAGTCACCATAAACCCTAGCATCCAGTCAATGGAAGAGTGGGCTAAAGCTGACAGAATCTCTACACACAGGTGTAATTCCACTAGGCGTTTTAGTTAGTGAAATACGTTCATGAAACAGATCATGATTTGATTTAATAAGACAACTAGTCCAATCAGTTATTTCACATCACATTTCACACGCATAAACACCGCCAATGGCTTTTGTGACAAAAATATACTTATTAGGTTTCTTATTTTGTTTATGAGGTACCAACCAATAACTAATGATAATGCTGCAATGTCTGTATGAATACATATGAATAGATATGAAGGGTAAAGCCTTGCTGGAACATACTGCTACACTGTAAAATCATTTTCATTCTCATTTTCAATACTGTGAAAAATAAGAATCTCTGCTACTTCTAATCTACACATTTATAATTCATAAGCATGTGTTTATCCACATGTTTAATAGCTGTAGGAAAAACTATTCACCGTGTAAGTTCACTGCTGAATTCAAAATCTCAGCTTTATTCCTATCAGTGGTACAACGTCTGTGGAAGATTACTGTCACTGTTGGCCAATCATACTGATCGACTGACAGGCTCACTATAACACCAATGCACTTAGGAACAAACCCTGAAGTCAAAAACATGGCACACAACACAAAAATCATGGGACATGACACTTAATTAACAGATGATTAACACCTCTGTGAGCCTGGAGAAACCTGAAGCAGGGTTTTAGCATTTCTTTCTTTAAAAAAAAAAAAAAAAAAAACCCAGAACAAAACAACTTGTACAACATTTTTACACCTTCTGCAGAAAGTCAGAATTCACAGGTCCCATCATTTCATCATTTCCCATTCTTCACATATCTTTCCTGCAAGTATTACTGTAGTTACTGAATAATTCATAGTCATCATTAGTAGTTAATAAATAATGTGTGTGGCAGTCTCCGAAAACCTGCTGGAAAATTTTGGAAGCACACAGTTGTGTAGAATGACTTTGTATGCTGCAGCATACAAACACTTTCCCTCCACTGAAACTAAGAGGCCCAAACATGTTCCAGCATGACAATACCCTGTGTACAAAGCGAGCTCCATGAAGACATGGTTTGCCAAGGATGGAGTGGAAGAACCTGAGTGTTCTGCACAGAGCCCTGACCTCAACCCCACTGAACACCTTTGGGATGAACTGGAACACTGACTGCACCCCAGACCTCCTCACACACCATCAGTGCCTGACCTCACTAATGCTCTTGTGGCTGAATGAACACAAATCCCCACAGCCACCCTCTGAAATCTAGTGGAAAGCCTTCCCAGAAGAGTGGAGGTTATTATAACATCAAAAGGGGACTAAATCTGGAATCTGGAATCTGGAATCAGCAAGCACATACTGGTGTGCTGGTCAGATGTGCTCAAACATTTGACCATGTACTTTGAATAGACTAAGAAATTAAACTTAAGTAACATAGCATACACTACATGACTGAGTACAAAGATCAAACCTTTCAATACAGATGTCATATTTAATTCCCATATTAGATATTTACTTGGCAAGTGTTGAGGATGCAGAAGATAGGGATAGGTGGAGAGAAGAAGAAGATTAGATATTTACTTGGAAGGTCCCTGGTGGTCTAAGGATCTCACGCTGTCACTGCCACGGCCTGGGTTTGATTCCCTGGCAGGGAACCAACCCAGCCGCTGGAAGTTCACTCTCAGTGCTGCTCCCAAGCCTGGATAAAATAGGAGGGTTGTATCAGGAAGGGCATCTGGCATAAAACCTGTGCCAACTCAAACATGCAGACCATTGATCAGCTGTAGCAACCCCTAACAGGAACAGCCAAAAGAATAACAACATAAGATCTTTTCTTGGCATTAGGGTTAATGGTTCTTTCACTGGTAAGTAATATATTCTTTAATATGTCCATTTTAATCTGACCTGAAAACCTTTGTTCCCGAAGCAGTGATGTGAAATCAGAGTGACAGGAATGACAGACGTTATGTGTCTCAGCTAGAGTTTCAATAGTGCAAGATTACACAAAAGTAACACTGAGAACCTAAACATAATTATCACTTTAATTGCACTTAATTTTTTACTTCTATAAAAAAAAATATTAGTTATTCACATAACTCATGTAAATGAATCCATAAATCCAGCCATGCTGAAAAAAGTGTAAACAGATGCTATTTCATTATTCACACCATGTTTATGTATCTCCCAGGTCATTATTTTTCTGACCCACCAATTATTTTGTTAAATGGTGATTTGTTGTGGTCTTAAATTATATAAATGTATTTCTTTGGCTAACTCAGCTGAATATTATTATAAAGTCACACAAACAAGCTGGATGTTACAACACTGAATAATAATTCAACGAATATGTGTGGGCAGGAAAAGCATAAACCTCAAGACATATTGTGCACTAACTATACCATTATTACTTATAAGCTCCCTAAATATTTGTGCAGTTCAACAAATCATCATACTTACATAAGCCAGCATTATGAATTTTAATATTATTACCTCGTTCATGTTATTTTCAATGATCAGGATGTTCGAGGTGGGGAAACACTCTGAACCCCAGAACACCACACCCACTTGCATTCACATCCAAGTGCAATTTAAAGTAGCCAATCCACCTACTGGCTTGTTTTTGGGAGGTTGGAGGAAATCAGAGAACCCTGAGGAAGCCCACACAGACTCAGGGAGAACATGCAAAAGTCTGCACAGACAGTTAACTGAGCCAAGCGCAGGATCCAACCAGGGGCCTTTTTTTTTTTTTTTTTTTACATCGTTATGCACGAATCCACAATAATCTATAATGCTGTAAAATGTAGTGGAGTATTTCTAGTTTTATGATCCCCAAGTCATCCCTAAAGACACATTCCTTCTGTGTTGCTTGAGAAAGTCAGGAAAAGAATAAAAAGTGTCTGCAATGATGACCTTATTATAGACCAAAGCACTGCCAGTGATGACCATGTTATAAATCTGACAGCTGACTGCGAAGTGTAGCAAAAATGCCCAAGGTAAATTATCCAGCTTAGAAAGCATATTTCCTGGTCAACTAGCAATATTTCAAACAATACCTGCAAGCTGTCAAAATATCTGGTGGAATAAGAATGCACAAGACAAATCAGGCAGGACAGAGAGAGAAGTCTGCACACGGCGGTGAGTTATTAGCAGACGGTTGCAATGGAAACGGTCATAATGCTCCTTGGGCCTCTGGGTGTTTCAAACAGTGTGTCCTGGTGATAAGGAAACACACAAATCTAACATGGGATTTTGTTATCAGTGTAATGAATTGGCTCTCTGAAATGCTGAACAGCCTTCTTAAATGCGTCGGTTCTTCCAAGGGAATACCTGTAGAAGCTTTTCAGGTTTTTTTATTATATAGAAATGGGCCCCGAGCCGGGAAATTAGCCATTTAACAGACACCTCCACGTGTTCTCCACCTTGTATCTACGGCCATGGAGCAGGTCTGGGGAAATCATTTTCAGCTGCTTCTAATGGCCAAGAGGAGGATTTTGGCAGGTTAAGGAGCTGGCAGTGTTCACGGACAACAAATTCCAACACAAAAGAAAATAAATGACCATTGGCACAGACAAGAGTGGAAAAGCAATAGCTAAATCACACCTGCAGTAATGGCTCAGCCATCAAATCCCAACGCCTTTAACTTCATTTTTTATTTGTTTGACATTGCAAGTTTGGGCATATACCTCATTACCCAGCAATTAAAATACCATAAATAAGTGTACTTATTCTGTCTATGCACAATAATATAATTAGTATAAAATAACCTTTTTTTTTACCAACATACTGCACTTAATCCTTCCTCAGCCTCTGATCTCAAGAGACATTCAAACCGATATTAACAAGTAAGGATGATTTCAAAGGAATAAAGTTGCTGCTGATTCTAACCTTTTTTTTTAACTGTTCATGCAAATTGAGTAGTGTGGATTGTTACAGTAGATTGTTGCATTAATGCCTTTCTGAGAGTGTGCCCATTACAGCTCAAGGTGATTAAAAGAGGAAGCATAACTGTGGGGGTAGCTGAAATGGTGACACACAGGCTGGAGCCCAAAACACTAATTAATGCCTCCTTGGTTACTCAGTTGTGCATCCAAATTGACGTCCACCATCTTTATGGATGTATCATTTCTTTAAATGCACTCAGGGGAATCAATGATAGAAGAGGCCTCTAGATCAAGGATGCACAAATTTTTTTTATTGCAGCACGTATAAATCCACCTATTTTATTGCAGCATGTATAAATCCTCCAAGTCCCAAAAAAACTCTTCACTCCATCCATCCATCTGTCCTTTATACTGCTTATCCTACACAGGGTTGCAGGGGAGCCTGGAGCCTATCCCACGGACAATTTGGAAATACCAATTTTTTTCTTGCTTTTTTTTTAAAAAATGTTTTTAATGTGTGAAGACAATGACCTCTTAAGGAGCTACAGGACCATAAGTAAAAAAAAAAAAAAAACATATGGTGTGTAAATGTCAGGGTTTTGAATCAGAGATGGATACAAGTGCAGAATAACATTTTATAGGTGAAAAACATAGAAACAAAATCTAGAATATCAACAAAAAAAATTTGTAAACACGGAAACATGCATGACCCACAAAGTGAAGAGGACAAAAGCTAGACAACAAGTGCTAGCAAAGACAGCTCTTAAGTACAAGTGCTCATTAGATTATAGTCTGACTCAGGTGTGCAAGATTAACATGATGTGCTGGGAAACATATTTTTGCACTGCTTTAGGTGCTGGCCTGACAATAAAATTAATGTTTAGCTCTTTAAAGTCTGAAATTGTGTTTACAAGACAATAAAAACCATTCATACAGGATCTTCTGGAAAAATCTACTAGAGTGGATTTTATTGGATTATTGGTTGGATTTACTATATATTGGATACTCAATAACTGTTTTAGAATTTTCCCATAAAGAACTGTTGACTGATTAAGTACCCAGCATTTCTCACTTTATTTTACTTTTGAATCTTATTGTTTTATGGTCTCTGGCATGTCATGGATATTATAAAAAGCAGAGAGGATGCCATAACTGTCAAAATGAAGTGGAGATGCATACAAGTGCAGGCTTTGTATTTTATAACAGGTGAAAAAATATAATGAAGTCAAAACCAGATTCATAAAATGAGCAAGAATACAGAACTTGGAGAACACAGCATGAAGCACACAACAGAAGCTTAGCAACGAAACAAATAAAGTGCAGAACTTAAATAGGGACAGTAATCAAGGGGAAACACAAAACAGGTGAATGTAATCAAAAGGGCAAAAACATGTGACATGGTCATGTGATCTGGCTGTAGTTCATGAGGTTGATGACAGTGCTGACATGACATGAAATAAATTTGCAAAGTTATCACAAATCTTTTTTTTTTTCCTTTGTCATTATGGGGTATGGAGTGTAGATTTTTAAGCATTTTAGAATAAGGCTGCAATATAACAAAATGTGAAAAAAAAATGAAGGGTCTGAATACTTTCTGAATGCACTGTATTTAGATGCATAATTGCACTTTTAGTTGAGTAAAGAATTTGTCTACATTTACCACATCTGATTGTCCACTGTCATTTTGGAGTGCCTGCCATTATGAAAAAGGGTAAAAAGTGCATTGTATATGAATGCATTAAAAGCCAAATTTGCAACACAAAGTGCCCTTTATATTAAAAAATATGCACATTTTCTGGCATTTCAGCTGTTTGAAGTTTGAATAGGTGACATTTACCTACAGAGACCTGTTTTTCCACCTGCTCTCAACCATCCAATTTTGCTCTGCATTTAACTCTTCCTGTCTGTTCTATGTTTTTACATCTGTCACAACAAACAAGTAATTAGTGTACCTCTGAGGATTGGAAATTTGATTACGTATCTCATCAAGCATGTTTACTACTATACATATGCAGCCTGCACTGAAATAAAGGCTGGAAAAAAAAAAAACACTTTCAACAGAAAAGCAAGGACTACATTAGGCATCTAATACTGCCTAAGAAAGCACTAATGGGTTTTTAAAATGGTTTCAAGAATAATGGTTATTGACATCTAAAATGAGCTTTAAATCTTCCCACCCTCAGGCTTCCCAGCTGCAGTGACTAAAAGGAGATGCTTTTAATATTTTAACGTATACGTCATATTGATTCTCTGTTTCTTTTTCCCTTGTAAATGGATACTGATCAATGAAAATGTACACAGATTAATTTTAAAACGATATATTGTGTTTGTGTATTGCACATATTTTATAGAACCCGTCAATGTCAGCGGCAATGACAATTTAATTTACATAGCACAATTTAAAACAACACAGAGTTGACCAAAGTGCTGTACATTGATAAACTAAAAAAAGCAGAACAAACAGTTCTAAGATCAAACTAAACTAAACTAAGATCAAATTACTCTCTATAAATAAGTTTTTAACTTAGATTCGAAATTATATAATGTTGAAACAGTTCTGATGGGAATGGGTAGACTGTTCCACAGTTTCAGGGCAACTACTGAAAAGGCATCAGTTTTAATCTTGACCTAGCAACAGTCACCAGCCTCTGTTCTGAAGATCTAAGGGACCTTGATGGATTGTACAGTACAGGATAAGAGATTGGATATATAGGCTGGTGCCAATCCATTTAGAGATTTAAAAACCAATAGAAGGATCTTAAAATCTATTCTATAATGGATTGGAAGCCAAAGAACAGGAACTAAATTTAAATTAAAAATTCTGCATGTTATACCTTTTCAAAACCTTTGAATGAAAGCCAGGACTTGACTTTTGCCAAAAGTCTTAAGTGAAAAAACAGACTTTTACGACCGCATTTATGTTTATCAAATTTAAGGGAGCTATCAAACAGAACACCCAACTTTTTTCACAGAAGAAAGTTAAAATTCCAGATATCATATCCATCAGAAGGTCCAAATACAAAAATCTCTATTTTGGTTTCATTGAGATTCAAAAAAATTAATGACATCCATGATTTCAAAGCATTTAAACAAGCCAATAAGGGTTGTAAGGCATTTGTGTCATTCAATTTCAATGGCAGGTATATCTGAGTATCTTCCACAAAGCAGTGAAATGATACACCATGTTTCCTATAGATAGTGCCTAACAGCAGCATATATAAGGAAAACAAAACAGAAGCTAAAATAGAGCCCTGTGGGACCCCACAGAGGAGCTGCAGCAGAAGAAAATTCCGCAATGCAAACTGAGAAACTTCTGTTTGATAGACAGGAAATAAACCATTTAAGAGCAATACCTTGGATGCCCACACATTGTTCGAGGCTAGAAATGAGGATACTATGGTTTACAGTGTCAAACACAAGAATCGCAAAATCCCCTGAATCCACAGTTAAGAGAATGCCATTTAAACCTTTTAAAAGGGCAGACTCTGTGCTATGATGTTTTCTAAGGCCAGACATTTCAAAATATTTCAAAAATGTTATTATTCTCCAAAAAAATCTATAATTGTTGGAGGACTAATTTCTCTATAATTTTTGAGGTGAATGGCAATTTGGGAATAGGTCTGAAATTAGACAGGACAGAACTTGAGTGGTATATGCTGAAAAGGCTAGAGATATCAAAAAATGAACAAATCGGCCATATATAGTGCAGAAATCTGGTTGCATAGTCTAGCCGATTAATACACTATATGGCCAAAAGTATGTGGCTATATAATACATTTTAATTATACTGCATTCATCTTCTACCCTTCAATGGCTACGTTTGCATGCACATCAAATTCCGTTTAAGGTCGATATCTGAGTTGCAGCCATATTCCGAATACGATGCTCATATGCGTAAAGGAATATTCCTGTATACATGGTTGTTGTGAGTATACTTGTGTTGCCATTCCTAAATAACTAGCCTACAGCTAAGTGTCTGTTAGTATCCACAAGTCCTTGCAGACTGAATATGCATATATATCTCCTTTCAGTGGATTTGCTGAATAAGGTGTTTACATGCAACAAATTGCCAATTAAACAGGCATATGGGAGAGTGAGTATATTGGTAGGAGAATGTTGGACATGGAGCTGCCAGACAGGAGGCGAAGAGGAAGGCCAAAGAGGAGGTATATGGAGGTAATAAATGAGGATATGAAGCTAGTGGGTGCGGGTGTTGAGGATGCAGAAGATAGGGATAGGTGGAGAGGGATTATTCGCTGTGGACGACCCCTGAAGGGAAAAGCCGAAAGAAGAAAAAGAATATTCCAGGGGCGGGAATCAAAATTTGGGAAATCAGAATATTGTCTTAATCTGAATTGGGCAATCGGATTGCGGCGTTTACATGACTCAGTGCTAATAATAAATTTCGATTAATATCAGTATATTGATGTGTATGTAAATGTAGCCAATGTTAAGAGTGTGTACAAATTCTCTTTCTTGCTTCCCAGACTTCTAATCACCACAACCTGATCCTAATTAGCACACTTCCCATAAATTTCCTGGATTTTCCATGAATCTTGGCTAAGTCTTGCTTTTAGCATTTTAGTAGTGATGGTACTGTGTACTTTTCTGGTACTGACTCTGTCTGTTTAATGTTTTCTTTAATGAGTTTTTTTCTAGCCTTGTTAAATCTGTTTGTTGATCACCTGATCAACAGACCTGCCTGTTTGTTGACTTTGATTTTAGCTTGCATTTTTGAATTTATCCACTTCGTTCAATAAGACTCTGTACTTGCATCCAAATCCTGTCCATGTGAACAATACAGTTCTAGAGACTTCTGTTTCCAAGACTTCTGGTTCATTCAGGTTTTCAGGGTGTTGTGTAAATATTTTACTTATCTTTTTATGACTTAGCTGTAATATTTTTAGTTGTAGGAAAGTTAACACTAAAATTGAAAAAAAAAAAAAAAAAAAAACTGGGAACATTGGAGCATCACTCTAAACAGCAAAACATTACTAAAGTAGATGTTGGGGGGGAACAATGTATAACTGTTAAATCCATTGTTCATCAGCAAGTTACATTATTAAATTATAAAAAAAAATGGATTAAGGTATCCAGGTAAGGTATTTTCGACAAACTTCTTTTAAGGGCGGCATGGTGGTAAAGCAGATATTGTTGTCACCTCACAGATCCAGGGTCTCCAGTGCTCTCCTGAGCTCGGATTACTGTCTGTGTGGAGTCCACGTGGGTTTCCTTCAGGTTCTCTCACCTCCCAAAAACATGCTGATATCTGGCTTGACTTCTCTAAATTGCCCCAAGGTGTGAATGAGTGTGTGAATGTGTATGCGCGATGGACTTGAATCCAGGGTGTATACCCACCTCGTGCCCAGTGTTCCCTGGATATGATCCACAACCCTGCTTATAAAGTTTATAATGAAATTATAAAGGATTAATGAATAACTTATGTGCATATGTGAAAAAGACATTATAAAATGCTAATATCAAAGCTGAATGCATTAACAAAGGCAGAATTCAGAAATATTCACTTAGGAGAAGAATTACATTGTAGGGTTCAAATTATGCTCACATTATACCAGTCTAGTAGTTACATAAGAGGACGTAGATATTAGTAATGCATTTTGGCCATTAAGCAAGCTGTAACATGGACAAGAGCTATGAAAATGAAATCAGAGACATTATGCAGCCACAGTTCAAGGGGCAGTTGTTCACTGACAAATTCAATTTGCTTTCTGATTTTTTTTTTCCTACAAAGGAAAAGATGCTTGACATTGGTAAGGCGTTTATTAAGCAATAAAATATTACTGGATAGTGTGCAAATATGAGTGAAAGAATGCTTCAGTCCATAAATAAAATAAAATACATATTTTATGCATGTCAAGTGTGCAATATGTTAAGAGGAGTCAATCAGTTAAGGTTCAGTAATGATAAAGTCCTGAAATTCAAATGTTTATCACATTCTGGAAGCCAATATGTGTGTTCCCAAATTGTGATAAGAAATATATCAATATTTGTCGGCCAACAAGAAATTGATCTTGAAAATCTTATAACATCTCCAAATCTTGAACCATTCCACTACAGTTGTCCCATGGAAGATTGAAAATACACTTTAATATCAGCAGCGGACACCAGGAAGAGCCTTTCATCTTGCTGTGGTGGGTCTCATAACACATTAGACATGGCACAGAGGACACTGTCGATCTCCGTCTGGCTGGACTGACTGTTGGATTTCATTCCTGTGCATCGTTCAGAATGATTAAGTGGTGTGTGGAATTGAAACGGTGTGGTTGTTGCCAGGGTGGTGCAATTGTACTGGGTGTTGCAATTCTCCAGAGAACAGCATGGACACACACAATGAAATGGAAAAAATAACAGCCAAGAAACCAACATTGCTGAGAACTTGACACGGTTTATTTTGAAGTGAACCAGATGATGGGAGAAATGGATGGATGGAAAATACAACCCAAAGAATTTTACACAAATTTTCAACTTATCTCAAGTGTGGTCACTAAGAGATGTTAGTCATTCCTCCTTTAAAGCAAGCATAATGACCGGCAATTAGCATCACATCATAATTCAGCTATGCAATATATAACACATGTTAATTTACAAAGTTGTATGTGCATTAATAGGGGGCATGGTGTGCCCTCCTGGTGTTGGGGGTTCAAATCCCGCCTCTTCCCTGTGTATGTGGAGTTTGCACATTCTCCTCGTGCTTTGGGGGTTTTCTCTGGGTACTCTGGTTTCCTCCCCAGTTCAAAGACATGCGTTATAGGCTGATTGGCATTTCCAAATTTTCTGATGTGTGTGCAATTGTGCCCTGTGATGGGTTGGCACCTCATCCAGGGTGCCCCCTGCCTTGTGCCCCAAGTTCCTTGGGATAGGCTTCAGGATTCCCCACAACCCTGTGTAAGATCACATATGGGGAGCTGTACTGTAATGGTTTGGGACTGCGATTGCTGTAGTGGCTTTGGGGCTGCGGTTGCCACGAGCAGCTTCGTACTCAGGACTCCATCAGTGGACAGTGGATAGATTTTAACCAGCCAGACTTCTTGCGAAAACTGTGATGAATTTATTGGTTGCACAATTGCACTATTTGTCCTTATAGCGCACAATAATAGAAGGGATTTATTTATAATCACACTATCCGTTGCACCCAGTTGAGGATGGGTTCCCTTCTTCAGGTTTCTTCCTCATATCATCTCAGGGAGTTTTTCCTTGCCAACGTTGCCACTGGCCTGCTCATTAGGGATAAATTCACAGTGATAAATTCAAATATTTACAATATATTTTTTGTGAATCCATTTATCTCTGTAAAGCTGCTTTGTGACAATGTCCACTGGTAAAAGCGCTATACAATATAAAATAAAATTGAATTGAATTGAATTGAATTAGCAGTATGGAAAATGGATGGATGTGCATTAATATATATAGAAATCTGGATGAATGTCTTGACCAACAAGGTGTCAGAAGGCATGATGTGATATGTTTTTATGGTTATAAGCTTCCAAATCGCTAGCAACAGTAACTTTAAGCATAATTTAAAAAATGTTGGGCTAATCAAATATATCTGAGGTAAACAGAAACTCTGTAAAAAAAACAAAACAATAATAATAATAATAACACCCATCGCCTTGTCGAATTCTTGAATCTGATTGGTCAGAAGGGATTGATTAACTTTCTATAACAGCAGCTCTTACAGTAGTGCCAGCTGTAACTGAAATCCAGGTTTATATTAATGTTTGTTCTAATACGCTATCGTTTCTATAGTAACAACTTACATACTTTAATCCTAATAATGTAATTAGGTAATCCAGCCATAATCAAAAAATTACATAATAATAATGTAATTAGGTAATCCAGTCATTACTTCTTCTTCTGCTCTTTCACTCATGCCTCCACTACCTCCCACATGCCTCCACTACCACCCACCAGTCTCTTCACATGTTTCTGTCACTTTTGGGCATGTTGCAATATTTCAAGGGCACTATTACCACTTTACTGATGCTAAGGACTCAGTCCCATCTCTGTGATATATATCGATCGTATTTATTACACACTACTACACATACTACTACATCCAATTTAATTGTATTTTTTAAAATTTATTTTTAAATGGTACTTTGTACTGCTGCATCATCTGCTGTTTATATTTCTCCAATGTCTATAGATGAGCTGCCGGTACTTACATCGAGTGTAACACACAGTGGGGTACAACATATAATAAAGAAATATATTAAAGTAGAAAAGGTAGAAAAAAATAGAATAATATAAAAATATACGCTGCCCTCAAAAAGTTTGGAAACGCCTGAACAAAATAGGGTTTTTGGGCAATATCAGCATAAATCCTCTTTAGTTAGTGACCATTTTGCATTGATAATAAGGGACAACACTAGGCATCCGAGCAGTCAGTTTATTCAAACATTGACTTGATATATTACTCCAAGCCTCCTGGAGGATTGCCCAAAGATGATTCACACTG
>CM040983.1:8322605-8347126 GCA_022985145.1 Pangasius djambal
CGGATTCAGGTCAGGTGATTGACTTGGCCATTGCATAACAGTCCACTTCTTTCCCTTCAAAAACTCTTTGGTTGCTTTTGCAGTATGCTTTGGGTCATTGTCCATCTGCACTGTGAAGCGCCGTCCAATGACTTCTGAAGCATTTGGCTGAATATGAGCAGATAATATTGCCCGAAACACTTCAGAATTCATCCTGCTGCTTTTGTCAGTAGTCACATCATCAATAAATACAAGAGAACCAGTTCCATTGGCAGCCATACATGCCCACTACCACCATGCTTCACTGATGAGGTGGTATGCTTAGGATCATGAGCAGTTCCTTTCCTTCTCCATACTCTTCTCTTCCCATCACTCTGGTACAAGTTGATCTTGGTCTCATCTGTCCATAGGATGTCGTTCCAGAACTGTGAAGGCTTTTTTAGATGTCGTTTGGCAAACTCTAATCTGGCCTTCCTGTTTTTGGTGGTAATGTCATGGCGTGGGCATAATGGGAAGAGAAGAGTATGCAGAAGGAAAGGAACTGCTCATGATCCTTTCCACTGTGGTGGTGTATAGAGCCAAAAATGTTAGAATTGTGTCGATGTCCCAATATTTATGGACCTGACTGTATGTATGTTTTTGACATTTTTGTGATAAACAGTGAACATAGATATGAATACATCCTGAAATGTTTCTCTTTCGCATGTGTCTCAACCAGAAGTGAAGTTCTAGCATCCTCCAGAAGTGAAAAGGAGAAAATCATATTTCATTCAAGATTTCATTCCACATAAAGACGCCCTGCCTGCCTCTAGATTTCTAACTCACTCTGCTTATTTTACTCTACAAATTTTAAAGAATTCTAATTTTGCAATGAGAAATGAGTGGTCTTTGTTCTCAACATCTCATCAGTCTCATCACCTAAGGTAAAAGTCACACACCGCATTGTAACACGAGGCTCACCGTCGTTTCTTCGTTCCATTGACCTCTGTTCATGATAACATTGGTGGGGAAATAATCACTGATTCATTCAGTCAGGTTTGTTCTGCTGAGAAATGTCTTATTATTTATGTCTTTTTATTAGACCATTTAAACGTTCAAAATGCCTGTGCAAAGTGTGTAAGCACTTTTCTCTCTTTCGATGATTTTTTTTTTTTCTTAAAGTAGAGATGTGAAACTTTTATTATTTGCAGAAAAATTCTAATTTGGTCAAAACCTGTATCATG
The DNA here is from genome assembly GCA_022985145.1 of Pangasius djambal. Classification (NCBI taxonomy): domain Eukaryota; kingdom Metazoa; phylum Chordata; class Actinopteri; order Siluriformes; family Pangasiidae; genus Pangasius; species Pangasius djambal. The sequence goes on from CM040983.1 coordinate 8,323,808, forward strand.
AAGGAAGTGCTATGAATGCTGTTCCAGTGTTTAGGTTTTGTGTTCATGTCAAGTGAACATGTGCATTCTGTTTTCATTTTGAGTTTGTCTCCACCCCATCCTGTGATTGGAGTATTCCCTGATTGTGCTCACCTGTTCTGTGTTGAACCCTTGATTAGTTTGTCTATTTAAACCCTGTTTTTGTTTTTGTGTACTTGCGAAGTCTTATTGTGCCTTTCAGACTTATTTTCTAGTTCCGTGTGTAGTACTTCCTGGTTTTCACTTGTGCTTTCTTGGTTTTGATTATGGATATACCCAGTTTGATAGTATCTGTCTGTTCTCAAACCTCCGCCTGGAATATCGACGACGTTTATTGGATTACTTCCATAAACACCACACTGTCACATGCCACACATATTACACATTGCACACAGATGTCATAAATCTTACAAAATTCCTTACGACTTGACAAAAGATTATTCAAAATGAACATTACATCAGTACTGGGAAATTACATACAGTAACCTTACATAAAACCTCACAATCATTCATTTTTCCCACAGAAAATCATGTACTGGAAAACACAGTATTATTCATTGTCTGTCCAAGACCCCCACAATCATACATGGATGCAGTGCAATAAGGGCATGTACTGTGAAGTATATCTAACATATCCCCCAAAAACAACAGAAGCAGAGAAAATCACCCTGAGAGAACTCATTACTGGGTCATTAGTTCTCCTTTTAGAACAAATTAATAACTCAGACATTTATTAGAACATAATTTATGCTTCAGTGTATAAGTTCATAGATTTATTTTTGTTCAAATCCTATTTCCCTGTCATGTGTATTCAAAAAAGCTATTTTCATTTCATGATTTTTTTTCCCTCCTTAATGGCCTGATTACACTAATGCTGCTGCAAATGTTTTTCCAGCACCATCTGTATTTTAAGATTTAGGCAGGAAATTGTGTTATAATAATGCAGTATGCTCTTTTAAATAATGTGTTTCTCCCATATGGGCGAAATCACAGAGGTAGGTAAAGAAAGGCTTTATTTTGATTTGGCTTTGTAAGCAAAATAAGGATAATAAGGCAATTAATCATGCCTGCTACTGCCCTTACATGTGGCTTATGTAACTGTGTTCAACAAAACAACATGATCTTGCGTTAAATAATTTATCATAATTTATCAAAGTTGCTGCAGTACATGTTTGTAGTTTAAGAAGATGAAGAAGTTGGAACTTTGTTAGTACAATATTTGTATTGCGATAATATGAGAACTGCCAGACATCTCAATTACTCATAGTGTGTCCTTCTTGGGATATGTGTATTGATAGTACCCTTGAACCCTTTTAGCTGTTTGTGTAGGTGGCAGAGAGGCAACGGTAAGAAATCAAGTACTTTAAAGTGATCCCTTGCTGCAAGCTCATGCATAGTAATGAGGCATAGACCGTTCTATGTACGGATATAATTTACCCTTGAATATCAAATGTAGTGTGTGAAGGTTAACATGTCAGTCTTTATAGTTTTTCATTGGCTGCACCATGATATTTTTATTACACTTGCCATATGTTATGGTTTCCTTACCGAGGAATCTACATCTCTTATAATGATGACCCTTAGATCCTTGACCTATAAATAAGCATTTAATTCCAAGAGGCAGTCATATATTATCAATTGACATGCAAGGAATAAAAACGACAGAGTGTGCTATTATAGGAAAACAATGAATGAGTGTGATATGGCCTCACATGAAGGGGAGTTACCCCCCTGAAGGTTAATTTCAGGACGTCCCAAAATATTTTATTCCTCTTATACCACTGCAGTTTGCTGACGAGTACCATTTTTAATTCATTACTCAGTGACATGTTCTTTTTAGTTATGTTTAATGTTGTGGCACATCCACAAGACAAGTTAGTTCCTGTTATCGCTTACATCATAACAAACACTCATTCCTTCACTGGCCTTTTTTTTTCGCCCTCATTTTTCTCAGTCTTAGTAACCAACACAATAAAACGCAGCTTGTCATATTACCGAGAAACCAGTTGCAAAGTCACCTATCCTGAAGACTTTCCTGTAGAAGAAAACCTACTGACTGTTACAAAGCACTGACAATGGAGACTCCTTTCATACGTACTACTAAACATCTCCTCACAGCAAACGTCACCGTATCAACAATTGCACATTTTTCATTGTTAAATAACAATTTTTAAATCGCGTTTATTAGGCTTGGATTAGTTAAAGCCTGAATTACTTGTTACAATAGAAATGATAACGTATTAAAATGAGTGCATTAATACTGTATAAACCTATTACTAGAATTATAACTAGAACTACTATCAGAGCTGCTGTTATAGAAAATTAATCATAACCTTCAGATTCAAGAACTCAACAGTGCTGTGGTATAAGAATATCATTCCCACCACATATTTTGACATTAATCTTGGAATTTACTAACTTTGTATTGGTTAAGATGCGAGGGGGGTCTAGTAGTTGACATAAAGTACTATTACACTTCCTGTGACCTACATTAGAGTGGCTCATTTTGTCACTCATTGTCCATCTGGCATTTCTGCTTATAAGAGCTTCATGAATACATATGACAATACCAAGCCATTGTAATGAAATAGTTATGCAAATCTTCTCTAGACCTAAATAGGTATAAATGGTATTTATGGTATAAATTGTGGTTATGGCACCATTATGACAGATGTATGTAGATTTTTTTGTAATATTTTTATGAAAACATATAAAACAGTAATAAGTTATGTACATCTTCCCTGACCTTAAACTACAGTTTTGCCATCACATAGGTTCAGCTGTAATGTTTTAAAGCTTGGAAAGTGTCATAAAACAACGTTATGTCATCATAATGTCCTTGACACAGGTTTTCCATCAACTTAACATCAAAATCAACAAAAACAGTCTTTAGGTTGAAATGTTTATGGGGATTAAATCAGTTGTCAGAAAGGGCCTATGTAAGTTTTATGTGGTCTTATGAATGTTGCCCTTAAGTGTTGCCCAACTTTATTTTAGTATTCATAAGTATACATTTTTCTGTCAGATGTGTAAGATATTTGAAATATGTTAAAATTGAATGGTTACAAAACAGAGTATTAAAACAGTAGTATTAAAATTCCTTCCAGTAGTGTTTAATGGGTTTGTAGGATTAATCTCACAGGCATGGATATAACACAACAATCAATATTCGAGCAAGAATGATAAAAGTGCATAAGAGCACAGATAAAATATGCTGTTAAACATCCTGAAACAGGTGGACAACCACTCATAAGCCTCCTTATCCTCTTCTACATCCTCTTCCAAACTACTAAGCAGCGGAAGAAGGTTTCAGGAGGGAGGAAAAAGTATGAAAATAGCCCTTATGATTCTTCTCCTTCTCCTGGCAACCATTTTACAGCATGCTTTCGGTGTCTGTAATTATGATAATGAACACATTCATGCCTGGGGGGATAATTATGATAGGGGTGGGGGGGAGGGGGTCAGGTGGTGTCATTCAGGGAAAAAAAAAACCTCTGCCTTTGTAGCTAAAGAGAATGAGCCTCTCAAAATGCTGAAGGGTAATGAACCATGAGCTTATACTTTACTGGCACAAAATATTTATAACCAGCATTGAGCTGTTATAACAACTCATGGATGGATTTTAATTTTAATTGATGTTGCTGCAGGAAGCCTTGATATTTATGAAACATATAAATAATATGACAAATAAAACCACCATTTTTTGGAAGACCTATACTCAATTTGACTGCAGAAGTGCAACCAGTTTAATATTCCAGTCTGTATTTTAGTACAATCAGGAGTGTGAACACAAACCCATGTGGTGCTACTTCCATACAGGTCCAAAATCAGGTTCTTATCATTTACTCCTTACATTCTTTGATAGAAACAAACCATATGTCTAGCATTGAAAAGGGTTCTGCAATTTGTCGCTCTGGGGAAAAGGACAAATCCACCCTGAATGACTTTCTTATAGTGGCACCATGTGGGAACTACCCTTGCTTCATCTCTACCTAAAGAGATTGATGCAGCAGCGCTTTTGTCCTTTGGTCTGTCCAGCGCACTCACCTCATCACCTGTACATCTGTCATCTCATAGATTGCTAACTAGTCAAGCCGAGTCTCCGCTGTAACTCAGCACAACTACATCGTATAACTGCATTACAGAAGTCCAATGTTTGCTCCATTGTCTCCACCACTTCTACACTGGATTTCCCATTAATATGATATTGAACATAGCTGGGAAATGGTGAGTGAGAAAAGAAGCTCTTGCTTTCTTTTTTTCAGGAGCTAACAGTGAAACGTGATCGTTATCATTTACGTATTGGTTCTGCAATTAAATGGCATTACATCAGAACTTCTGATGGGAACAATGAAAATACAGCACCAAGCAACAAATTAGCAAATTTCTCTTTCACAAAAATATCCATATGGATGGCATGGCGGTTCAGTGGGTAGTGATGCTGCCTCACAGTTCCAGGGTCCATAATTCAATCCTGAGCTAGGGTTACTGTTTGGAAAGATTTTCTGTACATGTTCTCTTAATCTCAGTGTGGGTTTCCTCCAGGTTCTCTGGTTTCCTCCCACCTCCCTAGAACATGGCAGTAGGTGGTTTGCCTACTCTAAATTGCCCCTATGTGTGAAGGATCGTGTGAATGTGTGTGGGCATGGTGCCTGTGATAAACTGACTTTCCATCCAGGGTGTAGTCCCACCCCATGCCAACAACCCTGACCAGAATAAAGACTGCTAACTGCTAACACTTCACAGTACTCTTGAGAAATCCTTTTTTTTTCTAAGAATGCGGGGCAAAATAAGATTACTACATAAATCTACTATCCAAGCTGAATATACAATTCTCACCACTCTTCTCAGGCATACAGCACAACAGCAGATAATATATGTGGAAGTTTGGAGTGAATCAATTCTCATGAACTAAATGAAATCTGGCTACTAAAATCCCAGCAAAGAATCAAATACATGGAGAAACAACATAAATTAAGCCTCGGAGGACACCGATGAAAATCCTTAAGTTTAACCAACAAACATTCCTCTCTTTTCTAAGGATGATTTCTGCTGCTTGAGATACTATGTGAAAATTTTCAGTCATCTTGAGTTCTACAAACAGGTCTAGATGTTTTAGATTTTTGCAGTGTAAATCATTGGAAGACAATCTGATATAGAGAATCTCATACTGGCATTGGTTCCACATCTAATGGCTCTGTAGAAAGAAACAAAGATTAGCTGGTCTACATCCAGTCCCCTGGTGGTGACAGGACTGTAGGTTCTAATGCCCTTCCTGTCACTCTGATCATCAGCAATATGTCCAGTGTGCTGCAAAGGTCTGGGTTGCTACATTAAAGCTCTGTCATGGATTTTACCCCAGGAGAATATCTTCTCAGTACCTTGACTCTGGTTAAATGAAGCTAAAACTGGGTGTATACAGAAAGAACGAGTAAAATACTTCCTAGTTGCAGCCAAGGGATGAAAGAGAACACCTCATTATTAGAACAAAGCTGTCTTATGGAATAAAGTAGTAACGGATTCAGTAATGCATTATATTTTATTGAAGAATGGTATGCAAATTGCCATGGTGACTAACATGAGTGAGTCCTATTAGAAACATCTCCAGCAGGGATTTGTCATAAGAGATTGTATAGCAAATATGCAAATCCCCAATCCTTTCAATTACCTCAGAAGCACCGAAGCTGAAGCATTGAGTAAAATAGCAGGGGATAACCTCACAAGTGCTAATTATGAAACCCAGAGGGGTAAAATTCAAAATAAAAGTATCTATTTTTACTGTTCCTACTAATTTTAATAATACACTGAAAACAATGTTAGCCAGCAGTACGAACATCCCTCTGTAATGATGAAAAATGTTGTTAACAATATAGGTATTATAATAATTAAAAAAAAGCTTCAGTAGTCATAAAATAAAATTTAAAAACTCAGCTTTCAGCTACAATTGTCTCTAGTTGGTTATGTGCTTAAGTAGCTCTTGCCTGAATTACAATGGGACATGCAATTACATGTCCCTGGAATTATCCAAATTCTAAGAGGGAATGCATGTTTCACTTTATGGAGTGGCATTTTTACTTGAAAAAAATCCACATGTATGTTCTCTCAAGGTCCCCACAGAACATGCTGATAAAGTATACAAACAAGCCAAGAATTTCCTGTATATAGTATGAGGCGACTTGTGCTTTGTGACGCGGTGCATAATCATGCTGGAGGTAGCCTTTATAAGTTGGGTAAATTGTGGTCATAAGGGAAAGCACATAGTCAGCAACAATACTCAGAAAAGCTGGGGCATTCAAACAATGCTAGATTGGTATTAAGGGGCCCAATGGCTGCCAAGAAAATTCCCCACAGCCATACACCACCACCACCAGCCTGAAATGTTGAAGGCAGGGATCCATGGATTCATGCTGTTGATGCCAAATTCTAACACAACCATCTGCATATCATAGCATAAATCAAGATACATCAGACCAGGCATTTTTACAGTCTTCAGCTGTCCAGTTTCGGTGGGCCTGTGCACAGTGTAGCCTCAAATTCCTGTTCTTGGGTGACAAGAGTGGAACCTGATATGGTCTTCTGCTGTTGTAGGCCATCTGAAAGGTTTCACATGTGCATTCTGAGATGCTTTTCTGCTCAGCACGGTTGTAAAGAGTGGTTATTTCAGTTACCATATCCTTTCTGTCAGATCAAACCAGTCTGACCATTCTCCTCTGATCTCTCTCATCAACAAGGCATTTCCGCCCACAGAATTGCCGCTCACTGGATGTCTTTTTCCCCTGCACCATTCTGAGTAAACTCTATGGAATGTTGTATATAAAAATCCCTGATCAGCAATTTCTGAAATACTCAATCTGGCACCAACAACCATGTCACTGAGGTCACATTTTTCCCCATCCTGATGTTTGATGCGCTCCGCTGCTGTCACTATTGGCTGATTGGATGAATGAACAGGTGTACCGGTATTCCTGTTAAAGTAAGTGAGTGTATATATAATCAGTATCAAAAACAATATCAAATCTCATCACAGTCCTGTCCTCGCTGATCTCTGTTTTGCAGTGTGGCTCTGCTTTTATTCTGTTAATCTTGTCGGACAATATCAGTCATGAATTATCCTTATTAAACTACCTGTAAAAAAAAAAACCCTCACTATATACAGAATATGTACAAAATGAACATGTCCACAAGAATCTAGCTAAGAAAGCCAAAAGGCAAGAAGAGAAAATATGGAAGTCAAAAAACAAACACAGGATTAACAATCAGTATTGTAAAAATGAGCACTGAGATAACGACGTAATGAGCATTAAGCCAATGGATCCTGTGTGCAGATGACTTACGTAAATAGCTATGTGGTGGTAACAGTCATAGGGAGTAATGAGGCATAGGGACATTTGATGAAAAAAGTCATAAACTCGACTGGAGAACAGGAATGAAACTGCAATGGACTTCAGCAGACAGAACATTCAACAAACAGAGACGTAAATCTGTAAATTTAGGCCATGACAACGCTTAGCATAAGTACTTGCATGCTCTGAATATTTCACTAGTCTTCTCTCAGCAGTGTTAAGGGGAAGATGAGTGTTTAAACCATAAACCATAATAAAGAAATAACACCACTGGCCTTTTCCACTGCTATTGGTTCTGTTACCTGAATTAATTCATCTAGTTAATTCAGCTTCATTAACTGCTTTGTCCTCAGCAGGGTTGTAGTGGATTGGGAGCCTAGGGGGAATTTAGAGTAGCCAGTCCTTCTACTGCTATGTTTTTGAGAAGTTGGAGGAATCCGGAGACCCTGCAGGAAACTCATGCACATTGTGGATTTGGGATACGATTTATTACTTCATCAGACACGATAAGATTAGCACTTACCATAAATAAATACTTTTTATATGGCAGCAATTAAGTGGTAATAAACTATACATTTATACTCTATAAGTTGTTAGATACAGAACATATGTAGTATTAACTGTGTTTTACAGCATCAGCTGGGATATAATGTGTTCTTTTTTCTTCTTTTTTAATGTCTAGGCTTAGTTAAAGAGAAAACCCAGCTGTTGGAACATATTCAGCATGTGTAGCAGTAAGTGTGTTTGCCATATGGTCAATTGAAAGGAAATTACAGTAATTGTGGTTATATGTGAAATTAAGAAATAGGAATGTAAGAGAATTCATGAGTATGGCTTTCACAGACAACATGTCAGTCAACAGCCAGATTTCTATTGGACAGATTTTATGCAAAAAGAACATTTGGCGCCTTGAAATGTTTGCACATTTAAGCAATGCAAACAGTAATTTTCAGTAATTTACACATTTCAGTAAACTCCCAATAAACTCTGTATAGTTTTTTTTTTTTAACCAAGCTACTGGCAGCAAAATTTTAATGAATGAATAAGTTAATTAATTCCAATTTATCATACTTATTTTGTTTAAAAAAAATATAGAAATTTAGCTCATGTGAAAGCAAATATCCACGGATGCAGTCCACATAATAAGCTGTATAAAAAGGTTCATAAAATGAACTGGTAGTACAATTTTTGCAAATTAAAGTTTAATAGCTCACGCATGCTGAGGCTTACAAATAATGTACAACTGATTTATTAGGGTTTTGTCATCACAAACCTTGTAGCATCCAGTAACATGCTGTGATTTATTTAGAAGATTCAAGGAGCTTTTAGCATTTAAAATATGATCAAATGATCAATAGCATCTGTTTTTGGTGCAAAAACTGAGCACATCCTGGTTGTTTAGGAACTGTGTGTGGATCTGAACTCATTACCACAAAACAACACTTTGGGTGTCAAGAGAAAAGTTGATATTGTTATATTTAAATGTCTCTAGAAGACCACCACATCATCATCATCATCATCATCACCTGCTTAGCGAAAGGCAGCCGTTATAAACAGAGTCTCCATACAGCAGGGCGTGGAGGACATTCCTTTTTCCTTGTATTCAAAAAAACATTCTGCTTCTGAGAAAAGTGATTTTGTTTCCAAGCAACAAAGAAGAACCACTGAGGAAAATAATATACTAATTATGACTGCTCATAACCAGGGCTGAATAAAAAAAACACTACAGAGAAGATGTACTTAAGTAAACATATGAGTGTCAAAATTTTACTCAATTAAAAAATAGAAGCATGGAGGCAAAAATCTACTTTGTGCAAGTGAAAAGGTTTTAAAAGGTATGTACTCAAATGTAACTTGTAAAATGTAAAATGTTTTAACTGTTGAAAAGCTGACTCCATGATCATCATCGCCCAATCCTGAATCACTAGCTATTTTGCTATGTATTCAATCATAATGAAAATATTCTACTAATTCAGACAAACCTAGAATTTGGCTTGCTGGTTAGCTAATGTCTAATAACCCCTTTAGAAACAAAACCCAACTAGCTAGCTAATTTAACAAGGTAATTTGCAAAACTTGCCTAGCTAGCTAATTTTAAAAACTAATAAGCAACACTTAACTAGCTAGCTAATTTAATTAGCCAAATTACAAAACCTAACTAGTTAATTTAACAAATGTTTAAAGTTAACTTTACCATATTTCTTTAGCTTTGATGGCAAAATCTTAAAGACCAATATTTTATTTTTACATGGCAGGCTAAAGAGACACCACATCCCGTATAAATCAGTAACCTTACTAAGACAAAAAAAAAAAGAAAGAAAGAAAGAAAAGAAAACTCTCATGGTGTATTGATATTTGTAGGTCAAATGTAAGAAGTAAAAATGATGTTTTGAGTATTTACTTAAGAATACACGTCTTAGTAATACTTGTTTGTCAAAGAATTCACTTTTTTAGTAATACTTGTTTAATACTTAAAGAAGGACAATTACTGAAGTATTTCCACCCCTGCTCATAACACACTAAACTTTCTCCTTACAGTTTGTGTAAACGTATAAATTCTTACACCATTGTAAAAAATAATAAAAATGCTTCAAATTCAGTTCTATCTCCAAATTGATCAACTGATCATTTTAGCTATTTCATATCCCAAAGACCAGGACAGTCGCCACTCCATTGCACCATCAGGCCGTCTATGCAATGAACAGCAGTAGGCCAATTAGACTGCATCATTCATGCCGAAGATGACAGGAGGTGTTATTCCTCACAGAGAGACATGCTTTGCCTGCATTTGAAAAGCTATAAAGGCAAATTATTAGGCTTTCAAGTCTTATGAAGAGCAAACTTCAGAGAGGGGAGGGGGAAAAAATGAGACCACAGATCACTTTGAGCATCTATTGATTTTGGAGCTGGCTTTATGTTCCCCTTTAAACAGATTGCTTACAGCAGGAAACCAAGCACACCAAGTCAAACAGACACAAAAACAAGCTAAATATTCCAACAGCTGTGGTTATTCCACAGAGATGTGGGATGCAGAGCGCTGATGGACAGATTCAGACTACAAAAAAAAGATGAGCAACATGGCTAGGGTAAAAATACATCCAATTTGCATGTTATCTTCATCTTCCTACTGCTCTTGGTGGTTATTTTATTATGAAAAATGTCATTTTTAAATCAAACAACACATATGGTGTTCCATAATTCCATAATATTGCAATATGGCCTTATTCAGTTGAAAATAAATAACAATAACAAAAAGAAACGATACATTTTTTTTTTTTTGTGGCGAGCTCTGACCAACTGCTGAAGGTGGTGTGGTGGAGTCGATAAACACTTTATTGCAGTTTATTGACTCAAAAGCAGAATAGAAATAAAACCCTCTGATATCTTGCAGAAAACCAGGGACCACTGGTACCACTTTCTGTGAAGGCCATAGGTATAATGACTATGAATACATTCATGACATGTTGTATTACATTCATAAGGCATTACATATTTGCTATAATTATTAATGAAAAGGCATTACAAATTATAGCAATGTTTATACATTGCACAGAATGCATTATAAGCAGTCTTTATAACATAATAGCACCTATACTACAGCAAAAATTCCATCCCAGTTTGCTAAGTGCATAATGTTTCGCTGTAGACACACTGACAAGTTTTCTAGTATAATTTCCTGATAAGCACTCATTTGTTAAACAAAAAAGGCAGTTTCTCTGATGAGTCTCATAATGCATAATATGCAGATCTATAATGTGAATGCATTTTCCTAAATGGTTATAAATGCTTTTTCCTTAGTACTTTTTTAAATATTTAGTGAAGACGTAGATCTTCATTCATGCTGTTTATACTGAACTCAAAATAACCTTGGACAAAAAAATACAGAGCAAATATTCTCATTCATCACAGTGAAAGTGCTTTTATGTTACGTAAACCTGGAATGTGGAATTCATGCTCATTAAGATTTCATTAACTCAAGCAGCACAGATTGTTCCTTTCATTTAAAGGTGCTACTGACGAGGCATCTGCTAATTCAGAAGCAGTCCAAGGTTGCAGTCTCATTCAACTTGTGTAGTGCAATACAGTAGCAAGATTACAGCTTTTATTTGAATATAATACATAATATAGTATATAGTATTGCAAAACTACAAAGAACTAAGATAAACTAAGAAAAGAGGATATTAATTTGTGCATGCACATGTATAAATTACAGATGGTCATATGATAAATAGAACCATCAATATTGTCATAGTACACTATGCTGATGTATAATCCAGTTTGAAATAAAATACCTGCGATTAAACAATTCAGTCAAATGCATGTCATTACATTTGTATATGTTGTGCCCAGACTCTCTTTCCCTTAGCCTTTGACAAGACACAGGATAAATTGTCTTGTATTCCTGTCTTGGTGTTCATTGATCTTAAAGCTTCATCCCTCATCCCTCCCTGCTTTCCAACAGAGATCCTGAGTAGTGTTAATCAACTCACTACTCATGAGTCTAGCATTGAGATATGGCATGGCTCGATAGAAGGAGCAAGACCTAGTATGCGCCAGGACAGACATTTACCCACTAGTTGCAGAAGGATTTTATTAGTGGAATGAAGGTATGTAGATTGAACAAATTATGACCAAGATCCAAAAGGGTGTCAGACTATTTCAGCAGGGTTCTGAATCCTAACAGTGGAGAGCTACCAGAATCAGGAAGACCTGTTGACAATTTGTGATAGTAGATAGAGTTAAGGATGAATTAGCAAGTATCAATTGAATTTCTGAAGCTTACCCACCATATACCCACCCTATACCTTCAACCACCTTAGCAGGAAAACCAGCGAAGATTGTGACTGTACCGTAACATAGAAGGCCACAGTATGATGCCAATGCCCTGAGCTGCAGGGAAACGCTGTAGAGAAGGAGAGACATCTGGTGGGTGGTGCAAGGTACACGAGAAGGCCCTCTGCTGAACTCCAGTGCCTTGCTACTTTGTCTTGGGGAAACATTTCAATCGCTGTCCTTTGTGGAATTTGGGGCAGAGGTAAATCCAGTGGATATTGCACAAGCAATATGCAATAATTTTGAGGAAACCCAGCTTTATTTGGTAAAATCACCCAATAAGCCCAATGCCTGTTCTTTCTTCATGACCCAAAAAGATGCATTTATAATATAAATATAAAGGTTTCTGTAAAAGACAAGTATCCACTAAACATACTATAGGGGTTGTGCAATATTTTAAAACCAAATTAGATCTCCATAGTACACATAACCTCAGTGGCATCATAGTTCACTATGGTTCATGGTTCACTGTTCTGGCAGCCCTGAAAATACAGCCTTGGACAGGGTTTCTATAAAGTATCTCGATAGGATTAAAGCCTCATTCTAGTGAGAGGAAAACCAAGAGGGTAAACCTTAAGTTGGAGAAACACCTAACTGAATTGTTCAGGAACTCAAGAGATGCAGAGCTCTGGTAGTCCAGTTGGGGTTAACCAGCCACATCAATCCAGTACATTTTTGTTTGCACTTTTAACAATAGTCATGAAGCAGCTTTGCAAAAATCTGGAGGTAGAACTAGTACTCCTCTAGATCAGCATCTCAGAGGTGGCGGTTGCAATGAAAAACTCCCGTAGACAAAGAAACCTTCAAAGGAGCCAAACTCAAAAGGGAACCAATCTTCATTTAGAGACAAGGCAATGTGAGCTGAAAGGATACAGCAAATATGATCTTATTGCGAATAGGAGTCCTGGGATGAGCATAGGAGTCTTTATGATTACAGCAGCGGTTGTTAGAAGGTACAAATCTACATGTGAGTTTATCCAGTTGAGTCTTGGGCATAAACTGGAGCATCCTAGCTTGCTCCTATTTTATTTGTCTTCCATTTATCCCTAGATATACCAGTAATTTATATCTCTCCTGTCACTTCAGGAGGATCAGTGTATACTGTCCAGACCTTGTTGGACTCTTGGAGACCTGTACAGGAATGTCATAGTGGAACAGCTCTGAGTGCCTTCTCATCACAGTAAGTTTCACTTGGCGAGGTAGAAGTAATGTCACGCCCAATATGCCCACTGGAGACCAGTCTGTTTAGGATGATTATGGATCTCCATAGCAATGTCAAGGCCGATCACTACAATGAGAGAAGATGACAAATCCATGTTCCTCATTCATACTGACAGACTATTTTAAAATCTCTGCTCCGTCAAGCTCTGATGGCTTTACTTGAGTTTTAACTACTGGTCATTTTCTTTTTCTTTCATGCTCATCCTTGCTCTGTATCACACAAACCCAGAGTTTTATCTCATTTACAGTGCAAAATATACGGTGAAGTGCTGTCATGGACCAAGCAGCTGAGCCATCTCAGACAGATTAAAGAGAAAAAAACTGGTGAAAAGGAAAACCTTGACAGCCATGTGAATACACAGACAAGGTCAGTATAGTAACAGATTACTTAAATGTTAATTGTTGTGTGTATCTGACAATAAGTCCAGTTTCACACAGAAAAAGATTATAAGCAGGCTTATAATTTTAGTATGTTCTTTCTGTCATAAACCAGGCAGAACGGTTCTACTGAAAATTTAATTATTATAGCTACAGTCTATTTCATGCTCTTTCATCTGTTACTGGAAACACAAAACAATGAAATATTATTCCAGTTCAAAGCTGAAAAGGGAAATCCATAAATTAAACAACTGAAACTGTTGACAGTAATAGAGAGTTAACATACTGACATCCAGGCCTAAAAACCTGCATGTTCTTTTCGAAAAGCATCAATCCATCCAGTACAATGGTTATGAATGGAAATGTTGCATCATTACAATAAACAAAAATCAGAATGATTTTCTATTTTAAAATATACTATATTGTATTATAAGAAGTAGTTCCTAAGTACAAATCTACAGTATCCAATGAGGTTATTCATTTAAGCAAGGGTGAGACTTGGGCATAAACTTTCTTATGCAAATCTTTAGGGTATTAATATGGGACTATCCACAGCGGCAGAAAGTGAATCACAAGAAGTAGAGTGTCAGGATCAGATAAACCTGTAGGGTGAGATGATCTCCACAGCAGGAGAAGTGTGTCAGGATCTGACACTGCCATCACATCAGGCATGTGAGTACCTATAATGCAGCTCAATAGAGAGAAAGAACAGATTATTGAGTGTGCTCTTATCTTACAGTGGGTGTACACTGTGATCAGAGTGCAAGTGGCTAGATATAGGTGGTAGGGGGATTGCTTACGCTAAATTACCCGTAAATTGCTATATGCTAAATTGTCCTTGATGTGAATGTCTGTGCGAATATGTGTTTATTAGTTTTGGCTGATGGTTTTTAAAATAGAGGAAGCACAGTTGTCTATTACTGAAGTGCACAGTATCTGTCTATATTATGTTTTATCTGTTGGTCTGGCCTCTTGTTTAATTCCCAGTCTCTCCCATAAGCAAGAATATCAAAAGGCTTTTCTGAATTCAGGTCGCCAAAATTACTAATGTCTGCCATGTTGCGCTAAAAAGCAGACAATCTGCTAACTTGCTAGCTAAATTTCACTAAAAACTGTAGTGACCGATACTGCCTGCTAATCCAGCTCTGAGCTCTCTGTGAGTCTGACTGGCACCAGTATGATGAGATGTCAGTCATGTTCATTACCAATGATTGGCAAGTGGTTATGAGGTTCAGCCCCTTTGAAATATCTCCCATTAATTAAATAGAATAGTTGTGCATCTGGGTAGGACAATAGAAGAGCGCATTGTCATTTTTCTACATTTTTTTATGCAAAACAAGCTACAAATACACTCATTGTCTCCCAGAGAGGCTGTGTGTCTGGGCCGGACCCACAGTAATGTATTAAAAGCTTGTTGTCCGATGAGTGTTAATCTTTGCTCAATTAAAACAAAGTGTACTTGAATCTGCCATTGAATCCCATGAAGTCATGTACCAGTGGGGTTCTATTAGCGGTGCTTCTATGGGCTTAAAAGGAGATTTTCCTGCAGACTGCAGGAAACACATTTTTGATAGAAGTTTGATTGAAACTAAGTCAACCACTCTGTTATGTAATACAGTGACATCATATCAACTTGTTTATAATCTGGTTAACATAAAAAAAAAATCTTGGTGTGTATGAGATTTCACATACTCAATAATAATTAGGGTAACATGAGAAAATGGCACTAAAGATTACAGTCAGGAGCCCTATATACTCCAGTGCCTACCAAGTCTTCTCATCCAGCTAAACCAAGCATTTAGAATTCAGCTAGATATTTCACATTACAGAATGGCAGAAATGCTATAACACGTTTCAATGTGTAAATGCGATCAAATATATAAAAAACAACAATAATGAGTTATTTTTTAAAATCCAAAACAGTATAGAAAATCCTAGTGGGTTTTTCAGCTTGGAGACTATAACGGGGGACATTAAAAGATTCTACTGAACCCAACAACTGAGGTTTTTCTGTTCAAAAATGTTCCAAGTACACCTCCTGTTTACTATTTAATGAACCCACAAGGAACTATTTTTATTATGAGTGCACTGTACAATAAGCTTTAACTTTCATGTTGAATATGTGAAAGGAAATCGGCTCAAAACATGAAGGGTTATTTGATACAATATTCATATCCAGAACATGACTGAGAGATAGAGAGACAAACGGAGAGAAGGAGAGAGAACTCATTGTTATATAATTGCATTTCGAATGGAAGTACATTATTTTAAGGATTCATAACATGTGGACTAACAGAACATATAATAATTGATAAAATGAGATGAACAAGAAGAACAAGACAAATTAAGACTCATGGCTAATTTGGACACACATAAAGGGTTAAACACATAAACAGCACCATAAAGGTTCTTCAATTTATTGCTCGGTAGTAACTCAAAGCAGGGCATGACCAAGAAATGGAAGAAGGAAGAGCTATGAAAACATAAATAAGATTGAGCTAGATGTAAATGTCATTTAACACGTTAGTTGAGGAAAAGTCAGAAGAGAGGAAGTAATAAATGAGGGGCATTTCTGAGGAGACAAACAATCATACACATGCTCTCTCTTCCTATCTCAAGTATCATATAGTCCTCATTTAGACTGAGATATAATCTATCAGCTGAAGTTTTGCCTTTTCTAATCACTGCAGAAACAACACAGTGAATGCGCTCTAGTCTTCTAAATTAGGTTACAGTATGATACAGAGTTATCCTACATCCGTGTTCAAGCAATGCTGCGAAATGAACCACTATGAAACATCCATCTCTCTCCATCTTTGTCAAATATTGGGCACCGCAGTACATTTATTCACACTATCACTTAATTTGGAGAACACAGACAAAATGGAAAGTAATTAAGCCCGGTATTCATCACAGAAAGAGAGGTAGAAAGGTCACTGTCCCACTGCTGCTCCACTATGTAATTAGAAAAAAGCAAAAATGACCTCTGATTACATATAAACAGCAATTCATCAGCTCCTTCTGCATGAGCCTCTTCACTCTCATTCTCTAACACAAGCCCGCTTTTAATTTAGCAGGATACAAAATGCTTCAGGTGAGTCACTGTGGACGTGATGTTTCAATAAATCCTGAAACTCAGACATTTTACTGTTCCATACTGTGAAAATGTAGACAAGTAATGAATGCAGGATCTTAAAATAAAAGAAGCTTTAAAGAAGATGAATGTCAGGAGGGTTGTTGACAAAAAGCCATTTACACTTTTAGAGAAAAAGTCCAACTGTCGATAAAAATAAGAATCCTGTTTCTAAGAGTGTATTGTGCATCTGCAGTTCACCGGTGGTCGGAATACAATTTTATTTTGTCAAAACCAGGAGGTATCACACACACACAGGCACACAATGTATATCACTGTATTAAACTTTCACTTGACTGCACTGTAGGTCACGTTCTGCACCAATGTTATTTAACCACGGCCACATCTTCACTACACTATTAAAAAAAGATCAATGTATTTACCACATATGGAGTGTAGCCTACATCATGTGTACTTTTTTAACATATAGCTAACATATAGCTAAAGAATAATTAAACAGTTTCTTAGCGAAATGAAAGCATGAACCATTCATATACATTGTGCGCTTGTGACAGAACATTGACATTAATCGTATATAAGATAAGGCAAATACGTTTTGCCACTTAAGTGTGACTTGGTTGATAAAAACTACAACCAACTACAAACACATCTCCCAAAGTGTGCAAACAGAAAACATGATGAGATGGCTCAGAGCCTGGATCAAGACCTGAGACAAGGAGAGATTCAGATCATAAAACAGAGACTGGGCCTGGAGCAGAGATGGAGATAGAACCAGGAGCATAGAGGGCCTGAACCAGGGAATGAAGCTAGATCATGGAAAGCATTATGGCCTGAAACAGGGACTGGTCCTGGATCTAGACTTCCCAAGAAGTTGAAATGTCCCTGGGGTCTCATTTAACAAAGTGTGTGTAGAACAAGTTATACATTTGTGCATAAGAACTGACAGTATGCACAAGGAAATTGGCATTTATCACACATGCATACGCACAGCTGTACACTCTTGTTGTGCCTGGCCACACTCATTTGCATAATGAAATGCCCATAAATCACTATATATGGTAAACAACTTCCTTTTAAAAATGCCCAGTATATATGTATATTTATTATATATGTATATTTTATGTCAACACATGTGCATTCTATTACCCCAATTACATTTACGCATTAAAAAATTCCTCATTATAGTTGTTTTCCATTGTCATTTTTGGAAATGTATTGCACAGCAGCATGAGCAATATGAATGCATGCAAGAAGAATGCCATTACTTCGTTCACAGTTGGCTGGGAAGTCCAGTCCTGTCTCGAATTTCTTTTTGAAATGTGTCCATTAAAAACCCTTTAATAGAGATCAGCTAAAACTACACTGTCCTGATGCACAAGAACCTCAGTGTATGCATGGTTGATAAATGAGATCACTAATGGATTTAGGTAGGCGATTGTACAGAACATGATTATTCATAACTGTGCTTTGTGACTGAGTTCAGGTTATCTCTTTAGATGTATAACTTGTTGTACAATCCTCATGACTAACAAGATGCTACATGCTAGAAAAGATTACAGTTATGGATATGGCCATAAGATTAGCAGCTGTAGTTTTTGAAGTCGAACAAAATGTGGATATGTTAACATTCTGCCCTCATCCAGTGTGTATTCCCGCCTCACACCCAGTGTTTTTTTTTTTTCCGGGAATGGCTGTGGATCCACTGTGACCTTTACTGAAATAAAGTTCTTAATGAATGAATAGATGAATAAATAAATAAATAAATAAATGAATGCACTGCACTGGGCAATAATTATACATTGAAAATTAAAGCACTTTTTATTCAAGATTGATCCAGTGTTTATATTTTTGAACTCATTGTGTGTGTTTTTTTATTTATATATTACTAATTTTGTATTTTTGTGCATTCTTATAAGGAGGTGTAAACTTAGGCTGATCATAGGCTTCATAGGAAGCACCACCTGCGTACCCTTGCTCTGGAAACCTCTTCAGTTCCTTTGAGAACATTTAAATAATTGATACATCCTTAAAGCCAGTGGACAAGTATCGATTTCTGCTTTTTGGCTGAAGGACATAGGAGGAGTGCAGGATGCCTCATTCAGATGACTGAGGTAAAACCAAGGAAATCAAAAGCAAATCAAAATCAGAATGTATACGAAAGTATGTATGATAGCTGTTTGCTCTTGCTAAGCATTCTAAGCTCACCTGTTCTTTCTTATTTCTTGCTAATGCAGCAAACATTAGCAATGTTGTGTTTTTGTGCCTCTGTCTCAGTCTGCTTTACTGGCGTTGGTTGATTCATTCTTTTTTTTTTTTTTTTTTTTTTTTTTTTTTTTTTTTTTTTTTTTTTTTTTTTTTTTTTTTTTTTTTTTTTTTTTTTTTTTTTTTTTTTTTTTTACAGGCAAGACCTTTTGTTAGCTCTCTTTTGCATGAATGAATGCGGTGGCTGTCCAGGAAACAATTCGGCAACCAGCTGTCTATTTATTTTTAGTCCCTAAAACTGGCTGTTTTATGTATTGAAAAGGCTGTAAATTATATAGTAATGTTCATCTGTTATGGACAGACATACACTTGAATTAAATCTGACATTCTGCATTTTAACCTGAAACTCAAAAAAAGGTTTTAAATACATGCTGGAGTAAAGAGGCAAAAAACCATCACAGAAAAAATTATACCACTGACAAGTTTCTATGGATTAAAGTGTATGTTTATACCCATTGCATGCTGATTAACCTCTTACAGAGAATTTACAAAAATGATTTTTAGAGTTTTATCCCGTTTTGACCTATTCAAATTACCTGCTAATTTTCAAACCTGTCATGTGCTGAAGTGGGTGTTTTAGGGAGTGCATAAAATGTGCAATGTTGGGCTTCTCCTCAAAAAGGATTGAGCAACACTAAGTTTCCGCACACAGGAAAAAAATAGACTTTACTCTTTTTTTCCCGCCATTTTATGACTTGGTGGAAACTTCCTACTCAGTGATAGCTGATGTGATATGGGATCCACCACTGTCAGCAATATGTGGCCAAAACATCAAATTCAAGCTGTATGTTGAAAGCTATAGCTCAGCTCATAACCGTACCTCATGGGAGGGTTTTGCTTAAAACGTATAGCATGTGCAGAGGATGTATTCCAGTCCTATACCTCCCACTACATTATACTCAAGCATAATTAACTACCAGTACAGTGGCATTTTGAACCATTAAACACTTTTCAGCATTTTAATATCTAACACCATAACCTATATTTCAAACATTCGCAAACAACTGTGACCTGGTGAACCAGTATCAGAAAGTGTTTATTGATGGAGACTTCAAAGAACTTTTGTAAGTCGCTCTGGATAAAGGCGTCTGCCAAATGCCATAAATGTAAATCTTGCATAATCTCGTTCATTCCACAACACTTGAATTCTTGATTCTGATTGGTCAGAAGGTGGACAAATCACAGGTTTATATTAACATGCTCATTCTGATACGTTAATCTGAACGTATTAAAAACTTTTTAAAATGTAATAAATACAAAAATGTATAATTGTTAATATGGTGAAGCTTATAAGGATATGGTTAAGTAATATTTCCTGATGTTTATTTTTGTTCATGTTTCTCAACTGGAAAGATTTTTTTTTTTGTCTTATTATCTTGGATATAGAGAAAAAAAAGAGAGGCTGGTGAGGGAACCGCTATGTATGGCTGCTATAACACGAGTGATAACAAGAAATAACTTGTTTTGTGGACGTTCCACAACATTAAATCTAACCATAAACTGATAAAAAAAAAAAAAATAGGATGTGTTGCTCTTTAGTAAAATAAAAATTGTAATTGTTGGCAATTTGCTGTGGTGTGAGAGTAATAAACACTTCAGAATGCACTGTTGTAGGGCACATATTTGAATCTGTATTCAAATTATTCAATTCAATTATTTAATCGCTATTTTTTCTATTACCATTTTTTTCTTGTGGATAAAAACACAAAACAATTTCAAACCAAAGACCAAACTACAGCACACATTTAGGACTCCCTGTGTATTCACATGTTATAAGCATAATATCAGTTCCCTGCATTGTTGATTTCAGTCCAGTGGTTCGAAGAAATACATCATCTTTCATTCATAAGGCAGTTAAGTCAACCAAGGCAAGGCCATCGATTTGTATAAACTCAGCTAATTGCATTTTGCAATGTGAAACAGATCATTTGAGGAGGAAATAAATCAACCTGTCAGTTTATTATATGAATCAATTACACAGAAATATAGAAGAAAATATAACTAACAAAAAGCATGCAATGCTAATGGAATTGAAAAATCCACAAATGATACAGTAGTTTTATTCACAGCACCACCGTTATTCATTTGGTGTCACTCTTACAGATGCAGGGTTTTTGTGCTCCTTTAAAGTCTCAGTTAGCCTTCACATATGTTGAGTGTCTATGATGGGCAAGTTCTCTGCTTCAATAATCTTTGGCGGCAAGCTGTTCCTAAAAAAGACAAGTGTCATAACAAATCCCCATCGCACTGGCTTTGTACACAGTACAAACCTGAGTCACAACACAAAATGAAATATTGCACCTTTGCTTTCCAAAGAACACGCTGTCCTGTCAAGAATTATTACTTACACATATTTCCTAGGCGTCATAATAAAGATCTAATATACAGGATGTCTCCTGGAGTCCTGTAAATAATAAACTAACTAATAAGAAGAGCTGGCTCGAACCTGACAAGAATGAGCAGAATTATGTTTCTCTAAGGCAAAGGAAACTTTCCAAAGGCATATAAAATGATAAGCAGGATCAGCTGTGAGCCTGTGAAGTAGTGAACCTTCCCTCTGTGGCCCTTAGCAGATGTAGTGTGTGGGTGGATATAACGTCTAGGGTATGAACCAAGGACAGAGAGACGTGAGATTCCTTCTGTACATGGATCTTGGCAAATAAAACCTTTTAGATTACATGTGTAATGAGCTGTGTTGGGAATGAAAACAGAATATAAGAGCAAGACCATCTTTACATGGTAGATATAATTAAGTAAGTGTACTGTTCTCGCAAGTAAAACTATAATGATGGAAGAAGGATAGCAAAACATCTTGCACCCAGAACACTGAATAAGCGGAAGGTTGGACATGCTGAAATATTGCTGATGTTGCTTACATTTGTCGCTTTACGCTTCCTGATGAAGCTTTCCGGCACATTCATTTAGAATAGTGTCCGGTTGATGTTTTTAAAAGTGTACAGTAGGAGATTATAAAGAAGAGTGCAGAAATTCTTGGTAGTGAAAAAAACCCGGAAAGGTTTAAATGCCGAAGCAGCGGGTATTAGCAAACAGATTCGAAAACATGATTTCTTAGAATAGTTTCTTACAATAGTTCATTCTGTTTATATGCAGATGACATTTATGGATTCCTGATCCGCCTGGTCCTCCACCTGATCCGCAAACGTCTGTCAGTTCTTCACTAAAGTCCTAATGACATTAGCTTGACATTAACTTGTAGACGTCCCATGGGTTTGTCTGGTAAAATGTTTTAATGTACAGTGCCACACTGAACACAGGAAATCTATGTAAGAAACAGGTACAGTATGGGTGGATTGAGAAATGCATGTGACTTTCTATAATTGTAAAAAAAAAAAAAAAAAAAAAAAGATGTAACTCGAAAAAGCCTTTTTGGGTCACTCTGTAGCACATAGCATACTGTATATTTGTGTTACAGCTGATATTAACACTCTCTAATCTAGTCTTAGAGTAACTTACAGTCTAATTATCTCACATTAAAATCTAAGAGTGGACAATGAACAAGTCCATAAATACAAAGAGTTTGGTAAGAACCACATTAAAGTTGTTTCTTTCTTTTTTTGGCCTTGTGGCAAGGTAAATGCCTTTGAAAACAGCTATATAAATAAAATGCTATTATTATTACTTGATATTACTATTGCTATTATTATTAATAATTTGTTTAACATAGACACACACAAATAAAAGCAGACTAACGGACTCACTAATGGACTCGCTGATTTTATTAAGTGAAGATGTTATTAGGTTAAAACACTATCTTCCTTGTCCTCTTCTCGGCAAAGATGTGTGTATCTGTGCGGCAGTTAGGGCATGGTCAAAACGAAGGAGGGAACAAGCAGACGTTGAGAAATGGTTTAGACCTGTGTGTTGTTAATGACAGCCTGCTTATGTGACTGTTTTTTTTTTCTCAAGACACAGGGAGATACAGAGGTGATGCGAACAACAAAGAGAAAAGAAAACACTTTGAGCGCTTGCGTGAGGCCCTGCTCCACACACTGCTCTACCATTGCTAGCTGACTCACATGCAGGATGGAGTGGAGAAATGATGCATGCATCCACGTCAGCCCAAGAACTGACATCACATTGATAAACCCAGAGAGCATGAGATCCCAATGGCATATTGTTCCTTTAAGCAATCTGAAACCCACACACATA
>CM040983.1:8347226-8380446 GCA_022985145.1 Pangasius djambal
AAACACTTTGAGCGCTTGCGTGAGGCCCTGCTCCACACACTGCTCTACCATTGCTAGCTGACTCACATGCAGGATGGAGTGGAGAAATGATGCATGCATCCACGTCAGCCCAAGAACTGACATCACATTGATAAACCCAGAGAGCATGAGATCCCAATGGCATATTGTTCCTTTAAGCAATCTGAAACCCACACACATACACAGATGCCGAGATACACAAACTGAAATATGCACTCTGACACTTCTATCTGCAAAGCCAGGATCTAAGGTGTGAAGTAAATTTCCAGGTAGACAAGATGGAAATCAAGCTGAATTTGAGTGTATAATGCGCTGGCAAAAGTATAACTTGACATTATTTCAGAATGGTCATTCATTCCTTTATTCGTTTTTAATGAACGCTTTATCCTGGTCATTGTAGCAGTGTATCCAGAACCTATCCCGGGAATAATAGGCGAAAGGCAGGAGATTTCACCCTTGATGGGCACCATGCATACACATTCACACACTTATTCACACCAAGGAGCAATGTTAGAGTAGCCAATCCACACGTTTTTCAACAGTGAACTCTGCACATGACCGAAGCTTAGGATCCAACCAGGGAACCTGCAGCTGTTATTTCTGAACAGGAAAGTTAAAATAATTACAATATTATATTTTTTAAAACAATATAAATATATTTTAATATTGATTTCATTTTAATTGAAGTATATACAGCATAACATTTTATTTATTTATTTATTTATTTGTTTGTTTATTTATTTATTTATTTGCCATGATGAATATGGAGCCATTGTGGTAATTAAACACTGTAACTGTGAGTCATGAGAGAGGAGGTGAGGATAATAGATATATGTAAAGACTTATTATCTCAGTTGCACAGATTCAGATTCTCTAATGGCTCATAGAAGAAGAATGATTTAATAATATGTTTGTAATATTAGTTTGGGGAATTAGACTGGAGCAGTCAACCCCAGAAAATGCATTATCGGAGACTGAAAAATAGAGACACATTTACTCAAGTGTCTCTTATGTAATAAGTAAGTACTCAGATTTGACATAAACAAAAACACAAGAGCTCACGAAGGAGAACATAACCACTGAGATGGGCAAAGCGGAGTCTGACACCCCCGCCCTGACTTTCTCGTGCCTTATGTTATTAACCCTACTGTTCTGTTCATTAGCAATGGAGGTCATTACTTTTGATTTTATAGCAGTGCAACTTACCCATCTAAAGGATATTTATGGAAACTATGACATGAAATGATTGGGAATCCAACAAATAAGAGCTGGAGAGAATGTGATGAAAGGCATGAAAATCACATTTATGTTCACTATATGGCTATAAAACATTCTAATGATTAATAATTCTTGTCATGAGAGAAATTTCAAGATAAAAATGCATTGAGTATTGTACTCTTTTTAAGATAATTTGGATAATCAGTGGATTAAAGATAATGCACTGATTTGAATACGGTATGGTTTCTATAGCAATATTTTAAACGTCGACTTGTATGGTTTTTGCACCAGTCAGGAGTAAAGCTGTTCCCTTAAGTTTACTGACATGGAAAGGTCTTCAGGACAGAAGACTTTCTGTCTTGTTTTCGTTTACATACCAAGCTACATTTTTTTTTGTTCTTCAAAAGAGAGAAGAAAGAGGAGCTGGTAAGGGAATGACTTTATAACATTAGCGATAATAGGAAATGATTTGTTTAATGGATATTTTACAACATTAAATGTAACTATAAATGGACAAAAAGGGGCAATGTCTTGTTCAGTAATCAGCAAAAATCATTAGTTTTGACAAACTGCTGTGCTGTCATTGATTATTTTCCTGTAACAGCATGCACTGTCATGTTTTATTCCTTACAAATTCTATTTTCCCCTGTGTTGACTTGGTCAAATATTACAGCAGAGTGGCATGTTTTTGATTTAAGTTATGGGGGGAAAAAAAGCTCCAGATTCACTGTGACTCTAACCAGGATAGACAGATGCCACTAGCACGGCGCCATCTTGGATAGGTAAAGTGTTTACTGAAGATGAAAGAATGACGGATATTGTGAATAAAGAATGACACATATTGATTTGTGCACAATATGACCAGTGACATGAACTAACAGGTAGATCAGTTCTGATTTCAGGTTGCATTCGATTCTAAAAAGAACATGCTCTGATGCAGCAAGACATGAGGTTATGCATTTTTAATGAGAGTAGAAATTTCCAGGAACTGTTGGTGACAAATATATATATATAGATAGATAGATAGATAGATAGATAGATAGATAGATAGATAGATAGATAAATGAGATGGGAGCAAACAAAGTGATGGGAGTGAGGAACAGCGGTTTTTTGGTTCCAGATTCTCGTTCCTAGTTGCAAATTCCAAACTAGTGTGACTTGCCATGCTGCTACAATCTATTAGATAATGAAGCACTGCACTGCTAGAATTTATAACAAAAATTCCTGTCATAAATGACACTTTTTTGGTCAAATAGATGGATTTTATCCATGCATTTATCATTTAGCCATATCACAGTAGCCTGCAAGTGAAATTTTGTGAATTGGCTGTAAAAGATAAAGCACTTCATAGAGGCCAATGTAAAGTGGTTTGAGCAATGTGAGGTGAGAAATTGCACTGTGAATGCAAGATAAGCGCTACACCCACAAAGCTAGAGAAATTACCACATTGAGATTGTACAGGTACATGTATTGTTTATTTATTTGTTTGTTTGTTTGTTTATATTTAGGCATGTAGAAATCATGATATTCAATTAAATTCGAAAGCGCGTATAACAACAGAGTTCACAAAGCAGCGTTACAGAAATCCTGATTTAGATCTATACGTAGATGTACAACATCATTATATAAGCTTGAAGTACTGAGAAATATTTCTTTGCTTTAGAATGAAGATTCTTAAGCTCAGTCTCCTCATTCATCTATAATCATCTCACATTGCATGAGTGGTTCTTGACTCCAATTTGTCAGATGTGAAGAAATGTGGAAAAAATGCTGACCTTTGAAGAAACATCTGCAATACATGTAAATTGCCATGAGATAATGAATGTTATGGTTAATTGCCCTGTAGTTACCTCTTCTTGATGAGAAAAAAGGCCATAGCCGATCCACAGAGTTGCAGGCATGAGCAGCAGTGAGAGGATAGGGTGCCCCCTGGTGCATAGAGTGAGTACTGCAGGCTCATGGTGGTATTTCTGTGGGGGAAAAAAAAAGAGAGAGTGAAGGGAGAAAATAAGGAACACGTCTTGCAAGGCAGGTGCACACAACTGATAAGACCCAAAGCAGTGTGAATATGTGGCACGCTCATTTCCGAAATATTGTGTATTAATTGTGATGTGCATTTAATAATACATTATTATCTATAGTAACAAGTATGAAGTAGTAGTAGGTGGCTAGACTTGAGATTAAAATCCTAAAATAATTTCAAGTCCAGACACCTTGACTACACAGAAAAAAAATCAAATCTTAGTAAGTGCATGTAGGCGAATTTATCTAATATTTCTCATTATGACATTATTAAAAAACATATGGAAGATAATAAAATTATAAGCCTACTCCTAGACAATTTTACACATTTCAAGCTGGACACTGATATTCCATTAGCAGGTAACTTTGCTTATTTCAAGCATTCATTTCTAGAATGAAAATTAATTTTAACAGAAAAAGAAGTGTTATACCACAGTGCTCAAATCTGTTCGTCAGAAGGTGTTGACTAATATTCTTGTAGTTCCAGCTACAAGGTTTATATTAGTAATAAACAAATAATATGTTAGCATTTCCATAGTAGCTACTTACAACTTAAAAAGCTAACACCTTGTTTTTTGGAGTGAATGCGAATAGGGTGCTGTTTCAGACAAAGAGTGTTTGTGCTTCAATTCAGGAGTATGAGGCTTGCTGTGGTTAGAGGTTGCATTGTTATCAGTCCATAAAAGAAGATAGCCAACTATCAGAAAAACATTTGAATGATTTGAACTTACTTTTGACAGCTCCTTTTACACTGCACACAAAAGCAACTGGACAAAACTATCACTTCCTCTGTAGAGCTAAATGCTTATAGTACACACAGAACAATCATTTTCTTTATCCAAGCAGCCGATCACATAAATACATAACAAGACACTCAAAGCTTACAGAGAACAGAGATTATGTGAATGACAGAACAGAATTCACAGAATTCATTCGCACTCTGAATGACAGAGTGGACAAAGATAGACAGATCCTGTATACAACAGATCAAAAAGTGGTGGCCTGTGAAAACACTTGACATATAGGTCATGTAGATATATACAAATAAATACAGTTATACATTATATATACTGTATAAACTGCATATATGTACATATAGTTATATACATATACAGTATAGTGCAAAGGTCTTAGGCAAAAAAATAAAAAATTAAATATTATAGAATGTTTGTATGTCAGTAAAGAAAGCAGCATATTACATAAGAGACCACTTTTCAGACAAAAAAACATAACAAGACAAGAAGCAAGTGTGTCAAAGTCTCCAGAAGAACTGTGACTCATTCTGCAAGATGCTCAGTAAAACTTACCAGCTACTTTCCCTATAAAACTGCACAAATTGTAGCTGAGACTACTTTTTTTTTTTTTTTGAAGCAAAGGGTTCTCATACTAAATATTGACTTTGTTTAATTTATTACTTTTTACTGCTCTTTACAGTATTTTTTAAATATAGAAACATTTAATTTCATTACTTTTAAATGCATCTTTGCTGTAGAGCATCTTTGCATATGCCTAATACTTTTGCACAGTACTGTAGTTCTGAAAACTACAGTCTTTCCCTGAACTTTCACTGAACAGATTTTGCTATTTTGGATCTCAGTTCTAGCATTTTAGGGGATGCTTACACCCAAAAGTGCTTACACTCCTATACCCCAGCCCAAGAATCACACCTCCTATACCCCAGCCCAAGAATCACACCTCCTATACCCCAGCCCAGGAATCACGCCTCCTATACCATAGCACCAGAATCACACCTCCTATACAACAGCCCCAGAATCACACCTCCTATACCCCAGCCCCAGAATCACACCTCCTATACCCCAGCCCCAGAATCACACCTCCTGTACCATAGCACCAGAATCACACCTCCTATACCATAGCACCAGAATCACACCTCCTATACCATAGCACCAGAATCACACCTCCTATACAACAGCCCCAGAATCACACCTCCTATACCCCAGCCCCAGAATCACACCTCCTATACAACAGCCCCAGAATCACACCTCCTATTCCCCAGCCCCACTGGCCCTGCAGGACATTAGCTTAACATCTTTGCATTAGACAAATGCACACTCAGTCTCACAGATTAAAACAGCAGAAGGGGTTAGGGAGGTTTAAGTAATAAAGTTTAGTGTAAAAAATTTGGATACCCTTAGGACAAAATGATAGACATACTGCATATCTTCTAAAGAACATATATGTTTTTAGGAACACAAAAACCTTTTTAAATATGGAGTATCATACAAAACAAACCCAAAGTAACAGAATTTAGACATATTTTAGCTTCTATACAAAAATTGTATAAAAAAAGATTAGATTGCCATTGTACATTTAAGGGTTTAAAATGAACTGATGTGGTTGAGTTTCCTTATGATGGATTTCAATGCATTATGGTTAACACACAGTATCTCTTTATATTCCTAAAACCATGACAATATAGTGACAATGGTGACAATAAGTACCTATTTTTTCTTCTGTGTTTTCGTGTACAGTGAAAGTCATATAGTGAGTTGCTGTGTTTTTGTGCACAGTGAAAGCCATATAGAAATGCTCCTCTGGTAAATTTTTAAACATTTGTTCTTGTGGATAGCTGAATTACTTTGCAAATCTTCAACACTGCACTGCATCTTAAAACAATAGAACCTCTTGTCTCCTTAATATGCAGTTCAGGAAGCCAGCTCTGCTCTCTCAGGAGAAAAATGGATATATTGTGATAGAGTTTTTCATACTGAAAGAATGCATCTATGCAATAGACAGGGGGGTTGTGAATGAAGAGCAAACCAGCAGACTTGGCTGAGTTGCTCAGAGGTGCTCTTAAAAAATGCAGCTGCTTGCTATTCGCTATTCATTTTTTTTTAATGGGTACAGAACATTCTGGACTCCAAGATGTTGTGGAGCAGTTCCTTTTTGGACTCAATATGTGAGGAAATCTTGTAGTTATGCTATTTAAGCGTTGAATAATCAGCCTAGAGCTCAACAAGGGTGAATGAGGCACTATTTTTAGGTATAAGGTTAAATGATAGTGCTTTGTCTGAAATTGACCTTCACTCACTAAAACATGAGGTTTACTATAGTGGAACACTATATAAGGAAGCAGATATAGCTTAATAGCAGTTATAGTTAATGTATAATATGTAAAGTACCTGTCAGATAACATTACATAAATTGAGACCACATGATGGTTTATGTGGTTACATAGTGTTAAGTGTGATTACTCCATATAATACATGACTAATAACAGCCTACTGTATTTAGTCTATATTAAACAACACTTACAGTATATCACAGTGCTGTTGAATTCCCAAGTCTGATTGCTCAGATTTTGAGTAACTTTTGTCTATAACAATAGAATAGTTCTTTGGCTGTCCCTCTGGGAAAACCTTTTCAGGGTGTTTTTTTCCCTTTTAGAAAGAGTTCTAAGATGAATACTTTTAGACAGCAAAGAACACTTAACAATATATATATATATATAAAACAAACTCTCAAAATGCCTTTGATGGGTTCTTTTTTTGTAAGAGTGTATGATTGTGCATCCATTAGTGTAATGACAGTACAGTAATGATACTCATTACACCAACATTGGGAATCAGAATAAACCCAATATATGCTGTTTATTCTCTGTTCCAATGTTGCAGACCTTGTTTTAGGTGTACTGTGTAGGTATATTGTTGTACATTACACATAGACATTAGTTTCCTCTATTCCTGCTTGAACTTTCCAAAGTGATGTGGATTTTATGGTATGTTGCTTAAGTCTCATGCCCATTGTGAATTCTAGATGAAATCATGGAACTAGAAAGTCGCATCCACAGCACAAAGCCTTATTAATACTCTTTATCCCCTGTTATAGTAAGCTAGATATTGCAATAAAACTTTGAAGATTCCAAGTTAGCACCACATAACCAGCAAAGTATATACAGTAATTGAACTCAGAGCACACAAATCCAGGACTGGTGGTAGCGCTCTCCCCTAGCAGAGGATGTGACAGGTCCCTGAATGGTCTTGCTGAGATATGCATGACATACAGATGTAGTGTAAAACAACAAGCACACTCTAACTACTGTGTAGTATGCAAGACATAACAATCCCTTTAAAAAGAAATATCCCCCTTAACAAAATTAATTTAACCCATGAGTGATCCTTAATTGAAATCTGGTTAATTCTTTTAAAAGTCTGTCTGAGCTTCATTAACAAACCCCAAATCAAATAGTGAGGGGTAATAGTAGGTTTTGGCACAGATTTTTTTCCAGTCATTGTTTAATATTGCAGGCTGCTTGGCCTTCCCCCTAGCATTGGCGAACAAACCGTCTGTGACCTCATCCTGATTGCAGATGCCTTGGCCGTCAAAGACCACATGCTCCAACATGCTGCAGAACCTCGTCTAGGCAAGTAGCCTTCTCATCCAACAGGATACTAGCCTGTGCTTGGAAGATCCACACAAAAGGGATATATATATATATATATATATATATATATATATATATATATATATATATATATATAAACTTAAAAATTTACTTCCAGAATTTATAGGCCTGAACTGCCTGTTGAAAATTCATTAGCTTTCTATACTGAAGAGAGAGCATTTACAGAAAAAATCAATACTTGGGTTAGAGATGTAACTGAATATAAATACATCATTTGTAATGAACAGATAATCGATACAAATACAGATACATTAATCTTTTTTCTTTAGAAAGCTTGGCAGTTCAGACTAGATTAGAGGTGTGCATTGGGAGTAGGATGGTTCAAGTTGACAGGAACCAAGTAACTTAATTACCCACTCAAATAACCATGCTTTACAACTGTGCTGAGCAGAAAAGCATCCCAGAATGCACATCAAACCTTGAGGTGGAGGGCTAAAACGGCAAAAGACCACATTGGTCTCCAGTCCTGTCAGCCAAGAACACGAATCTGAGGCTACAGTGGGCACAGGTTCACCAAAAATGGACAGCTGAAGACTGGAAAAAAAAACAAGTGACATTTTTTCCATTCTTCCACTGTCCAATTGAAGATTGTCCAGTCCAGTTATATTTACTGGATATACTTATTTTTGAGCCCAAAATGCATCTGAATCTGACAGATCATTGAACCATGGCATATCCAGTTGAAGTGCTATGTTTCTTACATTTACCAAATGCTAGGAGTGCCCTTTACTGTGTTTTCCTGGTTATAAATAGCCAGTGGCTCATCAAGTGCCAGAGATATAAACAACAAAATCTCACTGGAATCCCACATCTCTGACCCTGTCTTGTTTTCCTGGTCTGTGCCAAGTGTACCCAGGGACAGGCTGCACTCCAATTACTGTAAACATTCCTTCCTAAATATGAGAACAATCACTGTGGTTCTTGGGGCTGAATCTGAAACAGAGAATTTCTGGCAGATCCTGAGAGTTCAGAGGAGGTTTGGGTGTTGTGTCAGAAAGAAAGTGTTGCCAGGATGAGTGATGTGTGGGTGGTATACTACTGGGGTTCCCTGAATACTTCAGGCGATAATCACAGCTTCACACTCTTACCTGAAATGGTGAACTGTGTGGGAGGCTTACAGACATGTCTGTCTTCTGCGTTTGTTGTGGGTGACTATAGGGTGTCTCCTAGATGCCCTCCTCTCCCTGTTCCCTGTCCTGCGTCTCTGAAACAATGCCACAGAGGCTCTCACATATATTTTATTCCAGGTTCCAGCAGATATTCGGTTATTCTAATCTCACTCCAGCTGCCTATGTGTGCTTCATGACATTTCATGACTTTTTATATCAGAATTTGGCATTCAAAGAGGCAAACACAGCACCATCATAACCACTTCAGGGGATCAGAGATCACAAGTGAAAGGCTAGATATTGTATGTGAGTGTCACAAATGTTGTGAGAGCAATATGTGCCATCTGGATGAGCGTGCGCAGCCATGTACAGAAGCCAATAAAAAATCCATTCAAAACTAGGCATTGGGCAATATAAGAATAGACAGTCCTAATAAATTCTTTCTTTGCATGAAAAAGCATAAGCATGAAGTGAGGCTATGTACTAGTAGTAAGTCAAGACATTTGGTCATGCGGAATAATGCTGCATTACAGAATTATTTGCATTACAGCTGACATTATTGTTAGAAATGTTCTTAGAAAATGACAGAAAATTACACTTTCTGATCAAATAGATTGGAGAACAGTGTTGTGCTAAGCTTTCTATGACGTCAACCCCTTTTGTCCACCACCACACCTACCAACTGCTCCATTGCTGATTTGGGTCTTGTAGTGACTCCATCACTACTGGATAAATATCCCTGTTTAGCCAGTCAGCATTTGCTCAGTTCAAGGCAATGCATAGCTGACATTTTGTTGATGTGCATCTCTGTGGGCCTCTTGAATTATGTTTACCCATAAACCCCTTTTCAAAGAATCAAAATCTTCGCAAAATGTCCAGGAACATAAAGAAAAAGTTAAAGAATGTCCTGATTGCCAGTCCCTAAAGCTATCAGCATTAACGTTCAGCAATACTTCTAAAACCAGTTTCACTAAAACAAATGCACATACTATCTTCTTTATGAAGTGTGAATTCTCTGATAAGGAGGCCTCTGTGGAGACAAAATAAGGACTAAAACATTTAAATTTGCTTATTTCAGCTTAAGATGATTACAGATATGGTTTTCAGTTTCTCAGCACTCTGGTTAATACCTCACAAGATGAAACTGAATTTGCATTCTGTATTTAGCAAAGCTAAATCCCATTTGTGTTTAATATCTACATCTCAAGAGTAAGTGCTAACTTAATTCATACACAGATAATATAAGTGGTGTTACGTGGGAATTTATCGTAAATGGTAGTGTAAAGCCCTTGAGATGGAGGAAACAGGCTTGGTGGTTGGCCTGTAGCGTCTAATATCAATTCACAGTTCCTCATAAAACCACAGCTGCAAATCCAGTGCCATCAAAGGGAATAGAGTTTAATGGAAAATTTTCATCTCTGTAATTTATACAATCCATGTAAATCCTGACATTCCAAAGCCTGAAAGACTTAAAGGCCTTAAATATTCTTCACGGTAGAAGAAAGTGATTGAAAGCCACTGAAATATTGTGTGCCCTATATTCGCCAGCATTCCCCTCTTCCAAAATCCAAAGACTAATTTTAACCTTTGGGGTTCTCCAAAAATACAGAAGCCCTAAACTGCAAATCTGAAGTGCAGTGTCATTGTTTTGACTTAGGAGCTTATTATTTCAACTTAATCACTTATTACTTAAACTTAATAACTTATGCTTTCTAGTTAATATCATGAGATTTAAAGTTATTACCTCCTTATTGTGAGTTAATATTTAACACCCCACAATCCAGACTACTTTATTGAATTTCAGCTTATAATTCTTATTTGGCATGCTGTTTCCCAGATAGCAAGTAAACCAGACATTGCTTTAGTGCAATTCAGTTGACACATACAGTATAGTAGTATGTCTAGACATACAGTATGTCTAATGACTGAAAACATTAAAACAGTAACCTACTGTTCATTATATACTGAAATTGGTAAACACACATGAATGACAAAATGGTCTATTTGATCATATCAGGAACTGATGTTATGGCTAATCAGAGTGTGTGTTTATGTGTGTGTGTATATATATATCATTAGAGAGGCTAAACACTTGACTTACTACTACTATCCAGTGAATGTTATCTAGTAACCCTATATTAAGCCCCATAATAGTTGATAACATGGAGTTTTACATGTACCTTCATTCACCTGTGTTCAGTATGTTTCCTGTCATCGCTGTCATAGAATTCAGCAAAAATTGCAGCCCAACTACAATGCATCTCAAAATTCACTCAAAAGACCTGAAAAATGTGGGCAAACATATTTTTCTTCTTTTTCTGAGCCTTTACGTGAACAAAATCACCATGGTGCAAATGTATTTCTCAAGTACAGACATTATTGAATACAAAACCCCCCTTTCCCCTTTCCCAATCTTTGCAATATATCTTACAGTAGAAATGGTTTAGTGAATCACGGACAAGCTGTCTGAACTTAGAATTTTCATTTGTTTTGCAGAAATGTATTAGATTTAATTCCAAGTTTTTGAGTACTTGGGGTACACAGAGTATTTCTAAACTAGCCCACCTTGTTGTCAAAATCACGACCCTGGCAACTGCTGCTGCTGCTCCACTGAAAACGTTGTTAGAGTGAGCATGTGGCAGTGTGATTCCTGCCCCAGTGGGCCTCTACTGGTGCCTGAGGTGTGAGATGTGTATTGTGGTAATAGGTGTTACTCACCTGTATGTACTCACAGCTGATCACTTCACTGACAGACATTGTAATACTGCTTGGCCGAGTTATACAGTATGTCTGAGGTCTCCCTTAAGCTTAAATGGAAAGCATAAATTATGGGATAAATATAGCTTTCTTAATGCGTAGTATGACACGGAATACATTAGATAGTGCGTTCAAGTAGTAATAAACTTTGGTGTGAACATTGCTCTACTGCTTTGCTTCCTGTCAGCAGACCATCTGACTTCCTGTTGCTGGTTATGTTATATAGTACTACTTAATCAAAATATTTTGTCTTTTCTGAACATTGTATACCACAGGCCTTTCAGCAGTTAGTGTTGGTACTTCACAACTCTGGAGCTTGATCCTGAGATCAGGTTACTGTCTATGCGGAGTTTGGCATGTTATTCCTGTTTGTGTGTGTGTGTGTGTGTTTTTCCCCTGGGTACATTAGCTATCTCCCCCACTCAAAAATCTTTTCCTTACATATGAACGACTTTGTGAATGTCCATGTGATGTCATGCTGGTGCATAGTCAATAGTGTATCCCTGCCTTGTGGTTAGGGTTGTGCTTACTGAAAATAAAATGAAATGAATGTTATTCTTTGCTAAGCAAATTTCACACTCACACACCAACGTATTACTCCAACTGAACACCCGACCATTGGGAGCTCTATTAGAATTAATATGTCTATATGGAGTATGATTCTTCTACTAAGTTAGCTAAGTTCAAGTCTTAATTAGCATTGCGATTCTTCAGCCCCTTCATGGTTGCTATGCAATCCTGAATTTATCGCCTTGGAGCTCCAAAATGCCTTAAGTTCATTTAAGGGGCACACTGATGTTTTCTGCTTAGAAAGCACAAGGTCCTGTTATTGTCAAAACCGCAGTTAATATCTGTGTTGTAAGACACAGACAGGTTGGATTACTGTAATCACATTTCACACTATTTTTAGCCTAAATCTAATATGTTATTGTTTCTATAGTAACCACACATTCACAGTATGGTGGATCCTCCACATAATCTAAGATTAATATTACATAGATTAAAACATGCTGTTGTTTAACAAAAACAAAAAAAGTATCATTCTATATGGTGAAGATTTCTGTTAGGAGATGTTTATTTAACAATTATGGAAGGAGTCTGCAATGTCAGCACTTTGTAACAGTCAGTAGGTTTTCAGATACAGGAAGGTCTTCAGGCTTTCTAGTTTCTTAGTAGCTGCATTTTTTCCCCCTATTAACTTCAAGACAAAAAAATGAGCCTCAGCCCTCACCAGCACTGAGACTCATCTAACCTTGAATTTATCACATCGGGACTCTCAAAAGTCTTATAATCTTTGAAGGGCCACACTGCTATTTTCTGCTTAGAAAGGATCAGGCTCTGTTATTTCCAAAGCAGCCATTAATATCTGTTTTACAACACAGACAGGTTGGATTACTGTAATTACATTACACACATTCACTCTATTTTTATCCCTAAGCTCTACAAATCCTCCCGAGGTGAAATAATTAGAAAGTTCTGCATGTTCCAAAATGTTGTAGATGACACAGCCTCATACACTTCCATTTCAAGTGTCCTTAGCATCTAAAAACAAATCTTCCCTTGAAAGGCTACAGGTTGCACAAGGCTTATTAAGACTGCACCAACTTCTATTCATATCAGACGTTGCTAGAAAACTCCTTGACTAAGACTTCATTAACTATAATAAACAAAGAACACTGAAAATTAGAGATATTGTAACACACTGTTTGTAAAACCAAAAGCAAATGTTAAAATTCAATGTAACTCTTTTCACCCAAAGCCAAATGAATCCAGTTTCATGGATATTTGCTGTGTATATATAGATACAGCACAAGTCATGCCATATACAGACAACATTTTGTCATGTCTGATATCCATATTAACATGGCAGCTGGTATAAATTACTTGTGCTAGCAGGACTAAGTCATTCCTGTTATTTATCTAAAGATAAAACGACAGTAATATAAGATTTAATTTCTGGCTTCCAAATCAGATTATTTGCTGCCTTCAGATAGATTATATTGAATTTTTTGTGGAATCAGGCACAACAGCACCACCAAATTTAAGAAGAAGAACACACCGAATGGTATTAAGAAGCGAAGACTAAACAACCCTGAGGTTTGAGAAGCGAGACTGAACAACCATGAGATTTTTTGATCTCCATTTGGACTGATCTCCATTTCTGCAAGTCATCAGTAATGATTGAGAAGGTGCATGGGAAATACAGTGTAGTGAACTTGAACAATGTAGATTATTTACTCTAATGTCCTTTTTTAAACAAAAATGTCTTTGGAGGAGAAACTAAAAGTATATTAAGCACATATTGTCCAATGACGGTACAAACTACACAAAAAGGACAGATGACAGAACCATAGGTTTAGTGTTTTTTGGTTTGAATGATGGTTACAGCGGTTTACCATGTTTGGTATTCGGATGAAACATGGCATGAACCCAGTAGGGCATTACATTATGTGAAATGACGAACTTTGCTGTCTGCCTGTCTTTCCATGTGTGTGCAACAGTTTGCCCCACGTCATAATTATTATGCCACTGATGAGACCTTGTGATATAATTCATTGCTCAACCCTTAATTTCATTGTCGAGCTACTGATAGATATTAAATTTTAGTATTCATTTAATGTGTAACCAGCCCTCACTGAGTTAGTACGAGTTGGTACAGCAGTAAAGTACAAGTCACTTTATATTATTAATACATGCTGATTTACATCACACCACCAATCATACTGTCACTGATCCTATTCATTTTGTAGTCATATAAGGCAGAATATTCAGATCAGGCTGGAATAGATCAGACAGACAGAGCATCCAACCAGTAAATATCCAGTCATTAATCTATCTACCTTTATAGATTAGAACATTGAGTATTATAATGATACAGATTCTTTTATACCTTCATGTCTAACAGAGTTGAACAGCATCATGCCTAGCGAAGACAATTACACGTGACTAGTAATCCAATGAAATTGATTCTGCTATAAAACCACCAAAAGAAAAAAGCTTGCAAAATTGTGAGCTCACTCATGAAGTATGAACCCATGAGGTATAGCAGTAAACCTAATGGTTGGTGAAATAGTTAAAGTTCACAACCGACTTCTTTCCACGAGACAGCAGCAAGTGAAACCCTCTATCACATTTGCCTGGTTTTCCAAAATGAAAGCAAATACAGTATTACTTTACATAGCTACATTTAACAGTCTTGATTGATGCTTTAGAGTTTTCTTTACTCTACATCATACTTTGTTGAAGGGATGAAACGGCACACCGAAACATAGCTTGAAATAAAGGAGAAAAAAAAACAGACAAGGGTTTTTATTTGATTATGAGATAAAGAAAAATGAAAGACAAGAGGAAAAAGTAAGTCTGAAATTAATAGCAAACAAACTTTCCTTACACATCCCCCATGTGAACATATGGCAGGAGCACACACCACACACCAGGTCTCAAAAACTCCATGACACACACACACCTACACACACACAGAGAGAGAGAGAGAGAGAGAAGCTGAAATCAGCACTGAACTTACCAACTGGCACCAAATTTAACTTTAGAGCTCCCCATTGTTTTCTCAGCTATTCAAGTGTGAGATGTGCTGGGATCAACCCATTATGTTTGGGAGCGTTTGCACTGTCACCTTTAGCAGTTTGTATTCACACACTCTACACACCGTCTCACACGTTAGCATGTACCGCAGCATGACTCTAACCAAATTCTAACACGCGGGAAGAGTGGGAAGAGCAGCTCTGCCACTGCGCCACTGTGCAGAAAAAAAAGCCACAGGTTAAACAAGTCACAGTGAAAGAGCCAAGCTTACAGCTCCTGCCTTAACCTCTTAAAGTCTCAGCTTGTCGTCCAGTTCATCAGGAAGCATATTATTAAGTAACTACTGAATGAATAATTCAGTAATTTCATTGTACCTTATAGCAGAAGGTATTGACTAGCTAATGGGGTCTGGGAGTTCATACATACATCATTTATACACAGCATTGCCAGACTCTTGATCCTGATTGGTCAGAATAAAGTGTTGATTACTTTGTTATAGTAACAAAGTGGTGCCAGCTATAATTAAAATCACAGGTTTATATCAATGTGCTCGTTCGTTACGGCTGCCATAATTACAGCTTATTCACAGGGACTTGTATAAGAGACATTCTGCATAATCTAAGACTAATAATAATAATAATACACAGTAAAAAAGAAGTATTGTTATTTAACCAATGAATGTGCATATGTGTATTGTCGATATAGCGAGGTTCCCTTGTACTTCATAACATTTCATAACATTAAATGTAACTTTAAACAAATAAAAAAAAACATTTTTAATAAATAAGAATTTCTGTAGTATAAGAGGAATAAAAGACTCCTGGAAAGAAATCAGCTTGTGGATGAAAACAGTAGCACTTGCATCACACCACCATGTTGTTGATTATTTTTGATGTTTTATTCCTTACTTTGATTTACTGAACAACTTTAACCCTCATACGCTGCTCACTACTCACCAAATGAAACCCCTTTGACTCAGATTCGCTTTTATTATCTTTTACTTTCATTGTAAAGTAATATTTACTTTAATATATCCAGTCTATGTCTAATCAATTTAATCTAATATCATCTCAAACCAGAGTAATAAAAGCAGTTTTTATGGACAGAGACACACTAAATGTGCTCACACACTTGGGTGTTAGCCTTGTTAATCACAGACGCAACCTGATCTCATGGGAATTTTTTTTACAGTGTGAGATATAGTAGGATTTCGTTCAAATGAATATGGATTTAATAGGAAAAGGAATGAATGTTAACCCTGCCCCTATATCTTTATATCTTTCGGAAAAGAAGCTTAACATGATCTCTGCAATAAAAATTGATTTACAAAAAAATTCTATTTCTTTTTTAAAAAATTTAAATGCATCAGTGAGATCTGAAATGAGCTTGAGAAATGAAGGAGCTCTGAGCCAATGGGAAATGGTTATAAATTTATTAGGATTGTAGCAGCAGCTGTTAGACTGGCAGACAGACGCTCTTGTCCAGCATCTGTTAGATCTATAATGTAATAGTATAAAATGCCAAAGCTGCTTGGAAAACACTGACATACAGACTTACAGTGAAAACTGTGAGGCAATAAATAATTAAATAATCACTACTGAGACATTAAACAATCTCCTTGCCTCTGAGCAGATTTTAAAGCGCAATAATATGAATATGAAATTAATTAATGCGGAATAAGTCACAGTAAAGTCAAATGCTAATTAAATTATGCTGTTGGGTTAATGTCACTGATCCACTGAGAGTTATGCGTGAATAAATATATAATAATTCAAACCTGCTCAATTTGACAAATCTACTCTAAGGGACGTGTAAATATTTCACACAATATGTTTCAGTGTTCTGCCCTTTAACCCACGGTTAACTATTAAACACAAGTCATCAATAAATATGAGCCAGTTCATTAAAATAATTCATCTCTCACGCACATTTTGAATGACTATTAATTTAATTTTTAAAAATATGACATTTTATCATACCTTTAACTTTTGTCTTGGTTTTAACTTATGTACAAAAGGGCTCATTGGAAATAAAATCAAATCAGTTAGACAAAGAAGGAAATGGATAACACATAAATACACAGTTATCTGGGGAAAGATATGTTCTAACAATTCAATTTTATTTGTATAGCACGTTGCACCATAGACACTGTCACAAAGCAGCTCTACAGAAACCTGGATATAGATTTAGATCCCTAATGAACAAGCCAGAGGCAACAACGGCAAAGAAAAACTGGCTGAGACAACATCGGGAAGAACCCTTGGGAGTCAAAATGGAACCTGTCTCCTTCTGAGTAACACCAGATAGTGAGATTATAAATCATTATTCTTCTTGAACTGTATACTGTAAAGTCCATCCATCCACCCATCTTCTGTACTGCTTATCCTACACAGGGTCACCTGGAAGCCTGGAGCCTATCCCAGGGAACTTGGGACACACTACGGACAATTTGGAAATGCCAATCAGTCTATAAAGCATGTCTTTGGACTGGGGAAAGAAACCTGGAGCATCTGGAAGCACGGGGAGAATGTGCAAACTCCATGCACACAGGACAGAGGCTGGATTCAAACCCCCAACCCAGGAGGTGCTAACCACTAAGCCACCGTGCCCCCCTACTGTAAAGTCAAACAGTACTAAGTGTGTTGAAAGGATGTTCAGTGTGAGTAAATTGTGAATAAGAGTCCTAGGATGAGCACAGGACAGTGTTTATGATTACAGTAGCAGTGCTTAGGTACAAATGTACAGCATTAATGTAAGATAATCCACTGAAGCAAGGATTGGGAATAAATTGCTTTTGGGAAGTACAAATCTTTAGGGTATCCATATGGTACTACCCACAGCAGTAAAATGAGAATCACAAGTGCTCCTCCAAGCAGAAGCAATAGCAGATGGAGGCCACAACATAGAGCTTAGCTTGGATATCCAGCAGAAATGTCTGAATAGAGTGGTAATGGAGTGTTTTTCTAAACTATTTATGTTCTAAAGGCATATTACCACAACATACAAAAACATGTGGCACCCTGGGAAAACCCTTCTCATATATATATATATATATATATATATATATATATATATATATATATATATATATATATATATATATATATACATACATACATACATACACATACACACACACACACATTATATATATATATATATATGTGTGTGTGTGTGTGTGTGTGTGTGTGTGTGTGTGTGTGTGTGTATCAGCCTGGGACACATAAATATTCCATTCTGACTGTGGATCAGGAGCATCAAAGGCAGTTATTTATTTAGAATATTTAATATTCAAGATTATGTACTATTTCTAGATGCCTATTTAAATGTAAATGTGTGATATTGACAATGCTAGCTTCTTTGTACAAAATGTCAGATTTTCCTCATGCCTAATCTCTTCTCCTGAAGCATGTGTTCAGATGACAATCCAATGGATTTGATCTACAGTGGATCATAAGGTTTTGCAGAAACTTGTGGAGTCCATGCCAGCTCGAGTGCACACTGTCATTAAAGCAAGAAGGGGGACATATAAATATTAAGAAACTCAGAAATTCATGTAAATATTTCAAAGATTCAACTTTTCACTCAAGTTGTTGTCAATAATATAATTTGTAAAGAGAACAGTTGTATTAAATTAGAAAAGAATGCAAAAAAAAAAAAAAGCATTTTCACTAGAACTCTCAGACTTTTGGACCCCCAACCTCAAAACCCTCAAAACTTTATTTTTTATTTATTTATTTTTTGTTTGCCAAAATTCAGCCTCAGTCATATCTGACCGATTTTCCCAGGCTACTACCCAAATATCCAATATAATTAACACACCATGACCATTTTTGCAACACTTAAGCCTAAAGTTTAACACCTTAAACTGAGAGGAGATGTCAGTAGGTCCAGACATACACTCCTCACTCTTTTTTACTACATATGTTTTGCTAATATCTACACTGTAGTTAATAATTTATACTGAATACAATGCTTCGCAAATCTTGCAAACAAAACATTCTCTATATCCACAACATTGCTGTCTACATTTTTTAAAATTCAGTCTTATTGTGCTACTGCCTATTATCCACTTTTCCCTTTAGGCAACTCTTGTTTACTTTCCTCCTTCTCCCCCATAGCCATCTTCCAAAGAATTCCTGCATAATAATACAATGATTCAAGGCAATTCAGCTAATTATTTTTTCTAGAAAATAGATGCATTGTAAAACTTTGTAACATCAAATGGTGCTTTCATGAAACACTCCAGGCACTCTGTTAGATGTTCATTTTAGTGTGTCCAAGGCAGCTTTGAGCACCGCTTGGAATATGTTAGGAATACAAGGCATGTTGTAGTAAAAGTTGTTGTATTAGGCTTCTGGTGTGTTTACTAGAGAATGAGAGACTTCACATCAGCACTAGAGGGCAGCAGACACAAAGATCGAGCATAAAGATTCTGTTGTGGAGATGTTGAGGAGATGTGGAGTTGAGTGCAATACATTTTGCAGTGACTCACTACATTTGTTTTCTTTTTTTTTTTCCACCAAACAATACATCCATACTTAAAATTCAACGGAGAAAGGAAAAGAGTAGAAGGCATCGTCGGGATAAACTGAAGCAGGTGTAAAAATAAGTCCAAGACTTAACAATCTAATGACAAAAGCATATACTACATAAAACCTCTAATGTCAGCTCATGAATTTGACATAAGCTTTTCATAAATCCTTCATAATTCCTTGATAAATGATTTATCCAATGCTTATGGATGCATCGTCATGAAGGCACAATGTTCATAATTCAAATAAAGTGTTACCGAATTACCGTGTTATCTACATTACCTTATCTGGTCACACTTGACTTAAGGGTGTTACGTCCACCTACATAAACCGTTCATGACTTATAGCTACATAAACATTTACAAAGGCTCATTTCAACAGGTGTCGGATTTCATAAAATCTGGCAATTTTAATACCTGAGTAACATACTGACATTTTATAATATCAAAACAACTGATATTGCTCTTTATAACTGTTCACAGGTCCTTATTAATTATACAGGTTTTGCAGTACACCGCATGATATTATAATGAATGGATAAACTGTATATATTATGGTTAGAAAACGCTTACAAGGTATCATTACCAAATTACAAAGAATTACAAGCACCATTTTGTATATTTTGACTGTTAATTAACATGACTTTCATATTTGTGCACACTTACAACACTTAAGACAGCTATGTATATTTTCTTTGACCATAAATTGGGTGGATTTTGATGTCTGATGTGCTGTCTTATCACCATTATGTGAATCTGGTATAGCAAAAGTAAGTCGGTATAGAAAGTGTCATGTCAAAAAGAATTTATGTCATTTAACTCCATATCCACGGAATGCAGTCGTGGCCTAATGGTTAGAGAGTCAGATTTGTAACCCAAAGGTGAACCTGAAGGTTGTGGGTTTGAGTCTCAGGTCTGTCAGGGATTGTAGGTGGTGGGAGTGACTAGTGCTCTCTTCCACCCTTAATACTACCACTAAGGTGAGAATTGAGCAAGACACCGAACCTCCAACTGCTCCCTGGGCGCTGCAGCAAAAAAAAAAAAAAAAAAAAAAAGGCTGCCCACTGCTCCGGGTGTGTGTGCGCACTTGGATGGGTTAAATGCAGAGCACAAATTCTGAGTATAGGTCACCATACTTGGTTACACGTCACTATGAGTCTTCATAACAGCTGATGCCTGTTGGAATAGGCATTTATAAATATTTTGGAAGATGGGATTATGT
This sequence comes from Pangasius djambal, assembly GCA_022985145.1. Lineage (NCBI taxonomy): Eukaryota > Metazoa > Chordata > Actinopteri > Siluriformes > Pangasiidae > Pangasius > Pangasius djambal. The sequence continues at coordinate 8,368,073 of CM040983.1, forward strand.
AGGTTTTATATGTAGCCACATGATCACTATCCTCAAAAGTGTCATAAGAGAATTTTAAGGCAATATACAGTATGTCACTTCAGGTGTTATGTCAATTTGATATCAGAATTGACAAAAGCACTTTTTAGGATAGCTGATCCCTGTTTTTAAGCCTTTTTCTGAATGTTTATGTAATTTTATGATAGTTGTCAGGTGAGGCTTATGTAAATGTTATGTAGCCCTATGAGCTTTGTTTTTATGTAAAGGGTTACTCTAGCTATATGTGCCACAAATACCAGTAGAATGAACTAATTCACTTTAGAGCATAATGAAATATAAAATTATAGCAAATTTTAAACCACAAGACACGTATATTACAGAAGCCAAACACTGCAGCAAACTTGAAGAGATGGATTGCATCCACTGATCTGTACGAATATATCATAAAGTAATGAGCTGAGACTCAGGATTTTGCGCAATCTGTTTCTTTCTACAGTGTTTTATCAAATGGCAACAGTGCCCTCCACTGATCAGAGAAGTAAGTGCAGCATGTCGAGCACCAACATGCTTAGCATATCTTAACAAGGTAATTTGGATGTACCTTGTTGGAATTTGCAGTCACGTCTTTCTGGGTGGTTTTGTCTGGGTTTAAATACAGTGCTCAGATGTAATCCCATCAGCCACGACACTACAGGCTGAATGATAAGCTTAAGCACATCATCTCCCATTGCTTCAGGTGCAATTGTTGATTGGATTGCTGCCGAACAGGGATGCGTACAGAGGAAAAACTTGGGGGAAAAAAAAGAAAAAATTGCTGTGAAAATTAAACACTTCCCCTTCTTTTTTTCATGAGTTAGAAATGGCCATGACCTTATAAGTACAGCAGGTTAATTGAATGTACTGAGTATAATTAGTAGTGGTAAAATGTGGTTTTATAATGAGTAAAACACGGGTGTAGGTTTTGGAGATATTTACACAAAATATGCAATATTGATTGCTTCTGAAATAGGACCACGGTTGCAGTACGGTTTTTCTTTACAGTATTTTATACATATCTTGCTTTATGTTAAGAGTCTCAAATATTTCTCTAGTTGAACATGAAAGGTGCATGAAACTATAATGGACGTACTGAGGATTTATGCACAGTTACAAATGGGTTATATCAGTATATCTTGCATGTATCATAAACGTAACACTTTAAAATAAGTTGACAGTTGCAGAGTCATTAGTATGTAAGTAATAAGGGTGTAATTCGGCGACACTATCTGAATCTGTTTAGTGCTCAAAATAAATCTTATCTGTGTCTGTGTTTGGATTTGAGCCCAATGTATCTGTGGCCTGAAGTGGAAAACACTGGGAAACAGAAACACAGAGGCAGAAATGTCAGCTCTGTCTGTGAATTCTGGCTCTGACAGTTCCTTATTACTCGAATTTATAATTGGTCTCAACTAGAGATGTGCGCAGGGCTAGGTTTTAAAAACGTATTTTTGTTTGTACCTGCTTGTGATATTTTCACAGAAGTAAAGTAGTATACTAATTTAAAGTAGCCTGAATTAAAGGACCGCAACTTAATAAGCTTATAGCTCACACCCTCATGAAAGTAAAAACCTACCGCAACCTTTTTGGTGTGTCCTGACCCACACCTGTAGTCTCAGTGCCCTTTGAATCGTTCTAGCAAGCTTTCTAAAGAATAATAATAATAATTAAAAAATAGTGTGCCTCTTTTTGTACCTGTACTTGTTTAGAAAGCATTATCTGTTCAATACGAATAATGCATTTGTAATTGGTACTGAGAAATATGAGGCCTTAATCCATCTGATTGCTCGGTTAGCATGTCACAGCAAATATTGCAGAAGAATTATGTAAATTTTATATTTTAAAATAAGTTATAATACTCTAAGGCTGATATATGTTTGTATTTACATAAGATTTACTACTGTAATTCATCTATTACATTGCACAAATCCTCATTTGGAAATGATATTATAGTTGCATGCATAATTCATGTGAAACTATCCAGGCATGATGAAAGATACTTAATATAAAGTGGAACTGCAGAATTTTGTTTATTCTCTCACCAGTGGACTAAGGACAAAAGGCAATATTGTCTATGACAAAAAGTTCAGATCTGGTCAAAACATCATGTCTGGAGATTTGTTTAAATGGAATATTTTTAACTACATCTTATCTCGGATTGTTACAAGAAATTCTAAAATATGTATGTAGAATATATACACTACATGGTTTGTGTGTGGATTTCAGACTTTTTCTTAACTTCTGTTTCACTGCATAAAATACTGATAAATATTTCACTCAAGGCTGGTAAGTTTGTGTTGTTTTTTCAAACTTAAACTCCACTGAAAACCCTTGTAACCTGTATACTTGAAGCCTTCTGCAAATCCCTATAAGTGTCTTGCAAAAAAAAGATGTATCTTATTTTCTGTAAAGTGGTTCACAGCGGCTCATGCCATCTCATCTCTCACCTCCTGCCTGGTCTTTATGCTCGATTACAGGACTGTGGTACCATTTAGTCACAAATTGCTCAGAGCAGTGGTTGAGAATGAGGGCATGAAATGGATTCGGGGTGGCGAGTCAGACTCGGGGTAGCTGTCTGAAGGACACCAAAACATCCCACAGGTGAACATAATGCACTTTGAAGCCCATAACACAGGCTGACACACTCAAAGGTAATAAACACAGATGTTCTGATGAAAGAGTATGAAAACAGGGATAGAGGAAGCATCCAACGGAATGTTGGATACTCAGTCACGCCAAAGAAGACGTGCATCCACAGCACTGGCAATTCAATTTTGAGGAAAAAATCAGTAATATTATACATACAGACACTGATTATAAGGCTACATGAACTACATAAAACCTAAGCCTATGCCGGGAACACTGGGCATGATGCCAGTCCATTTCAGGACAGCATGCACACATCCATTCACACTCATTCATGCCTAGGGGCAAATTAGAGTGATCAATCTATCTAGCAGCATGTTTTTGGGAGGGGTCACACCAGACATCCTGGAGTTGTGAGGCAGCAATGCGATCGATCGATCGATCGATCGATCGATCGATAGATAGATAGATAGATAGATAGATAGACTTTATTGATCCCATGAGGGAAATTCTTGTGTTACAGCAACATGGTCAGTAGCAAGATACAACATGTACACACACAAAATATAAAATATAAAAATTATTTAAATAATTAAATGTCGTAGTGCAGATATGGAACACAGCTGTAGATTTAACCAGATTTACATCAGTATTTACATAAGTACACTTGTGAAAACTGGCAGTGAATAATGAATATGAAGAACCTTGAGAATGTAGAATATAATGACAGCTTTCTAAATGATAGCTTTCTTGTAGTAGCGTAATGTAAAAGTGTTATCATCTGTCACACACAAGTGAGCTGTTGTACAATGTTATTGCGAATGGTAAGAATGAACTCCTGAAACGTTCTCTGTGACAACGAATTTGAATGAGTCTTTTGGAGAATGAGCTCCACTGACTCTGTAGTGTGTTGTAGAGTGGGTGAGATGGATTGTCTATGATGGAGAGCAGTTTGTTCAGTGACCTCCTGTCCCTCACTGACTCAAACATTTACATTTACGGCATTTGGCAGACACCCTTATCCAGAGCAACTTACAATTATCTCATTTATACAACTGAGCAGTTGAGGGTTAAGGGCCTTGCTCAAGGGCCCTGCTCAAGGGCCCAGCAGTGGCAGCTTGGCGGTGTGGGGACTTGAACTCTCAACCTTCCGATCAGGAGTCCAATGTCTTAACCACTGAGCTATCATTGGACACAAACGTCTCCAGTTTGTGTCCAATGATAGATCCAACCTTGCGAATAAGCTTGTTAATCCTGCTGGTAACCCTGGCACTGATGCTGCCCCCCCAGCGGACCACAGCACAGTAAATGACACTCACCACCACAGACTAGTAGAAGATCTCCAGCATCTTGTTGCATACATTGAAAGATCTGAGATTCCTCAGAAAGTAGAGTCTGCTCATTCCCTTCTTGTACGCAGCATCAGTGTTGGTCCTCCAGTCCAGTCTGTCATTTAAGTGTACACCCAAATACTTGTAGTTATTAACAATTCCAACTTCTTCACCCATGATGGCTATGGGCTTAATCAAAGTTTTAGTCCTCCTAAAGTCCACCACCATCTCCTTGGTCTTTGTCACATTTAGGAGTAGGTCATTCTTAGTGAACCGGTCCACAAAGTTATCCAGGAGTCCCCTGTACTCCGACATACCCTAATACACCCCACCACTGCAGAGTCGTCAGAAAACGTCTGCAGGTGGCATGATTCAGAGTTGTACTGAAAGTCTGAGGTGTACAAAGTGAACAGAAATGGAGACAGGACAGTCCCCTGAGGTGCTCCTCTGTCACTGACCACCGTGTCAGACAGAAAGGCCCCCAACTGCACAAACTGGGGCCTATCTGACAGGTAGTCAGCAATCCAGGAGATGGTGGATGTGCTGACACCCATTCTGAGCAGCTTCTCACTCAGCATGAATGGTTGGATGGTGTTGAAGGCACCACTTCCATCTAGGTAAGAGTCAGTATGCTGCAGCAGATAGATGACCGCATCATCGCCCCCCCCTACATGAGGCTGGTAAGCAAACTGGAGTGGGTCCAGTGCAGGTTTCACCTGTGGCACCAGATGTGCTAAAACTAGTCTCTCCAACACTTTCATGACATGTGACGTCAGGGCAACCGGTCTGAAGTCATTGAGGCCATTTTTGCTCTTTCCTGCATCAGACTTAGATTGTAGATGTGCTTCAGGATACCAGACAGCTGAGTAGCACAGGATTTAAGAACCCTGGGACTAATACCGTCAGGGCCTGTAGCCTTGCCTTGATCAAGTCTCTCCAGCTGTCTTCTCACCTGGTTGGTCGTCACAGTCAAGTGAGAGGATGTGGCTGGTCCAGCTGAGGAAGGCAGTGGGGGGTTGTGGTCAGGGATACTCAGCAGGGTGTGGTGTTGTTGTAGATGTATATTTGGTGTCTGCAAAGGTGTCAGGATTGTTCCTGTGTGGGATGGCCCAGCAGGGGGTCCTGTGCTGAACCTGTTAAAAAACACATTTAGGCTACACGACAACAATGTAGTCAAAAACGGAAAAGTTTGGCACTGTCCAAGCTGCTCCCCTGCTGACGGTCTTTCATGCTGAAGCCTGTGATCTGCTTCATGCCCATCCACATGTCCTTGATGTTATTTTGCAGAAATTTCCTCTCCAGCTTCTGCCGGTATGAGTGTTTATACTCCCTCAGTCTCATTTTCAGTTGCTGCTGAATCCTTTTTTGTTCTTCCTCGTCACCAGACCTGAAGGCCCTCTTCTTCTTGTTCAACAGATCTTTCAGGTCACTGGTGATCCAAGGTTTAGTGTACAGTTCGAGTAGGGATAATGGTATCATGGCAAAAGTTAAAATAGTCTGTGACACAGTCAGTGATACTATTAATGTCATCCCCATGTGGTTCACAAAGCACAGTCCAGTCTGTGGTCTCGAAGCAGTCTTGCAGGGTCTCACTGGCTTCCTGTGTCCACCCTCTCACCATCCTTGTGGATACAGGCTGCCTTTGAACTGCAAGAACATACTGAGGTGTTAAAGAGATGAGATTGTGATCTGAATTACCAAGTGGGGGTAGTGCAGTGGCTCTGTAAGCATCTCTGACATTTGCATACAGACGGTCCAGTGTTCTATTTTCCTGTGTGAAACAGTCAACAAACTGGTGAAAATTTGGGAGAGTAGAATCCAGATTTACATGGTTAAAATCTCTGGTTATGGTCACAAATGCCTCAGGATGTTGAAGTGAAGTGACGTGTGGCCAAGTATGGTGACCCATACTTGGAATTTGTGCTCTGCATTTAACCCATCCAAGTGCACACACACAGTAGTGAACACACACACACCGTGAACACACACCCAGACCAGTGGGCAGCCTTATTTTTGCCGCGGCGCCCGGGGAGCAGTTGAGGGCTCGGTGCCTTGCTCAAGGGTCTCACCTCAGTCGTGGTATTGAGGGTGGAAGAGAGCGCTGGTCATTCACTCCCCCCACCTACAATCCCAATCCCTTCAGGTTCACCTTCAGGTTACAAGTCCGACTCTCTAACCATTAGGCCACGACTGCAGCCTAGCAACAGTGCTGTGTATGGTGTCACACGCTGCTGTCTGATCAGCTGACGGTGGGATGTAAACACCGATTATCATGGCGCAAGAGAATTCACGTGTTAAATAATGAGTGCATACTCACGGCTAAAAGTTCAATGTCCGGGGAGCAGAGACGTTCCTTCACGGTAACATGCCTGGAATTGCACCACCTTTCATTTACGAAAACAGCAAATCCCTCCAACTTTCCTCTTACCGCTGAGCGTCGCATCTCTGTCCGCCCGTATGAGCTTAAAGCCAGGCACTGTGATTACTATGACAACTGAAATAAATCTACATAAACATTTATAAAGGCCTATTCCAATAAGTATGACTCGTCTTATACAAGACCTTAGCTAAACTGGCAGATTGTTATTGAAGTAAACTTAGGTTATGACAAATTCCAGGCAGACTTATTTTAAAACATTATGACAGTTGACTTTGCTGCTCAGTATACTTCTGGTAGGATCTGATATAATTCTGTTGATAAGATATTTATGAATATTTGTTAGAATTATATGCTCTGCCTATTGCATAAAGTTAATTTAATTTTACTATTTATACATTCTGAGGCATCATCATTACATGACAAGGTCAAAGTCATTTGTCGTGCTGTTCTAAAAGTCTCATTGTCAAGGCTGAGACGGATGCAACTGCAGTTGAGGCAGTTTAAGTAGCAAAATGTGAGGCAAAGTCAAGATAAAAAAAAAACAGGCAAAGGGTCAGGTGATTAGCAAAACAGGACAACATAGCAAAACCAGAATACAAAAACCAGGAAACAATCAGAGTCAGAAACAAGAATACCAATATGTAAATAAAAGCTTGGTAAGTTCAGAGTTTGCACTACCGAGCATTACTTGGTGCTGTTTGAAAGTACATGGTCTGTTTATATAGGGTGTGAGTGTAATTGGAAGCAAGTATGAATAATCAAAACTCGGGAGATGATGAACATGCCGGTGGAATGTTGTGCTGGGGATTGTAGTCCATGACGGCCATATTTGTAGGCCGCAGTGTGTTCTGGGAAGTTGAGTTCAAGGAGTTGACCTGACACTCATAAAATCGCATGTGTTATGCCAGTTTGACATCCAAACTGAGAAACAGCAGTCTTTGAAAGTTGATGCCTGTTGGAGTAATATTTATAATTGTTTATTCAGGCTTATATCAATTGTCAGGAAGGGCTTATGTAGGTTTTATGTAGCCCTACGATCATCACCATTAAGTGGTACTGGGAATCTTACATGTAATCATAAATGAGTCGGAAATGCAGGTCATACAAAGAGATCATGAGTGGTGCGTGAAGGTGGAAAGAGTGGGGTAATGAATAGCATACAGTTTGTGCAAGTGAATGTTCGAGGATAACAAATGAAATTGTTCCCATATAAGCCATGTTCATTTGAAAAAGACCAGTAAGATAAAAGCACCAAAGATTATTTAATGTTGAAATTAAGTACCATTGGTTAAGGAACAGAAAGGTGTAAATTGTCAGTTGTACAGAAATCAGCTTTGTTGATGCCTAACTGATTCCAGTGTCTTAAAGTGAAAGGATTAACATTTTGTGCCATTTTGACACAGATTGGGAAACAGTACAAGGTTTGTGGCCTTGATCAACAGGAATGTCCTAAAGTGTATTGTTGTAAAGATATGAAAAAGTACCAAGTTGTTGTGGGTGCCTCGCTCAGTTTTCTTGCATAGAAGCCTTGCTTGCTGGGGCTCATACGACCAGGATTGACCCTTCCACTGACCCAGTGGTGGCTTCCTACATTTTTGTGGGTCCTTGTATACAGCAGTGTGTCATCCTAATTAGCAAAACATTGTGAGTGGGTGGAACTCAATTTGCTTAAATCTGTTTTTGTTTTTGAGTCAACAAAACTTGCTACATGTTTCCAACAAGTCTCAGGCCAAGGAAGTGGCCACAATAAGGTTGGTGCCTAAAAGAAAAAAAGCATGATGCCAGCCTTGTAATTCAGTGCAACCTTGAAGGGCATTGTGTGACATCCTTATGGTGACCATATGCCTGTTTTGTGTGATGCATGGTACTAATGCTTTGGAAGCAGTGTTTCTCCTTCATGCATCTATTCCTTGTAATACAAGGAAGGAAATCTGCATCATGACAGTTCATGGAGAGCTCTGATGGCTCCCTGGTGTCCCCCAGTGCTAAATCTTTCCCCTCATGTTCCAGTATCTGATGGAAAGTCCTGATCTGCTTTGTAGTATTTTTAGGGCTGTCATCCCTTGGATGTGCCAGAGTTACATACCCCAGCCCAGGGCACAGAGGATATATAACAGCCAGTCTCCGAGAGGTGGGAGCTAAATGATCAACTTAATGACAAAGAAGACCAGAAGACACATAAGCACACCATCAAAGAAAAAGATGGCCCGACAGGTAAGAGCTTAATCTCCTGTGCAAAGCAAGACATGGAATTATACAGGTGGCACAAATGAGTTAGGCATTTCCACTGCTTTGCCTCTAGCTCTTTGGCTGCATTTTTAATGCTGCGAGAAAGACTAGAGATGTGCTGGCTCTTTTTTTTTTTGCCTTATCTTGTCAGCCTTGAGTGTTCCAGAGATTTTCAAAATCAAGCAATTCAAAGAATTGAATTAGCCGTACAAATGTGTTTTGAAGGAGGTTAGACAACTATGTCTGCTTCCCAAATAATAATAATAATATTTCATAGATGGAATAAATGCATATGTATGATATGTGCTATTTTGGTCAATTTTTGGCCAAGAACCTTTACCCATCTGGCTCCTGGTAAATACATTATTTAGCACTAATTGAAACAGAATTACCCACATTCTCATGTGTAAAGCCATAATGGCCCAGTGCTGAGAAAGTAATATGAGTGTAATTGGCAAAAATACTGGATCAAGGCTGTATATTCACTCTTTTTTCAGGCTTCTAAAATGAAGCCAAGCCAGAAAATGCATAACACATCTGAAAAATGATTTTCTGTATGATTTTATATGAATGTTGTAGCGCTTTAAGACTCTAAAGCTAATGGGTTAATTAAGCTGATACCTGGCCATATAAAATACTCAATTACTGGCATTAATTTCTTAAAACACTATTAATGTAAGTTCAGTTAAAAATAGAATCACTGGTCTAAATCAATGCACTTCATCCTATATAAGAAAAACCAGAACGTAACCATGACAAGGAACATAAATAATAGATTAGACTTGGCTTTGGTTATTGATAATCAACAATAGGGAAAATAAATCACATGGCCATTAACATTAGTTTTAATTCATTTGGACATCACAAAGCTTTGGAGGAATGGAAAGCAGCAGAGCTAGCACTAAAGAATCCTGACAGACACTCCATCTGAATCACTCTCTACACGCAACAAAAAAAGTACTCTTCTCCCAAGAACGTAGGCTAGACATAAGAATGTGTTTTCAATTTCCACGTCAGTCAGTTAAGACTAAGCGGAACATACAAAAGCTCAGTTTTTAAAGAATGTTAAGAGTTCATGGTATAAGCAGGAAAAAGTTGTTCAAAATGTCCTGAGCAAAGACCCTCCTGGGAATTTTCTTGTATATATTTTGTTGATTGACACATCTGGAGCAAAAGATGCAAAGCTTCTCCCTAAATTTATTTTCAAAAATAATTCACTCTTAAGCATTCACCCTATGACCTGGAGATTGTGAGTTCAAATCCCAAAGATGCCATAGGCATATGTGGCTGGGAGCCAAGGGAGCAAAACTGGCTGTGCTCTCCGGGTGGGAAAAGTGTCATTCTCCCTCTCTCCCCTGTCAATCACAGCAACACCAGCCAATTGTGGGTGTCTGTGAGCTCATGTATGTGGAAGAGGGTTGATAGCGCTTTCCTCTGAGTGTGTTCCACTGCCCTGCGAAGCAGTTGGAAATGGATGTGTTAGTCATCAATCTCCCTGTTTGGTAGCTGTCATATACTGTATGATCAAGCAAAGCTGGCTGGTTGGTGGAAATTGGCAGGTGACCAAACTGGGGATAAAATGTGGGATTTTTTTTTTTATTCACACATTACACTGGTAGCAGTACAGAGAAATACTGCACATACTTTCTCAGCCACTGTTTGGATTCTCCCAACAGGTTTCACAATTATAAGTGATCGTGATGGCTGCTGAACTAAACATTTCACATATTCTGCAAGACCTCTGTCACCCCCCCTGCAATGCCAATCAACTGTGCTGTAAAAATGAGGACAAGAACAACAACATCAATAATGCAGGGATAGCAGAGGAGAAATGGCTTCTCACCAGTATGGTGACTCAGAGCCAAGAACAAGAGCGTACACATAAACAAGGGAGCGAGAGGAGTTTCAAGACTCAGGTTAAAGAAGATGAAATGAAAGACCCCCAGGGACATCTATGTAACTCACCAGTATCTCCTAAAAACTCAAACAATAAGAACCAGACAGACCGGTCAACACCAAAGCCTAACATTTCCACTAAGAGTTCTGTGTTTGAAAAGTGGGCTGCCATGGATAGGGCCAATCAGAGACCCCTTGCCAAGAGGCAGCTTTCAGACATCAGCAAAGCTTTCACTTCCACAGCTGTGAAGAAGACTCTGGTGAAAGAGGAGCATCAGACAAGAGAGAAGGTGCAGAGTAGTGCTACTCAGCAAGACAGGAGGAATGATCAGATTATCTTGAATCGGCGTGGGTCCAGAAGGAAATTGCAGAAGGAGCTGATCTCCAGCACGGATGATTTCTACAGAGTGGACACACATGCAATCAGTGCTGGCCAAGAGGTGAGAAATATGTGCCATCTGATATGAAGCTATTCAAGGTGTAAAGCATTTGATATGCTGATGTGCTTGCAAAATAATTAAATCACGTATGTTGTGCAGCTAAAGAGTAAGAAGATCTTCTCAGTACAGACTATTGCCAGAACCATCACCAAGGGAACATCTACCGATTTAGAAAGGCTCCGTGCAATCTGGATCTGGCTCTGTCACAACATCGGTCAGTTTTTCTCACATTTTCTCTCGCAACATAAACAATATCTCTATGAATTTTCTGACAGGTAGAAAGCACTGACACCATTCCTAAAATGCTAAATAAATATCTCCTCAAAGAAAACCATATCAACAAATGATTTAAGCGTCCACCATTCATTCACAAGTTTAGAACACAGAACAATGAGTGCATTAAAACAAATCTATGATTTGCCTTGCAGTGCTATGATATAAGAGAGTTAAGCAATATATTAAAACCAATCGGAAATAGAACCTCTTTAGATCATTTAAGATGAGACTGATAAATAGGCATTATCTGATTGTGCCTTAGACATTATTAAATGAATTATGCTGTTTACCTGCACAGTTTCACTACACGAAGAACATGATAATGTTTGCATTTGCAGTTCTGGACTGTTGGACATTAGATATGTTTGCGCTTTGGTTTGAAAATTATTTGTATCAGTTTACAGCTTATTTTTAAAACTTGGCTAAAGGAAGAGGGTGTGTGTGTGTGTGTGTGTGTGTGTGTGTGTGTGTGTGTGTGTGTGTGTGTGTGTGTGTATTTGGAGTGGAGTTGGATTTTCTTCTGTCAGTTAAGATAACCACATACATGTGATTTATTCTTCTGTTATATATGTATCACTAATGTGTTGCAGATGTGTAGTGTGCACTTTTTACTGTTCTGATGGCCAAATCACAAACCTTTGCACAGAAACATATGCACTGCTTAATCTTTACCTAATTACAAAAAGTTCTTTGACAGAAGCTCTTTAAAATATATGCTTCTACTGATAACAGTGTTGTTCTGTATAGAGTATGATTTGAATGGGTACCTGGGTCTGACTGAGAAAGTGTGTTCTCCTGAGCAAGTTATTGAAACAGGACGAGGAGTTTGCTGTGGATACTCCAGTGTCTGTTTTCAACTGTGCAGGTAAGACCATCACATGTTCCTTTGACCTTTGGTTGTGACCTTAGATTATTAGCAGCATTACATTTTTAGTTAATATATTTCTTTAACCTTAATTAGCTTTTGAACACTGTTGATTCCACAACAATACACCATAAAAGATACATACTATCTAGCTCTAATTATATACAGTGGGGAAAACAAGTATTTGATCCCTTGCTGATTTTGTTGGTTTACCCACTAAGAAAGACTTGATCAGTCTGTAATTTTAATGGTAGGTGTATTCTAACATGTGGAGACAGAATATCAAAAAGAAAATCCAGAAAATAACTTTTAAATATCTATATTAATTTATTTATATTTTATTGAGAAAAAGAAGT
>CM040983.1:8380546-8417779 GCA_022985145.1 Pangasius djambal
AATACTTATTTTCCTCAATAAAATGCAAATAAATTAATACAAATTCTTTAAAGTCGATTTCTTGATTTTCTTTGTGATATTCTGTCTCAGCATGTTAGACTACACCTACCATTAATATTACAGACTGATCGAGTCTTTATTAGTGGCCAAACCAACAAAATCAGCAAGGGATCAAATACTTGTTTTCCCCACTGTACAATAATTAGTAATATTATCAATAATTGGACAAACAGACAATAACTTATGTTTGCCGTGTAAATAATTGATGGAGGAAATGTGGTAGGTAATAAAATACGATTTTTGCTTAATAGAAATTCAAGGTGGAGGCCATGATTTTTAAATTAGAACAAATTTTTATACATCTGGTGTGGTGTTCCTCACAGTTTGGCAGGTTTCAGTAAAATATCTACTCTAAAATAAAAAAGGTCTCTGTAGATGTGCCAGTATCTGTTGTTGTTTTTCTTTTGGTCACCACAGCGGGTCATTGGTCTGCATATTTGATTTAGCACACATTTTACACCGGATGACCTTCCTGATGCAGCCCTCCCCAATTTTATCCGGGCTTGTGGCCGGCACTGGAAGTGCACTGTCTTGTGCAACTCCAGTGACTGGGGTCGGTTCCCTGCCAAGTGCCATCTGTAAATGGGAGAAAAACAAATATTATAGACCACTATGCTGGAAAAACCTTTAGTATACCTGATTTGTGCAGGTCAACAATCGTTTCTTTTGTGATGAAATTTCTTTGGTTTTTCCCATGGTAATAAATGAAAGTGGTATTTTACATGTATGCAGCCTCATGTTTATACTCCAGAGAAACAGGACCTGGTTAAAGGCAACACCAGAGTTCCTGGGGACTGAGAACAAATGATAAATAATAGTGGTCTTCAAGAATGACAGTTCGTTTGTATTTCGATGATTTTGGAATATATATTTACAGAGTATATTTCTGGACAGCGTTTTAATAGAATTTTAAGCATATTAACTAAATTGGTTTATTAAAATAAAAATAATAAAAAATAATACATAAGGTCATTTTAAGTGTTAAACAATCCTGTACGTTGATTAGGGACATATGCATAATTAGGGACAATGCTGCCACTAATAAACATGCTGCATTTACTGGTAAACTTATATTCTGAATAGTAGAACGAGCTCTGCTCTCTCTGCAGGGAGGTTGGCATTGAGTGCAGGGAGGTGGCTGGCCATGGTAAAGGTATTGGATACAAACTGGGTCAGAGCTACCAGAACACCAAGTCAAATCATATGTGGAATGCAGTGCATTTGGAGGATCACTGGTATCTGCTGGATGCCTGCTGGGGAGCTGGGAGAGTGGATATGGACAACAAAGCCTTTATAAAGAGGTACCGTGTACACAGTCACGTAGAGTTATATCATGTCAGTATATACACTATAAGGCCAAAAGTATGTGAATATCTGACCATCATACCCATATGTGCTTGTTGAATATCCAGTTCCAAAACCATTAGCATTAATATGGATTTGGTCCCTTCCACTTTTCTGGGAAGGCTTTCCACTAAATTTTAGAATGTGGATGTGGGGATTTGTGCCTTTTCAGCCAGAAGAGCATTAGTGAGGTTGGGCAATGGTGTCAAGCGAGAAGGTCTAATGCTCAGCCAGCGTTCTAGTTCTTATTAGTTCCAGTGAAGGGAAACCTTAATGCTACAGCATACAAAGACATTCTAAGACAATTGTGTGCTTACTCTTTTGTGGCAACAGTTTGGGGAAAGCCTGCATATGGGCTCGTCTATGATCGTCAAGTGTCTGAATTCTCTATATGGCCAAAAGGTTCGTGGACATCTTACCATAACACCCATAAGTGCTTGTTGAACATCCCATTCCAGATTTAGTCCCCCTTTGCTGTTATAATAATCTTCTGGAAAGGCTTTCCACTAGATTCTGGGGCATGGCTGTGAGCATTTGTGATCATTCAGTCAAAAGAGCATTAATGAGGTCAGGTATTGATATTGTGTGAGGAGGCCTGAGGCGCAATCTGTATTCCAGTTCATCCTGAAGGTGTTCATTGGGGTTGAGGTCAGGACCCTGTGCAGAACACTCGAGTTCTTCCACATCAACCTTGGCACACTATGTTTCCAAGGACCTTGCTTTGTGCACAGGGGCATTGTCATGCTGGAACAGGTTTGGGCCCCTTAGTTCCAGTGAAGGGAAATTATAATGTTACAGCATACAAAGACATTCTACACAATTTTGCGCTTCCAACTTTGTGGCAACAGATTGGAAAAGGCCCTCATATGGGTGTGATAGGTAGGCCATGTGGTGTATAACCAGTAGGCTCATGTTGTATAACAGATTTGTTAGTTGTTTAATGCTAAAGTATTGCTAATTTGGTTGGGGGTAAGCTATTTCACTTCCCCATATGTTGCTTTGGTTCTATTTTCATAGACAGAACATAGATGAATGTCCTGCCCTGGCATGGGCTGTGTGGCACAATAAGGGGTGTGAGTTTCAAAGGTCCGCCAAAGTTCCCCTTTGTCTTGACTTAAAATTTAAGTCTTAAAACAAAGTTAAGTCTAACAGTAGATTAATTCAGTGTAGAATTTTACCAGATTTGTATCTGACAAATTGAGGACATTCTTTTAGTTAGTTATTTTTTTAACCATTAATTTTCTTCCAAAACTAAACAAAACCCCCAAAATCATCAGTCATCACTGAAAGCACAGGCACCCAAATACTGCCAAAAATTAACAATTCTTCCCTCCCTCTGCTAGATACAATGAATTCTATTTCCTGACTGATCCAGAGGACTTCATCAATTCACACTGGCCCGATGAGGAGGAGTGGCAGCTGCTGGAGAGCCCCATTAAGCTGGAGGAGTTTGAGAAGAGTGTTCTGAAAACCTCTGAGTTTTACAAGCTTGGGTTAACACTCATCCACCCCAAACAATTCTTACTCATTACAGGTTGGTCCTGGCTCTATCCTCTAACTCTTGCACAGATTTAAATGTGTCTCTACTACTGTTTCACGCTATGCTATATTAAAAATAGTGCAGAAAAAAAACTGATTCTCGTTCCACAACAATATCCCTGTTGGAAAAAACAAACAAACAAACATGGAAACCACAAATCCATTACAGACTTTTGTTTCCTGTTAGTTTTGGTATTTAATGTTTTCCAAATGGATTGATAATCCCGCTGGGAATGAAAAAAACGTGGCCTAATAGAATTTTTGAGTTTATGCAATTTAATGAGTTTAACAGTTTCAAAGAGTAAATTAATTCAGTTAGAGATGTAGGTTATATTTAGTGTGCTATTAACATAATGGAATTTTTACCAGTTCTAGATATCAATAACTGTTATATTTCAGTATTTAATTGTTTCCTTGCAGACAATTTAAGTGCAAATATTAATAAATTCCATTAGATCGATTAAATATAGAATGGAATATGACAGGGTATGCTGTTATAGGGAAAGACAGGATGATGTGATGCAGCTTGTTATGAAGTGGAGTTACTATTCCCACTCTGAAGTTGATTATTTTCCACATCTTGAACTGTTATGTAGTGCTTTTACTGTATACCAAAGCAATTGGCCAATGCTAAACATTTTTATATATAAAAAATATACCTTTTTGTTTGTAGTTGGTTTATAGTTACATTTAATGTTGTCGAATGCCATCAAAATAACTTGCATTATAGCAGCTCTAATGTCATTCCATCATCAGAAGCTATTTTTTCTCTCTCTTGAAGTTAATAAGACAAAAATCGCAGCTTTGTAGTGGAAAGGGCAAAGTCCTTCTTCCTGAAGACTTTCCAGCTTTACCTTTGACTGTTACAAAGCACCGACACAGGAGACGCCATCCAAAGATGCTAAATAATGGACAGGAAAAAAATGGCCCATATCAACAATTACATGTTTTTAATCCATTTAAGTAGAGCATCCACTACAAGTCTCTGTGTTGGCTGTTATTATGGAAATGACAACATACAAGAAAGAGTGCATTAGTATCCACCTGTGATTTGACTTGCAGCAGACTAGAAATACTGCCTCAGCTGCTGTTACAGACAATTAATCAACGCCTTCAGAATTGAGAATTCAACAATGAGCCACAGCTCATTGACCATTAGACACTACCAGACTCGTGGAGGACAAATTTGAGGACCAATAGATAACTATTAACTATGTCTGTCTACAATCAATAATGGGTCACCTTTTAACCTAAAACATTAATACTATTAAAAAACATTGACGGTTTTCTAATGGGATTCAAGGGTGTCCTAGTAGTGACTAGTTGTCTCTGATTGTGACCTTGTGGTAATAGACTGTGGAATTGTTGATTCAATGGACCTAATGGATATTTACTGTATTCTGTATCTTTATTCATCTTTCATTTCTCTGTCTGCAAGAAAATAGAAAATGAATCATATATACAGTAGTGTTTATGTTCATGTTAATAGAGAATGCAAATATACCACTGGTGCAATTAACAATACTGAATACATTCTGGATATAAATGAATAACTGAATCATGAATGAGTAGATGCAATCACCACTAGACCCATTCTCAACAGGAAATGAAGCAACAAAATATATTTTTTTCAACTAGCAAAATATTACACTATATTATAATTATTATCCTTTATTTGTGTGCAGAGGATGGTGAGGCTTCCATAACAATGAGATTCTCTCAGCCTGTGGAGTTCACATATGAGATTTCCCAGCACCACAGTGGTGAACAGAAGGAGCTGAGTACCGCTATGGGTCTACTCACCGTCATGCAGAACAGCATGAAGCTCCATCTGATGCCGCCAACCTCAGGAACATTCGACATCATGCTGTTTGCACGACCAGGACATACTTCTGGAAAGTTCAGCTGGGTGTGTTCCTTTCTACTGGAGTGCAATGAGCCTAAGACTTCAGAGAATCTTCCCGAGAACCCTTACCTGTATTGGGGAATGACACCCAATGCTGAAGATCTGGGATTGAAACCATGCATATATGGTAGTGAGGCCATTTTACTGAAATCGGGGTCATCTGAACTTGTGCTGCAGACTAGCAGGCCACTCATGATGCTATGTGAAATAAGCCATAAAGATCTAGATGACACTCTGGCTAAGAGATGTCTGGCCACCCAAACTGAACCTGACAAAGTTACCTGTAGCATTCTTTGTCCATACATTGGTTATTACAGACTGTCTGTATTTGTCAGGGACTACGAGAGTGATAGAAACAGCTTCCAGAATGTGGGAAACTTTCTTCTTCACTGCATCGCCAACCCAATCAACTTGAATCAGCTTTTGCCTCCAGATCTCAGCCACTTTTGCGGGCCTGGAATCAGGACTGGCGACGCTGGCCTATCAAAGTTCAGCCACACAGCGGCAATAGTGAAAACACAGCAGGGAAAGTGCAACATCACCTTCCAGAACCAGCAGGATCTGGACCTTCATGCCATTTTAAAACATAGCAAAGAACAATCTGAACACCTCCTTTCTCAGCACATCTTCTTCACCCACAATGGCAGTAAGGTCACTCTCAGTGTGGCCCTGCCTGAGCCGGGAGTTTACAAACTGAGTCTTTATGGAAAGACACCATCAAACCAGGAATTTAACATGCTGTGTGATTTTATCCTTCAAAACAGCTCAGAGAGCTCATGGCCCCCATTCCCATACACGTACACAGCCTGGAGGAAGGGCAGCGTGCTGTTTGAGCCACGCTCAGGCCTACTTGAGCCACTGTGTTGGGTTCAGTTCCGCGTCCGTGTTCCTGGGGCTCGCAGAGTCACCGTGCTGGGTGAGCAAAGAGTGGATCTGCAGATCAATAAGAGTCACATTTGGGAAGGAGAAGTGTTCACAGGGAATGTGGAACAGATCAAACTCGCAGCCAGCCAGGAGGAAACATCTGATCAGATGGACATCCTGATGAGCTTTGATGTGCTGACGCCACAAAATGAGATGTAAAAAAAAAAAAGAAAAAGAACTGGGAAAGTAGGACAGTCCAGACATGGTGCATGGCAAGGCACTTCCAGGGTCAACGGTTCGATCCTGGTGGTACCTTTAAATTGACTGGTCCTCCATCCAGAATGTATTCCCACCTCACACCCAGATTCCCGGGATAGGCTCCGAACAAAACTGACCAGGATGAAGTAATTACTGAAGATGAATGAATGAATGAGTGCTGTCTGGATGCAATTTTTGCATCCAGATATTCAGTTCAGGCTAAAAAAAAAAAAGAATATAGTATACATGACTGATAACTGTGAACAAAATTTGTAAGAATACCTGGCAGCTTCCATGCTTGTTTTGAATTTCCATGGAGCCTTTATCATACCGTACATTATTCGTGTTAGTCTTTGTGTCACATTTTTTTTTCTTCAAGGTGCTAGAGATATAGTCTGGTCCATAGGTATTTGGACAGTCACACAATTTTGGTAATTTTGTCTCCGTACACTGCCACGATGGATTTAAAATGAAGTAATCAAGATGTGATTGATGTGTAGACTTTCAGCTTTAATTCAAGGGATTAACAAAAATACTGCATTAACTGTTTAGGAATTACAGCCATTTTTTTACATAGTCTCTCCATTTTCACAGGCTCAAAAGTAACTGGACAAACTAACATAATTATAAATATTAAGATTATTATTAACACTTGGATGCAAATCATTTGCAGTCAGTGACTGTCTGAAGTCTGGAACCCATGGACATCACCAAATGCTGAGTTTCTTCCCTTGAGGTGCTTTGCCAGGTGGATCTTTCTGCCTTCAGTTTTATATTCAGTAAGTGAAAAGCAAGCTCAGTTGGGCTGAGGTCAGGTGACTGACTCAGCCATTTAAGAACATTCCATTTCTTTGCCTTAAGAAGCTCTTGGGTTACTTTCTCAGTATGTTTTGGGTCATTATCCTATCAGATGTGCAGCATTTGACCGAGTCTGAGCAGAAAGTGTAGCTCTATACACTTTAAAATTCATTCTGCTACTTCTATCAGCAATCACACCATCAATAAACACCAGTGACCCAGTTCCATTGGCAGCCACACAGGCCCATGCTATAACACTTGTTTGGAACATAAGCCCTTTCTTTCGCCATACTTTTCTCTTCCCATTAATACAAGTTAATCGTGGATTCATCTGTCCAAAGACTCTTGTTCCAGAACTGGGCAGGCTTTTTTAGATGTTTTCTAGCAAAGTCTACACTGGCCTTTGTGTACTTGAGTGTTACCAGTGGTTTGCATCTTGAGGTAAACCCTCTGTATTTACAAGCCACAAAGGTGTTGGAATCAACTCCAGAACTTTAATCTCCTTAAT
This sequence comes from Pangasius djambal, assembly GCA_022985145.1. Taxonomy (NCBI): domain Eukaryota; kingdom Metazoa; phylum Chordata; class Actinopteri; order Siluriformes; family Pangasiidae; genus Pangasius; species Pangasius djambal. The sequence goes on from CM040983.1 coordinate 8,387,824, forward strand.
TTGTCATGAAATAATGAGGAAACAGGCCACACCTGGCCATGAAACTGCTTATCAGTCTATTGTCCAATTACTGTGAAAATGGAGGGACTATGCAAAAACACGGCTGTAATTTCTAAATGGTTAATGCAATATATTTGTTAAACCCCTTGAATTAAAGCTGAAAGTCTACACATCTTGATTGCTTCCTTTCAAATCCATTGTGCAAAATTCAGAGAATTGTGTCACTGTCCAAATACTTATGGACCTGACTGTACATTTCACTAAATATGTGTTTCAGAATTAGCGCAGATAAAGAAAGCCTATTATAAAATTGAATGCATCATGACATTCTAAATGAAGTTATGTAAAGATTTTAAAACTATTCACTGTTAGAAACTAGCATAAAAAAATAGCATATTTAGCTTTCAAGTATTATCATCTTGTCTTACTTGTTTTTTGTTTTAAAATAAAGTGCCTTCCCAACAAAAGTATTTATCTCTATAATGGTTCATCTTGAAAATCTGTGTACCAAACTACGCTTCAGTTAGAGGCCAAATAGCATAATTCATAGAATTATATTTTTGCCATTTTTTCATTTTACCATCAAGTTTTATGCATATAAATACAAAAACACTGCATCAGCATTCAGCACTTGGCAAAGTCTGCAAATCAGCTCTCAGTTGGTCTGGTAATCAGTTTAAGAGTCACAGCACAGGAGCAGCAAGGCCATGCTCGCATACACACCATATATCACGTCACAGCAACACACGAGCTGAGCCGCTTACGCAAGGCAGCAAATGCAATCTGTTCTCACTGTCTTTGACACATGCACTATTTTTACACTGCCAAGAACGCTAACAATTGTTTAGTCCCCCTGAAGTTACAAAGACCGAACAGCCAGGTTTATGTTTGGCTAAGATATTGACATTAGGTCTGTTGTTTTTTTCTTGACACTCTTTCTTGGCTGATTAGCATCATTCCTGTCTCACTCTGTGAGAGGCTGATAATGAAGGAGCACCTTCTGCTGGCAAATGGCAGGGTTGCCAGGTCTCAGCAAAATAACCAGGCCAACTAAATCTCAAAAAAAAAAACAACCTAAAACTAGCCCAAAAATGTTGGTGGCATATAACAGTACAGTGACAATATAATTTAAGTTTGTTCATCTGTTGGTTGAAAAAAAAAACAAAACAACATTGACGGATTATTTGCCTTAAAACCTCTGTGGCTGTCCATTTGGTGTAAATAATGACCCTGGAAACCCTGGTGAATGTATACCTGCTGAATATACAGTATATTTGCTCTATATGAAGCATAGATCACTTGATAATAGGTCAGACACTCAGCTGAGTTATATTTAGCACTCGCTAATGAACTGAACTGAAAACGTTTCTTGCTTCTGTGTGGCTAGGTCATAAGGACACTGGATATTCATTCATTTTGCTTTTCCTCAAATAAACAGACAACCAGAGCACTAAAGCATGAATCATCTTCGTGCAAAATTGATTTACAATGCAAATCCAACACACCTGACTCTAATATTCAAATGCTGCTAGAGAGCTTGATTAGCTGGATCAGAAGCGCACAGATGTCACATCGCCTGTGGACTATTAAAATTGGTCAACTGCTCCCGGTAACTGCCACGCCTGCTGAACACAAACAGCAAATGCACACTGTTGTGTGTTGCCATCTTTTCTAATCTGTTCACATACATTCTAGGGGTGAAAAATGTACTTGTCAGGTAAGCTGCAGAGACAGATGTAGGTGCAGGTTGATATTTATTTAAATAACCAGGCAAACAATCCAAAACGTCAGTGTCAACCAGCAAACCAGCAAATCCAAAAAGGACAAATTAACAACAGAAGCAGAGCCAAAACCAAAAATACAATCTCATGCAGAAGACCTTGGAAATGGCACTAGGTTTACTAAGACAAGACTTCGCATTGGGTCTGTGAGAAAGTCTGGGTTATTTATTGCACGTATGTGATTAAAGACAAGTGAGTGCAATCAGAAGTCTGGCAATGCAGACCAGGTGAATGAGTCAGGTGACTGAGTTTCTGCCATGTTGTTTAGCAGTGGTGGGTTCTGGGACATGGAGTTTGTGGCTGAAACTGGCTGGGACATGACAGTACTACAGAATAAGATATCTCATTTGCCTCCAACATAAAATGAATTACCATCCTTTAAAATTCACCATCAAATCTAAAGAAGTATGATAAGTTAACTGTACATTTGGTAAATTAGCAAGTTAACATATTTTAGGTAGCTGGTTAAGTTTTGTAAATTGTGCCTTAGCATTCATTCAGAAAAGATTAGCTAACCAGCAAGTACTAGATTTGTTGTACTAGATTTGTCTGAGATAGCAGAATCTAATCATAGATAGCTAATCACGCAGGACCGGGCATTAGTTAAAATCATGCAGGATCGGGCATTTTTACTTTTGAATACTTGAGTATTTTTAAACATAGATACTTTTTTCTTTCACTCAAGTAGACTTTTTGCCCCCATACTTTTAATTGAGTAAGATTTTGACAGCTACTCTGTAATTTTTCCACCACTGTTCAAATCAGGCCTGCAACCATGTCAGCTCACTGTAGTTAAGTAAGCGAAGTTCATAATTTCATTCATATATTAAAAAAAAATAAATCAGTTCTCAAGAAAAGCAATGTCACTGTTTAGGATGTTAACTCCTCTAATGTCCTCCATGAGACTTTAAAGTGTGTGTAACTCTTGTGTAACAGTCTGAACAGTGCTGTAGTTACTTTTGACGTCCGAATAGCTTTGTGTGCAATTTATTCAATCTGGGCCATAGTCCAACTGTACTCAATGAGCCAGGACAGTGCATGTCGTTTCTACTGAGTTTTAGCTGACACTAGAGGTCACTTCTTTTTCTAGTGTAAGGACAAGCCATATGGCAGACTCTGTATTGAGCTTCTAGCCTGTAATATGCAAACAAACCATATTCAATCTTTCACTTAGGTATAAAACTACACCATGTTTTACCTGGAGTCACTCTGGGAGAATGGAGACAGAGGGCTAGAGCAGGGTCAGCTATGCATTTTTGTGTACAGTTTGAACTTTTTATATTTAATTGTACTTTGTATAATTTATTTTATGACTTTGCTGTGCATCTGCACTTTATCATGGACCTGAGCATTAATAAACCATATGGAATATCAACCAAGCATATTAATTGATGTTTGTTTAAGAGCATATGGCCCAACTCACTTACAGGTGTGTATGCTTCTGATCATTTTTAGTATGGTCTATGTTCTATACACTACCAGTTAAACGATTATGTGGTGTCCAAGAAACCCTTAAACAAATCAAAACTATTTGTATTGTGTTCTAAAAGAAATCATGAAAAAAATATGAAAATAAATGAATTTAAAGTAACATCTGCTTGTTCCAAATGTAAACTAATTGAAAAATACATTTTGAGAAATTTTAGAAATACATTTCTACATGGGCATTAATGTTACTATTTATGTTTGTCTTAATAAATATATATTCAAACTAATGAGTTAAATTTTTCAACTATATACATTTTAGTATTTGTTAAATATTTTTAAAAATATTTAGGACTGGTATTGTATTCATTAAGGTTTTTAGTTAAAATGTTGCATTATTTTTTACATTTAATGTATTATATATATATATATATATATATATATATATATATATATATATATATTTATATATATATATATATATATATATATATAATATTTTCATTTTATGTTGTAAGTGTATGATTTTCTTATGATAAACAAGGTCTTGGTGTCTGCAAACTTATTCTGTATATAATTGAATGAAAGAGTGTCTCTTTATTGTGAATCCTGTTATAAAAATATTGCGTAATGCAGTATAAAGGTCTTATAGTAGGCCAGGTTTGTGTTTTCTCAAAAAGAATAACAAGAGTCTAAAAGCTTATCGAAAATATACTTTTCTCTAATGATACTGATATGACACTAGACACTACACAATACACAGGAAAGGCTTTTTTCATGGGTCTGATCTGCTCTCGGCACACTGGATAACAGACAAAATTGCACAAATGAGAATCTTTACAGTGTCTAAATACTGAAACATTTAAAAAGCTGTTTATAACCCAGATTTCAGATTCCCCATCTAACCCTACAACATACGCTGTGAAGAAGGCAGGCTGAGAAAAGGTCAGAGCATTATAAATAGCCATGCTTCCACATTGTCAGCTCAAGAACAGAGATTACCCATCAAGCCATCACTTTGACAGAGCTGATTATTGCAGGACACTATCAGTTACTGCTTCTCTATTCTGGGTCAGCGTACAAGGGCGACGAGGGCGATGTGTATAGATCATACGCTCAGGGACGTAGGGGAAATTTCCTCAGATTGTGTGTACTCACAAATTCACTTCTGTTATATATTCCTACTTCTATTGTGGATAATATTTAATAATAATACTGCAGATGTTTAGCAATTCATGCTTACATCACATTTACGTTTCACGTCATTGTGTTTCTGTTTATAGTTTTACTCTGTCCTTAGTTTAGAATCAGACCTTTGTAGGGAAACCATTACAAGAGAAGGGCTTATTTTATTTTCCTTCATGACGCACCAAAGTGGAGACAAAAAGCGATATCTGAAAGAACAAAATGTGCATTCTACTTCAGAGAAACAATAAAATACAATGGACCCCATGAATATCCAGTCTAGACCTATAAATCTAGTGTTTCTACAGACAAATACTACTAGGCCATCTCACTGGTTGCAAACGGAATTCATTAGATTTCATGCAATCTATAAAACAGGCTGGCTATTCTAACATAGATGAACAGATCATAAAATGTTCTTTTTAAAATTTACTGCTGCTCCCCTTAAGCAGGCATGTATGAATCTAAGGATTTATAAGTCCTGGAGTATAAATCAAACAAATAGGATTAATGTCACAATGTGCTCTTCTAATAAATCAACACTTACTCAAGGCTAAGCACACTGAGGCTTCATCCACCACACTAACACAGGTAAATTTCCTCTTATCTGTTTTGCCTTTCCATCCACATTAAAATGGCATTTTTGACCATCAATCAAAACACATTTTAAATCCAGTCTGTGGATCAATCTGAAATTGTGGATGAGGGAAATGCATATTTTTCATAACACTGACCTATGATTGTTATGTAGTCTCTACAATTTCTAGATGGCAGAAGGATGCGACCCCATTTTCTGTTAAAGAGTGTTAAATTCCTAAATTCCTACCAAAAGTCAGTAACCCCAATAATAATAATATTAATAATAATAACCCAACTACAGCTACATATCAAACAGTTAGACAGGTTGGAAGCCAGACAAGATTAAAAAACATGAGAGCAGACATACATAATATGGGTCATGTCCCAACGAGATTCGCCCTCCACTCGCACCCTACCCTTTTTGGTTTTGGTGGTGGTGGTGGTGGGGGGGGGTTTCGGGGGATCGCCACACTTAAATAATTTACAGTTTCATCTTACATTGCACATAAAGTAGGTATGGTGTGTTACACAGTATATATACAGTGTTAGTGCACACAAGCAGCGGTGGTGTGAAAGAATGTTCATGTTGTCAAAACAAGCGAAAATGGCGAAAATTATACGGGTCAAACATCCAGTGCTCAAACCCAGCATGCTGCTTTCTATCTTTTTTTCACATTTTATTGTTGGCACAGAAACTTTTGGGGAAACAGACCTGAAAATACTGAAACATAACAATAGTCCTTTCAAATTTCCTCATGTTAGTGTGCAGTGGGCCTAAGAATACTCATTAAATATGGGTTTCATTCAATCAGTCAATATGCTAAACATGAGTCCAAGGCAAATATGCTTCACCATTTTGACTGAAAGATTGAAGAAAGGCCTAATCACTAGCACAAATTTATCACCAACTATTTACAAAAGAAGTTTTTTACAGCTGGAAAGCTTTCATTATTTCCCTATAGAATAACTCAGCGGGTTATCAATCATGCAGTTGCATTACGAGAACAAAAGATGCATTTCTATTTTTGTCTCTAACAACAGGAGGCTACTACATGGGGTTTATAAAGCACAGCCATGAATCCGGCTGTCAGTTGCTGCTTCAGACACAGTCTTGCAGGTACCCATGCATGTTTAATAAGTGGTGACATCATGGGAAATAATCGACATATTGCCCAGAGCCAAAATTAGATTAATAATGTCATCACAGAAGTTTAAACTGACTGTTGATTTTCTTCACTTAGAAAATGAAGCTTGTGCTATTCTGTGATGACTGAATATTCATATCGTTAATCTTTGTCATTTGAATTATTTAAAAGCATTATTTATAATGATTATTAATCAAACTTTTACCAATTTGTGGTTAAAGCAATTCCATGATTATAATAATGAGGTCTTGCATTAACATAATTGGTAGAGCCTTTTGAGAAATTATAGAAATACTCCTTTTTTTTTTTTACTTAATCCCTGTCCAGTTGATCTGTAGCATTATGTAGTATTTTTCTCTCTTAAAATGATTTTTTCAATCTGACAAACTAGTCACATCTCTGAAAGGACAAATGATAAAGATTTAGAGCTTAAATACCATATACTGAAGAATTCATGAACGTGTTCTACAAAAATATGCTTTGCATAATTGATGTCCCAACAACTGCCCTTAGACTTCCATTATAATGAGTTTCAGATAAACAGGTTTTCTGCTTATTCCTTACGAATAAGAATCTCCTACAGGGAAATGATTTGAAATTCTTCACGCACACAGCCTATGCTACATATAACAGGCAGATCACTGGAGTACAGCTTTAATCATTCAATCAAGGACTGGTATCGACAAAATTGTTGCACATAATTAAGAAAATACACTCTGACCCTCAAGAACATCAAGAAATCATTTATAGATCTCATATTCTGCCTACACCATATTTGACATATGGATGCACTATGCACTAATACAATGAGAGTCTAATCCTCACTCTGTCGTATTTATATATATCTGGCGTGGAAGAACAAGCTTCACAATAGTACTTATAGCACTGAACAGAGCTGATGAATTTAGCACTGTTAATCTGCCATGTTCTCTGAAAGAGGGTCAGAGTGTTTTTGCCACCCTACTGCGATTTCATTAACATTAACCCAGTGTCAGGAGGCTGATTTCGGTCAAGGATTGGCCCTCTGCCTTGGCCCGCTTCGGTAATGACCACACTACTCGTAACTGTGATCTTTTAGGAAAGACTTCCAGCAATATCATTAGTAAACAGATGGAGACTAGCAAAAGATGTGCCCCTTCTATTATACCAAAGTCTATTTAAGCATCAGTAAATATAGAAGATCCACAACTATTTGAGCTGAAACAAAATAAAATGAGACAGATATGACTGGAGACACAGTCATGTTTCCTACATAGCCCATGACCTTGCTAGAATAAGAACTCTCAGTTGGGCCACATTTACTTGAGCACAGTACACAGAAGGTACACATTATATCTAATGAATTACAACTTTACAGTCAACTGAGACTTCCCCTAATGAAATATTGCATTATTTTGTAAATGTTGTGGAAGGGTAATGCAAAGGTTGCCAAATTCTGTAGATCTATGGCAAATGTGCATTATATCCTCTGTGTCTAATTTCCTCAGGATTTAAAAGTTGCTAATGGTCAGTCCAATTACATTGCATTACTTACTTGATGTTATTTGTTTATAATAGTGCTAGACACAAGTCTATCAAATATAGCAAATATATTTGCTTATAATATAGCATTTATCATCTTCATATTAATCGATGTTAGAAGTCTTTATATGCTAGCTGTTGCTTAGTAGCCATGCTTGATTTCTGCTTTGCTATGATTGTGTTTTGCTAAGCAGGTGTAGACAGCAGTGCTGACCATAACATTAGTGCTCCAGTACATAATATCAATGCCAGTGTGTAACAACAGTTCACCAGTCATAGCCAGTGTTTAACACCAATGCACCAGAGACATAGATAGTGCATAACACCAATTCACAAGTTTCAAAGTCAGTGCGTAACACCAATTCACCAGAGTCATAGCCAGTGCATAACACCAGTTCACCAGTGGTGTAGCCAGTACGTAACACCAGTTCACCAGAGTCGTAGCCAGTGCATAACACCAGTTCACCAGTGGTGTAGCCAGTGCATAACACCAGTTCACCAGTGGTGTAGCCAGTACGTAACACCAGTTCACCAGTGGTGTAGCCAGTACATAACACCAATTCACCAGTGGTGTAGCCAGTGCATAACACCAATTCACCAGAGTCGTAGCCAGTGCATAACACCAATTTACCAGTGGTGTAGCCAGTACGTAACACCAATTCACCAGTGGTGTAGCCAGTGCATAACACCAGTTCACCAGTGGTGTAGCCAGTACGTAACACCAATTCACCAGTGGTGTAGCCAGTGCGTAACACCAGTTCACCAGTGGTGTAGCCAGTACGTAACACCAATTCACCAGTGGTATAGCCAGTGCGTAACACCAATTCACCAGTGGTGTAGCCAGTGCATAACACCAGTTCACCAGTGGTGTAGCCAGTGCATAACACCAATTCACCAGTGGTGTAGCCAGTGCATAACACCAGTTCACCAGTGGTGTAGCCAGTGCTTAACACCAAGGCACTAGAGGAAAGCCAGGAATTCATTTCAGGGAATTATCTGTACAATTGAATTGATAAGTGTGACATGCCCATGCATTAATTAAACTTTTGGGTGGATTGTCAGACAGTAATGGTATTCATAATTTGCCATGTAATTATTTAAGACACAATCTATCATCAATATTATTAATAATATTAATAATAATAGGAAATAAAATACCTTTATAACAGCTTCACTTTCAGCTTATTGGCTATTAAGGTATCATCATATTCTATGCTAATCATATTCAGGGCCTGGTACTTTCCATAGATAGGCAATAAAACCTTAAGCAATTGTGGATGCAGTATTCTTTTTTGTGTATTAAGGATCCAAGAAATCTAATTACTCTCTAATTATTTTTTATTTTGGAGTTTTGTTAGTAAAATATGTAAGACATGTGCATTATTTATTTATTTATTTATTTATTTATTGAAGCTAATTATATTCTAATTAACTTCAATTGCATTATTCTTTTATGTCACTTTACTTTTAAGTCCTGAAAAAAATGATTTAGCAATATGTGAGTGAGATGTGGAAATGTGGTGTTTAGGAGATCGATAAATGAATAACCACTCTTTGATAAAGCAAACATTTGGGCATTTATCATACGTATTTTAAGATGTAACAGTCAGGGTGGTTTTTTTTGTTTTTGTTTTTTTTTTTCATTAACGCTAATCATCTACCCTGTATCAGGTTGGCACTGCTGTCACCCTTTTAGTTGGTTTTCATGGCGTATATTGATATTGATTCTTTGAGATTAAAATATTATGATGAATACAGTTGCTACTGTGGACACGCTAATATTCTACTATTCAAGTCACAGAATCAATTCCACTTCACAGGTTTTAATTATGTGCATTCAGTTTGGTCTTGAATTTCCTTTTCACTAATAAAAAAAACAATTCATGTGTAGTTTAAATAAGTAAGTAAGCAAGTAAGTAAGTAAATAAATAAATAAATAAATAAGCTGGCTGAGCTTTAAGAATCATTTCTTTCTTTCTCTTTCTTTCTTTCTTTCTTTCTTTCTTTCTTTCTTTCTTTCTTTCTTTCTTTCTCTTTCCCTCAGTTGATTAGCCTTATTTTAAAAATCAGTCATTCTAACACTAATAATAATTACTATACTGAAAGTGTAATACTATTAAAGTAATAATAAAAATAAAATACTGAAAACATTAAACATGGCAAGGGTCAGAGTAATCAACAAGGCAGGAGTAACAATGCTCAAAAAGTACACAAATCTGTCTAGTTGTCAAGACTTCGCGATGATACCGAGGAACAGGAAGTGTATCCGGATTTGAATGTGTCGTTTAGTAATAGTAATAATTCTATAATAGTATAATAGTAAACTTTAAAATGCACTTGTAGTACAGTTTAAACTGTACTAAAGTATAACTTCTTTCTTTGTAAAAGTACTGCATAGCAGCAAACACTGAAAAAACATGTCTTTTAAAGGGAAGGAAAAGTTTTTGTTTTTTCTTTAAATGGAGAAAAATGGACTGTTTCCAACTACTGGTTGGATTTAAGTTCATCTAGTATAGGGATCGCTACACATCGTGGCTCTAGACATTTTTTACCTTTGAAATAGAGGCTTCTCTTCTGAGCAACAGAGGCAGAAAGTTCTCCGAGAACCTCATGTAAATAGGAGAAGCTTTAGCTTTTTATTTTCACCCAGCAATACCTACTCACAGAAGTGGAACTAATGAAGAGAGCAGAGGAAACATATGGCTTCTCTCTCACACTCCTCTTCTCTGAGCACTCAAGGTGCAACTGAAAAGCCATTAAAACTCTGTTGATGAATGAAAGGATGAGTGGTTTCCTGTTGGCATAACCTCATTGACCCTGACTCCTTTTTTTATTTATTTATTTTGAGCAATGTTAACATTCGGACCTGGTGAACTACTTAAAGTCTTCTTTCTGTACACTATCCCTAAGGCACAAATAGATTGAGTGTTAATCTAACTACAGAGGAGTATATCATCTTGAGATATTTATCAGTAGACATTCGAGACGTAACCCTGAGGCTCAGTGTGATTGTGCGAATCCCATGTGGTTGCTCTCAGTCCTAGTACAGAGCTGTAGAAGTGTTTCCAGCATGTAGAGCAGGTGTGTACCAGTACACAGAGGCCTCTTAGACCCTGACCCTGTTCTGTCCAGCATTTTAGGATAGATGTGACTGGCAGTAAGAGCAGCTGGAACAGAGAACACTCATGATGAAAGTTACCCAGCGATAAAAGAGCTGTGCTGACACGTGAACTTCGTCTCCTCAGCCAAATTATTCCCTCAGCACTTACTAAGTGTGTTCATCATGCTTTAGAGTGCACCAGGCATAAACCATTTGTTTCTGTGGGATAAACGTTACTCTAAGGACTAATATTTATCTCACTACAAATATATAAAAAAGTCTAGAGTCCATATAATGCTGTTTATGCTAAACTGAATCTCCTTTAGTCATTGTCTATTAATAGATTCATTATCATCTGTTACCACTGGTAAAAGTACACAAATTTCATGTGGAAGTATAACTGCAAATATTCATCCATAAAGTACTCGAGTAAAAAGCTTCAAATTATTTACTCAAATTATTTAGTACAGACTCTTAAATTTAAAATGCACTTAAAGCTGTATGTGTTTTTTCTGTAAAATGAAAAAGTGATTGTTGGTTATTAAGAAAACTACTGTACAGTATAATATGATGTTTCTGAGCTTCTGACAATCATATAATTGTAATTCATGTCAAACATCATCAAGCCACAATTTTAGGCCCGAAAGAAGTTCGAATACATGGTGACCGGCAGGCAATCATGGGCAATGCTGCTTGATCGGGCAGTCACAAAGAGAAGTAACAGCTTACAGTAGCTTAAAGACAGGCTCTTGTTTAAGGTAAGAGGGCTTGCTCTTTTATTTAACACAGTAAATGTGACATTCACACTGATGTTATTTTTATTCCCATAACATTTGTGTAATACTGAAGCAATATGTGTAATACTGAGGAAACAGTAATAACTCAATTACACTCATCATGCCATTTGCACTGTTTTTTTTTTCATGCCTTATATTCCAGTTGCACTTTACTGCCACCATACCTCATTGTCTCTTTGTACTTTACACTTAATGCAATGTGCTGTTTTGTACTTCTAGTTAGATGCTAACTTTATTTCGTTGGCTTTGCACTTGTACTCCGCTCAATGACAATAAAGTTGAATCAAATCTAAATCTAATCTAGTAACAACAGTAGATAATTATATGCTCAGTATCGAGAAATATACTCCACCAAACTCAATTGATAAGCACCTTTGGGTGCAGTCGTGGCCTAATGGTTAGAGAGTCGGACCTGAAGGTTGTGGGTTCGAGTCTCAGGTATGGCAGGGATTGTAGGTGGGGGGAGTGAATGACCAGCGCTCTCTTCCACCCTCAGTACCACCACAGAAGTGAGACCCTTGAGCAAGGCACCGAGCCCCCAACTGCTCCCCGGGTGCCGCAGCAAAAACGGCTGCCCACTGCTCCGGGTGTGTGTTCACGGTGTGTGTGTTCATTACTGTGTGTGCACTTGGAAGGGTTAAATGCAGAGCACAAATTCTGAGTACGGGTCACCATACTTGGCTACACGTCACTTCACTTTGGTCTTTACTATACTATGTTCACAATATCCATTCTTGGATAGAGCCTTGAATTTTCATTGAATGTCCATTACTTGGCATGGTTTGCAGGCTTTGATATTAATCTGCGCTTAATGTACTTAGTGTTTTTAACACAGTAAATATGTAATCTTTAAATATATAAACATAGTAAACACATTTCCAAACTAAAGTATGAAAAACCTGAGCAAGTCTAATGAAACTGCAAGGACATTTAATTGATACATCAGACACACAGATACATCACTGAGCTTATACTAAAAGAAGATAACATTTTCTATCGCCTACCTGATGGAAGCAGAGTGAAAAGGATATATGCGGGGTAACAACAAGGACTGCTGACAGAGTCTATGGCTTGTGTCTGTATTCTTGAGTAAAATGTTTTCCACTGATAGTAGATTGGAAGCTCTACAGTCAGGTTACCAGAGTCTGTTAAAGCACTTTCATTGGCGCTACAATAAAAATATTTTCAAAATATCTGTCTTTAGAGTGAAATTTATAGGGAAAATAGGGATTTTGGGGCCTTGTTCACTACAATGGTGTTGTTACATAGCTAGCATGTCACATAACTAGCAAGCAGAGAATGTTATGCTTAATGCTGACATTCTTCAACAAGTAAGATATACATGGTTCTGTATGATATGTAAGGAATGTATATGGGGAAAATAATCAACGACAGGTGGTGTGATGCAGCCCAAAACCAAAGTTTATTATTTTCCAATAACTGCATGTCCCAATGTGTTTTCCTTCTCTTATACCATAGCATTTTGCCTACTATGACACTTTTTATTTATTAATTGTACATTTGATCAATTTATAGTTACATTTAACACTGTGGAACGTCTTGTTATCACTTACATTGTAGCAGCTATAAACAGTGTTCCTTCACATTTTTCCCTCTGAATTTCATAAAGGCAAAAACCCACTTGTCATGCTGCCAAGAAACCTCAAAGTCCTCCGTCCTGAAGACCTTCTCATGTTAGAAAACTTAAAGGAACATTTTTTACCTTTGAATGTTTCAAAGTGCTGACACAAAAACTATCAACATGTTGGGTTTTTTTAATCCACCTAATTGTAACGTCCGGCATACAGTTCCCTGTGAAAGTTACCATAGTAACGATAATGTATTAGAGCAGGCACATTAATATAATTAATTTGAATGGATTATACAGCCCACACTCTTGCCAGAGCTGTTGTTATAGATTACTGAAGACCATCTGACTGATCAGAATCAAGACCAGCGCTTTGATATACATTTATACATGAAATCTTTGTCTTTATGTATTTACTTTTTCCACTTATTATACTTTTTATACACTTATTTCAACTTATTTTCGTTAAGTTATAATACTTTTAATTGAGTAAGAATTTTTGGCTATCCTACACACTGCTGAGAATAAAATCTTGTTCACTCTCTTGTAAAGTGTTATAACTGCTAAGCCAGGCTTTGATTGTTTTTTGGGTGCTTAAATTTGCAATCTCATTAAGTAAAGAAATGGAATAACATTGTTATGTAGATATAATGATACACTACTCTCCACACAATTGCTTAGAACAACAAATACAACCCTTTTGAACTGTTTGTCACAGATTTAGTTTCGTAGGATTATACCACTGTCTCGGAGTTATTTGTAAGAATATGACATGATGTGTTTTGGATGCAAGGACGCATCCACCTATTCTGATGCTGTCTCAGAGAGTCTGTTTTTATTATTGTTTGATTTTTTAAAATTTTATTCAAGTGTAGTTAACCAACTTTCCAACTAATCTCCGGGACCATAGTGCTGAGGTCTATCTGTTTCATCATAACAGCGAATTTCACTAATTGGCTTTCTTTCTTCTTTGTTATTGAAGGAGGCTTGTTAGTGTAAATCTGGTTGAGACTGCAGTCTTGAATATTAACATACTGTTTCTCTTAGAGTTAAAGCATTTCCAATCCCAAAGAGGATTTCCCTCCTCTTTTCCTCAAGGTTGCGTCATCTACAGAGAAAATGGAATATATATATATATATATATATATATATATATATATATATATATATATATATATATATATATAAAGTAAAATCATGACTTTTTTTGGTCTTCCTCCAGGTTCTCTGTGAGTTTGTCAAGGGCAATATAAATGGTGGGATTTAATGCTGTTTTCAGAGAGAGATCAGCAGATGGTGTATGGCATATCAGAGTTACAGTGTCAAGGAGCCAAGTTATGCTAAAGCTCTTAGTGTAATAGACTGTTCAGTACTGAGCAGGTTTATGCATCTGTGCTTTAAGAAATGATCAGAGATATGACATTAAACCATGGGCAAAACTTATAAAGCTGTTGGCTGCAAGTGTTCATTTAAATAACTGCAATTACATTTTAAATAACTGCAACCCTGTTCAGGATATAGAGGTTACTGAACATGAATGAATGAACGATTAAATGGTAATGCAGTAACTTTGATAAACAGTAGGGGGTAGTATATCTACAAAGGAAAACTGGCTTAGGGGAAAGTTTCTCACAACACACACACACACACACACATACACACACTTTAAACATATGTAACTATGACTCATCAAAATTGTTGTATACGTCTGATTGTTCTTCTTCTCCTCCTCATCATCCTCTTCATCTACTCAACTCAAATAAATCATTAGCAAATGGACATAATGAGCTCATCTCTATTAGCTAGTGCAATTTAGAGTGCTCAGCTGTGCCTGGATTCGATTTGACCGAAGTTGGAGTTTCTGAACCTTAATGAGAATAGCAGTGCTCAAAAATAAATAAATAAATAAATAAAGCTTGAGGAAGAAAAAAGTTTTCAAAAGAAGAAGAAGAAGAAGAAAACAGTCAGCATTTTTAGAAGAATACCTATTAGACTGTTAACAACTAACTCTGTCTGATTGCATCTGAAGAACTAAGATGATTGCCTTTACGCAGGGTCTGATTGCAACCCGCAGTTAAAGGTTCACTGCAGTTCACTGTTAATATATTTCTCTCCACTCATCCCTCACTCTCTAGCAGTGAGCTACTGAAACTTTTATCTCACGTCATC
The DNA here is from genome assembly GCA_022985145.1 of Pangasius djambal. Classification (NCBI taxonomy): domain Eukaryota; kingdom Metazoa; phylum Chordata; class Actinopteri; order Siluriformes; family Pangasiidae; genus Pangasius; species Pangasius djambal. The sequence continues at coordinate 8,403,114 of CM040983.1, forward strand.
TCCTAAGGTCAACTCCTGCAGAAATATTTAACAAATGAAAGCAGATCAAGAGATCAGATGTTAATATCAGAGCAGTCTCCATGTTTTTTTGCTGTCCACTGACAAATTGTGGGCCAACAGCAACCCTATATATCAACATGCAGCTGACAGAATGTCATTGCCGGTTCAGGGGAAGTTTGGAAGGATGACATGCTCTGTGTGTCAGGAAATGCTAGATCAGGGCTTCTGTCTGTTTAGCCCAAGGTCTGGCTGGCCACTCAGAGATGATGGACGGGTGCTGATAGATATACAGCTGGAGCCATTACACTGGAAATATGCTTTAACTGTATCACAATCCCAGACAGAAAGAAAGCAAGACAGGAAAGAGAAAAAGAGAGAAAACGTGCCAATACGACAGTTAATCCCCAGCCTCAATGGTCATGCGGAGGATCTCTCTGCAGATAGTGTTGTCCTCGCTCCAGTCAACACAGATGCCAGACCATTGCCAGTCATTCAGCGAAATGTGAGGCACAGCAAGTCTGAGAGCTTAGAGCCAAACTTACAGATCATAGCAGTCTGTTTCAAATCTCTGCTTCACCATACGGCCATGATTTCATGAATACTGCTTATTCCTGGTGTTGCGTTCAGGCCAAAATGATCATATTAATGTCACAAAAGTCATATTACAAAGTCACATATACAGTAAATATCCCACAGATTACGTTCAGGTCATCTGAAAGCACCAAGGTGAACTACATCTGTGACTGTTGTGTTTAAATATGAAACAAAATGGCTTACATTCGTTCCATTTCTTATTGATACTTAAACCAGCGCTGCTGAATTCTTAAATCTGATTGGTCAGAAGGTGCTGACTAATTTACTGTAGTACCAGCTGGGACAGGGAATTGCATGGCAGATGCTCCACACAATCTAAGCCTAATAATAAACAATAAAAAAAATACATTATTGTTGAAATGGTGAAGTTTTCTGTAAGCAGACATTTATTTAACATTTATGGAAATAGATTCCAGTATCAGTGCTTTGTAACGGTCAGTGGGTTTTCAGGACAAAGGACTTTGCGCTTTCTGGTTTCTCAGTCTTTTTTTTTGTCTTATTACTTTCAAGACAGTGAGAAAAAGAGGGTCTGCAGAGAGAGTGATTGTTTATAGCTACTATAATGTGAGTGATAAAAGGAACTAAATTGTTCAGGGATGTTAAACAGTTGAAAGTACAGTGTGTCATTTTTATTTGATTAAAAATTGTAATCATTGACAAATTTCCATTTGTATTTTGTAGTATATTGCAAATTTTGCATTGGGCCACATCACATCATCCCATTGTTGATTATTTCTATATTTCTAGTTGATTAATGAATTCTCAAATCTGATTGGTCAGAAGGGGTTATTTAGTCTTCTATAACAGCAGCTCTGACAGTAGTGCTAGCTGTAATTGAAATTACAGGCTTATATTAATGTGCTCATTCTAATACTTTATCATTTCTAATGTTACAACTTATTGACAGGGACTATTGTCTTAACTCACAGTAAGGGTAATAAACATGCAAGAATATTTTTTAAGCTATAGGGTGATCTGCATAAATGACAGACAAGAATACGAGTCCTGAATTAATTGCCTTGAGACAAGAGCAACATTTTGCTGTGAAATGATCTGACGGGCTCTGTTTATTTTAAGTCTGGATCTCATGGCCATAATTATCATAAAAGCCTATAAAAGTTTCCTCTTCCGTTAAGCATTCAGGCTGCAGAAGACTTTTGGCTCATCAAGGGTGCTTTTGACGTCCCCTCGGTTCTGTTTGTTCAACCTGGCAACCAAGTGCATTCCAATTAGCTGGTTATGTAATAGGGGCAGGCTCTTCACCTCCTGCTTAGCACCCTTCATCTATAGGCTGAGCCAACACCATCTGTGAAATATCCTTTTCTGCCTGAACGCTAATGTGTGCTGTGTCTTTGTTTTATGCTTCTGTTCAACCTAAGTATTGATTTGTGTTACCTTATTTCCTCATTTATTGAACGCTACAGTATATCTGACCTTGGGCTAGCTTAAAGGAGGAAGAGAGTAGCATTACAAATGAATACGGTATTATACAATTACCGTGCAGGATGTGTTTGTAAACACCGTTATCCACAGAGAAAGTGGCTTTTACACACTGTGCACAGTTCACGGAAGAACAGAGCACAGAGCTTATCGGGAGAAAAATAACTATTTACTTAATGACACAGGAGGAAGTAGAGGGGACGTCAGCCATGGAGAATGAATCTTCCACAGTGGAATGAGGGGCACGGCGTGAACACAGAAAACATTAAAATGGCTTTGAAAATACAACTTGCATATAGTACACTCCAGAGGAAACCAATATCTCCTCTGCTCAAATTGCTACAGGATTCAAGTACGAGATTTAATCTAATATTGTGTGCAAGGACCAAAGACCATTACTGCAAAGCTATATTATACCTATAAACATCAAACACATATGATAATTACTGAACTTTAATTTTCTACGTTCAGTGCGCTTCAGTATTAGGTGCAATTTCAAATCCAAAGAACACAACAGCAAATGTAAAGACACACTTTCTATAGTAAGGTCATGGCATACAAAACAAAAAGAACTTTCTGATTTGATGCATGAGCCTGTCATTTTCCCATTTTGTTTTTGTCCACATTTTGAAAAGGAGTTAAATGGAGTGCTTAATACCTTCCAGTCCAGCGGTCATGTGTAGCATGTTTTGTGTTGCTCCCAGGGGTGTGTGGTCTCTAGAGGATAGGCTGGGGATAGAGAATCCCACAGGAAATGGGGTAAGACACACAACATGGGTCAAGAGATATCTGAGTCATTCCATCACACATCTGGCACTGCAGACACAAGGGACAGGTAAACATACACAAACAAATAAATCTATACACTAAGGCAAGCAATACATGCACATAAAGTGTGAACAGGAGGACATGGGAGAGTTGACAGAACCCATTTGCAGACTTTATTAATGTCATATGGGAAAGGGTTCTTAAGAGTTGAAAGTGGCTGGGCAGGGTTTACAGATGCAGTCATGGGGCAGGGTTCTGGGGATCAGAAGTAGCTGGGCAGGGTTTAGGGATACAGTCAGAAGTAGCTGGACAGGGTATAAGGATATGGTTATGGGGAAGGGTTCTTAAAGTTTGAAAGTTCGCTGGGCAGGGTTGGAAGCGGACAAGAAGACTTGCAGGACAAGTAGACTGTGGCCATGGGGAAATGTATGTGATCAGCAGCAAATGTGTGGATGGGCTGGAGCATTCGGATGGAGCTCCAGTGGTGTTGAGGGGACCAGTGTGTGCTGTGAGGGTATTCCCTACTCCATTGCACTGCCACCTCTGACCTGAGCTGTTGACATGTTAAAGTTGGGCCCATGGATGTATGTTGTGGTTCTGACCTTACCACTTGTATGACCCAGATTAATCAGACCAGGCAATGTTTTTCTCCAGTCTTAGGCTGTCTGGTTTCAGTCCGGGTTTCACCTGCTGGGGCCTTAGATTCTTGTGCTAGACTGAAGGGAGTGGTGTTATCCTCTGCTGCTGTGGCCTACCCATCTTGTTTGATATAAACATTAAATAAAGCTCTTGAACAGTGTTTGCATGATTTTATGCATTGCACTTGCAAATTGGATAACTGCATGCAAAAGCAAGTATACAAGTGTTCTTGGTGATGTGGGGGGGGGGGGGGTGCATATGTATTTATGAATGTTCAAGAATTGTATACACACAGTATACTGTATGTATATAGCTTGTGTGTGTGTGTGTGTGTGTGTGTGTGTGTGTGTGTGTGTGTGTGTGTGTGTTTTTGCCCCAAGTATTATTTTTTATACTGCTGCAGAATGGAGTTTGTTTTGTGGATAAGTACATGCAAATGTCCATAATATATCTTTATTACCTTTCCTTCTTTCTTTCTCCCTAATGTAAAATTCTCTTCATATTATATATTTTTTCTTAATTTTTTCTTTTTTTTCTCTTATCCTTTGCTTCCCTTATTGTTTTTTCCCATTCGTTCTCTTAATAAATATAAAAAGGACGCTGAGACATCCCAGAGGTTATGGCGTCTTTTTTGCCACATCCATTGCGTGCATTGAGCACAACCTCATTCGTTCAGCCTCATTCATTCAGCTTTTTCATCTTCTTCTTTCACCATTGTACATTATTCTGCCAGTGTTATTTGAAGAAAGCCAGACTCGGCTGTGACCCAAGGATTCTGTAATAAAGAGGGACTTGGGAGGACTCCAGGTTAAGTGGATCCATTGGCAGTTAATAAAATGAACAAAATTCAAATCTCAGAATCCAAAGGTCAGGGTTATATAGGGCTCTGACTTGCAGGCTTTCACAAGTATTTGCAAATGAAACCGAATACATCAGTAGATACACAAACATTAACAAAGAACATGCATATGTAATAGCCATGGTGGAAAAATCTTGTACACATGCCCATAGAGGTGCAATAGGAAATAAATAGCAGCAATAAATCATATGCACAGTGTTTATTCTGAATGGTCAATTCTGTGAAGCATGACACTGAGGATTTTCTCCTGTACACTGATGATTTAGGTACATCTTCTAACATTCTGACAGATGAATGTCATGTGCATTGTTACATGGACTTGCACAATGGCTGAGTGCTGTCTAAAGACAGTAAATATTTGAAATAGTAGAGAAGTTGGGATGTGTCATGAACCTATAGGATACACACCTCTAGCCAATGTTGGCATAGCATACACAACTACAACGTGTGTAATTTGTTTGCTAATTGGTGAGGGTATCAGTACACTGTTGATTTGGATCACTGTTAATGCATGTTATTAATATTCTGTTTCATAGCATTAGACAAAGTTGAATATTTAGTCAATTGCTGACTGTAGGTCAGTGTGTGTTACTCTGCTAAGCATAAGAGAACTTGAGCTGAATTTGCTTATCAAATGGCGAGAGTGTGGAGATTAAATTAATCATTGCCAAGAGGTGGTGTCGGGTTTAAATCGCACATTACACTCAAGTATGGCTCAAAGAAGAAGGTGATATAAAAGGACTTTGAATTAGAAATAAAGGTCTCTGGGACATCGTTGAGGTGTAAATTGTGCACATCTGGGAACTTGTGCCCTACGTTAACACAATGTTTAAATCAATTTTAATTCTCCCCTTAGAAACTCCAGCTGAAGGAATAATGGTTGTGTGTGCAAAGAGTTCCTTTGAATGCCATCACATCCTTGGGAGAGAGGAGCGTGAACAGTTAGATATAGAGTCCAGATGAAGCTGGAATGGAAAGAGGTTTCGACCCCCAGCACACTTCTCAATTGTTCCTATTGATCATGCTCGACTTTAAGACCTTGTTGGAGATGAACCTCCGAGAAAATGGGGTTTCTGCAGAGAAAATGCTATTGCCGGCTCTAAATAAGACTCTTAGTGTCCTACATAAAAACTATGCTGCAGCAAGCAATAGAAAATAACAGCACTCACATCAACAGCAAGATATTAGAAGCACAGGGCTGGTGTTTCGCTTATGTGCAATAAGCGTTATGTTTATCAGCCAGCAAAACAATCTGTTGCTCAGTGCTCCCAGCCCTTCTTTTACTGAAGCTCACGCTCAAATGTCAAGCTCATATGATTTGAAAATGCCGGCAATGATGAGTAATACATCCACAACTCATATAGCCTTTAAACAGAAGAATCACCTTAAAGTGTCAGACTCATTTATAAGCCATCTAAAAGGAGCAGCCATACCTTAATGGAATTGATCAAAGGTCATTACTGGTCATTACTGTGCTTGGAAAAGCATTGAAAATTCAGTGATGAATTCAAACCATAAAATGTCCACTGACAGCAGCTTGCATTAGATATTGCATAGGGTTCTACACCCATTCCTTTGTGTCTTGTTCTATCAATCAAAATAGTTACATAAGCAAAGCCAGTAGCTTTTTTTTTTTAATTCAAACAGTATCTTGGTTCCATTATCAATTTCTTATAATAATAAATTCAATACTGTTTTTATTTATAGGAGCATGATTAGAAATGTCAAGGGGCTCTGTTTAAAAGAGTATTGTTTTTAGAGGTGTCTCTGTCCTGTATCACTTATTAGATAAAGTTTATTCCATAGTATTAAAAGCTACATTTAAAATATATATATATATAAACAACCCAATATGCATGCCATACTCAACATCACTTAGGGTTCTTGGCTATGTTGCCTTATTCAGGCTCTTTTGGCAATAGTCTTGGTTCTGCCAGTGTCGAAATGCTGCCCCAGATCTGTCACGTTCAGAAAACTCGTGGCCTTATGTCTCACCTTTATTCAAAATGCGATCAGAAATAGAAAGGAAATTACATTATGATTCATATTCCAACAAATCTATCAACCAATTACCCTTTCATACAAGAACCAATGCAGGAGTTAGATGGATTATGACGTGGTGGGTTTCTCTTCCCAGGCAGATCAATTAAATGAAAGAGATGGAAATGAGGAGATGAGAAGCCTGGTATGTGTGTGTGTGTGTGTGTGTGTGTGTGTGTGTGTGCTTGTGTGAGTATGTGCACTACATTACACCCCATGCCCTTTTCTCCTCTGTCCAGGGGCTCTTTTTGAAACAAACTGCTTTTAGCTCGGCAAATAGATTTAAATGATTTTCTCAACCCCAAGACTATTTTGAGTTTATATTATAACCGATCCAAGATGCCTATAGAAATAAGTATATACACCAGTCACTTTAAGAGGAACACAAGTACAGCCAATCATGTGGCAGCAGTGCAGTACATAAAATCCTGCAGATACATGTCAAGAGCTTCAGTTAATCTTCACATCAAACATCAAAATGGGGAAAAATGCGATTGACCGTGGCATGGTTGTTGGCATCAGATTAGCTGATTTGCGTGTTTCCTGGAGTTTCCTAGAGTTTCCTAGAGTTCACACAAAATGGTGTGAAAAACCAAAAACCAAAAACATCCAATGAGCGGTGGTTCTGTGGGCAGAAACACCTTGCTGATGAGAGAAGTCAGAGAAAAATGGCCAGACTGGTTCGAGTTGACAGGAAGGTTACAGTAACTCAAATAACCACTCTTAACAGCCATGCCGTCCTAGTGACCCCAACTGTAATAGAACAGATGGAGAATATGTGCAATATAAACCAAGAACTTTTTGAATATACCTATTAAGGTTTATGTCAAATATACCAAAAAATTATGAAAATATTCCAGGGTTTTGGCATATTCTCTGACAAATGGAGACCAAAGTCAAGCAATTTTGCAGAACTCAGGTAAAGTGCTTTTAGTAATTAACCTAAAATAGGGAGCATAACATTAATACCATCAATGTCAATATAAAATTCAGAGATCCTAGGAAGCAGAGACCCTAATTATGCAGGACATAAATTTGAGTGTTATCTGCATCACAATAAGTTAAGACTCTAACATCTAAGTCTTAAGTTATGTCTGGAATAATAAGTTAAGTGGTACTGAACTCTCTGGACAAGCTGAAGAGAATACTTCATGAAGAGAACCAGATACTAATCCCCGAGGAACTTCTTGTGATGGGCCAGTAGAGGATTCCTGTTCATGTATATATATATATATATATATATTTCTTTAAGAGTAATGAGTTAAGAATGTCGATTTAATAGATAAAATACTGCAGTATCATCTAAGGGAATGAGAATATTGCAGTGATTTGGGTTAGCAAAGAGAAGGAGATCATTAGTCACAGTTTTCACAAAAGCTGTCTCAGTGCTATGGAGTAGACAAAAAACCAGGCTGGAAAGTGTGGAAAGGTATATAGTTCTATAGATGAGCGGGTACTACCCTTTCTAGCACTTTCGATAGAAAACTGAAATTAAAGTTTGAGACTCAAGGGCATCAAGGGCATCAAGGGTAGGTTTCTTAAGAGTTGGTGACAAAAAAGAACAGAACAAGATTCAAAGGACTTATTCCTGAAAGAGGAAATAGAGCATGAGCAAAATAGGAGAGGAGAATTGTGAGTTGGAACACTAATGTAATCACTGAGGAAAAGCTTTGCATTGAAACAGCAAAGAGGATTTTGGGCTTTTCACTGCCACTATTAATAAGAGAGAACTAATAAGACGGGTGAGCAGCATTTAGTGCATCGCTTTACTTGAATAAATGTTTGCAGTAAGCCAGTAAGGTCAGTGTTCTGTTCTGTTATATAAGCACTCAGTACATCTACCTGCACATTTCATAACATAGATCTTAGGTCTAACAAAAGAGAGTTGTGAGTGGATGAGATCAGTCAAGTCTTAAGAGGATCAAGGTCACTGAAAATGGGAGAAATAAATGATTACAGGAGATGAGTATATCAACAAGATTGGAGAGATCAGTGATGTCAGTAAAGGAGGTTAGACTGTACAGCTGCCAAGATGGAGGAAAGGTCGAAAGATTTGCGGTCAGGAAAGATAAGAGAGGTTTCTTACAAGGGTGTTGATGGGAAAACCGAGATTAGTCGACCCGAACCCACAACAAAATTATAAGTTTAACCTTTTTAACTTTTTTAAGGAACAGCATGTTCATTTAAAATCTCTTTTTCTCCCGATTTTGTTACATGTATCCTACAACTAGAATAATAATTTGAGGCTTTAATATCTTAGGATCAGTTGCATCAGATTATCTATTAATCATTTATTAATGCTAGGCAGCTAATGAGAAAGTAGAAACGTAGAGTATGTCGCCATGGAACATTCTATTCATTTCATTGGAGATTTCTGCTGCATTTATAGAGTGCATGATGATGACTACGGCAACAAGGCGAGGTCTTTACATTAAGAAAGCCTTTTGATTTGCCGTAAACAAATCCAAGTCAATATTATAGAAATGACAGAATGTGCAAGGATTTAATGTATCATTACTCACCTGTCTACAGAATGACATACCAGGCTCACAGGTAAACAGCGCACAGGTGGCAGGTGGGAGAGATAGTTTCAAAATGCAGTGTGTTTCAGGTCCAGTCAGAGTGTTTAGGAAGCAACCATGGTGAGGAGTAGTGCAGTAGGATGAGGTAACATCAAACCCATGTGAACAAATAATTCACCAGAAAGACAGAGTGGAAAAAGTTAAAAACAGGAAAGTAATCCAGAAAATTAATTGTTTCTACTATGCCTGGAAAAAAATGGTTGACATGAAAAATACTTCAGACTTGGAGTTCTTAAAACTAGTGATGTCTGTTGAATAAGTTCATACTTATTACCAAAAGCTTACCGATACCAGTTCCTAGAAAGGAAGACTATACCAATTCTCCACCAGAGCTACAAGGGTTTACTGAAGTCTACTTCCTATAACTATAATTTGATCGCCATTGGCTTGCTCATTAGGGATAAATTCACAGTGATAAATTCAAATATTTACAATATATTTTTTGTGAATCCACTTATTTCTGTAAAGCTGCTTTGTGACAATGTCCATTGTTAAAAGCGCTATACAAATAAACCTGAATTGAATTGAATTGAATTGACAGAACAAGGAGCTGGTTGGTGACATTTTTCAAAAATTACCTATAACAATTACCTATTATTTCTAAACACCCACTTACCAGGAATCAAGTCATGTTCTCACCAGCCATGAAGAACTTGACAAAACTCTTCCAGCTGAAATCCTACAAGTAAAGGTGATATTCAATTTTCTAAAAATGTTTAAGTATAAGAATGGCTGTATATTGTCTTCTCTTTTCAAGTGGAGGAGAACTGGAAAGGTTAAGCACCAGCGTCAATGGCAGTTCAGAAAAATGCTCATGAAAATTTTAGAAAAATAGGCCTCAACATGGGTCCTTTGAATTGCTCATGCTTCTAAAACCAAGCACTGATCACCGTTGTTCCCATTGACCAAGCACTGATCACTACTGTTCCCAATGTCCAATCACTGATCACCATTATACCCATCGACCAACCACTGATCACCATTATTTGTCCCACCCGTGTACTTCTTTTTTTCATTTGAAACTTTCCTTAGCTATACTTACATTTACATTTAGTCATTTGGCAGTTGCTCTAAAATAAAAGGGAATAAAAAGCTAGTTCTTCCTTCCAAAACCAGTTTCCTTTGTGTCTATTTCCTGAGTACGCACTACCATTGCTTCATTTTGTTACTTTATTCTTCAAAGTAATTATAGAATTTTGTAAAAAAAAAAACACAAACAGTTGATTTGACTGTGTCCCTGGAGGACTAGTGGTTAGCCTCCGTTCTCTTACTGCTGCGGCACGGGTTCACTTCCCAGCCAGGTAACCTCCCAGTTCCGGTCCCAAGCCTGGATAAAATCAGGGAGGGTCGCATCAGGACAGGCATCCGGCGTTAAAAACTGTGCCAAATCAAATATGTGGACCAATGATCCGCTGTGGTGACCCCTAACGGGAGCAGCCGAAAGAAGAAGAACAACATAAACAGTTGATTTGACTCCATTTTGTAAATATGTAAAAGTTTGCCGTGGCATGGCCAAAAACTTCTTTCTACAAGAAGTAAGTTCTATAAATAATTCTAGTCTGTTCTATTTCATTCTTTTCTATTCCATTGTACTCTATTCTGTTCTGTTCTATTCCATTCCATTGCATTCTGTTTTACTTTATTTGATTTGATTATTCGGAAGTGTCTTCAGAATATCTCTCTTCAGGTAATCTGTTTTGATCTGCAATTTATCATGACAATTCAAAGAATATGCAAAGTAGTCTATAATATCATCTGGTGACTCAAAAGAGAGTTAATAAGAACCCTTTCAGAGAGCCCTTAAAGGGCATTCCCCAGAGGGACAAAGTGAATAACCTTTTTGGATGGAACCATTTTTTTTTCTGTGAGAATATCTGCTGCATACAATATTTAACTACTTTCTAACATAAAACTGAGAACAAGCCCTACAACAACAACAAAAAAAAAAACCAACCAAGTAACCAAGAAGCCCACCAAAAACAAATGCTTATGCAAGTGCATTTTATAATCTACTGGATGCTCTGCCAATGAACATGTGCAAATGGGCTTTTAATTTAGGCTGACCTTTTTATTATTTCCATTTTAAAGATCTCCCCTGCTGAGATACAAAGAACTACTTCTTTGCCACAATTGATGTTTCCAAGTAATACACATGTCATACAGGGAATCTGTGTCAGGTCTTTTATTTCTAGGACTAACATCCTCTCTCAACAATGGCTATTAAACATGTCATTTTTAACAGATTCACATACTCAGTGAAGTTTCGTCTGACAAATGTTTTCACACTTTTCTTATTATTGTGCTTCTTTTTTTCCCCCCAAAAGAAAACATAAAGCTTTAAATGATCCAGCATCTTTTATTGGCAGCAACTGAGAATGAAATTCCACAACCTGTAAAGGAGAGTACCATGTGACCATCTATAGGGCACATCCCCACTTGTAAATATGATCAAGTCTCCTTCTTACTGTGCTAATAGTCACATCAAGCTTTCTCAAGTATCATAGATGAATGCCCACATTTACACTGTGACTCCCAAAGAGAGTTGCAACTCTACGCATAAAGGGCCGTATTCAGAGTTCATGAATTAAGATCAATATTAACACAGGGAAAATTCATATTCATAATTTGGGTTACACAGGTACTGAAGTTAATATTCTGGGTGGCCCATTCAGATTATTAGTATTAACAGTGTGTCTTTCACATCTCCGATGTTGCCAGATTTTGGGCAAAAAAAAAAAAAAAAAAGGGAAATTAGCGGGGAAGAAAATGTGGACTGAAGAAGCATGCTCTTAGAAAAAGTGGTTCTTCAATGGTTCTTTTAGTGTTGACTGGATAATAAAGAGTTCTTAGCTTTCAAAAAAGCCTTCTACTTGGTGATAGGGAAACACTCTGTTACAGGGTTCAACATAGAAACTGGGTTCCTGTGGAGGCACAGGCAAAGGCTTCTAAATTTTCTAGGAGTCAATTTAAAAATAAACAAGCAAAAAGATTAATATTAGATTATATGAATGAGAAGATGGCAAACATTGAAATAAACCTAAATAATAAATCTATTCCACACCAATTTCCAACAGTTCATAAAATAGCACTTGATCCAGCAAAGCTTATTGTATTTTCCACAATGAACTGGAGGTACAGCTAGCAGAAAATGTCATGCTTACATAGGGGTAAAAAATTACCTATCTACTGTTGAGAGTTGAAGCAGGTGACTGGACAAGCCATGAAAAACATTTATTTTTAATCTTATGGTTTGTAAGTGTCCAACTTAGTGTAGCCATGAGATACTAAATCGAGGCAATGAAAGTGTAATGTGTGCACCGGATGTAGGCTAATTTATCAAAATTTTAATCCAAATTTTTAGTTGTCAAATTAATTAAAAAAAAAAAAAAGTCCCAATGTTTTGGTTAATTCAGTGCACTCTCCTTCCCATGGTTTGAAGGATAATCTGACAAAGCACACACGCTATGATTTAACTGTTGTTTATAATATTAACCAGTATCTCAGTACTTGAGATAAGGACAATACACTGAATGATTTTATTTACAGCCCAAACTTTCCATAAATTTCAATATGACATATTGGCATTGGACTTAAGGCTGCTTTTAGATCAAGCCGATATCTCATAAATAAATTGGCATAAATGTGAATTCAGAATTGCACAAAATTCCAAAACATGGCTCTGTTTTAGGCCATGTGTGTAACTCTCATATAACATCCAAGTCTTTAGTTATGTCTAAAATGTCAATACTGATGTACACTTTGTCTGTATTAACTTCTCACTAGGTGCACATAACTCAACTCTGAATGCGGCCCAAAGACATTATGCTGGGAGAGAAATCCACACAAAATACAAATCAAAGCGGAGTTTCCTCAAATGCATTATAGCTATAAGAACATTATAAATACTGCTTGTAGATAATGAATTTATCAGTGTTAATTCAATACACTGAAAATGTGCTTAACTGATTCAGCACTGCTTATGTTACTGTGCTCCTGGACAGTTTAGTATTTTCTTTAGTTTTACACAATTAATTTGACTTATCAGATCTTTGTCAGGTGTGTCTGAGAAATGAAACATTAAACTACACAAGATTTGAGTGTGTAAACCCAAAGGTAAATAACATTGTAGAATTGTCCACGGTTTTGTCTCAAATGGTCCATTGTGCTTGCACAAGACTAAAGCCAGAGATATCACAAATGTTTGGTTTATATTTGTTCTTCAGTCAGGCAAAGAGAAAGCGCTTACGTTCCTGAACACACACATAATACCTTGGAATGATCTAGAAACGGGTATATCCAAAATATCGGTTCAAACATCGACAGGCCTTTTGTTTACCTCCACCCAAAGGCTTTGTAGTCCGAATATTGATCAGAGGCAGCTCTAGTCTTCGTCTTCAGTCAACTTGAACAAAATGATATTAAATCCCTGTTTCCTCCACAAGCGCCTCTGAACACTTGAAGTGAAGCATGAGGAGCTATAGAACAGAAACACGAGGCTTTGATTCTTTCCTCCACACATTTCAGCCTAGTTTAGAGCATTGCACATTAATTTGGTTATCAAACGCTGCAGGCACCACACTCATAAATGTCCCTAGAAAATGTAGGTTCGGAGCTGAAATTATTCACAAACAATAAACTCTGATATCGACTCTGCATAATGATATGTACATATGTACAAGGATGATTCCCAATTAGATTAACCTTACATCAGGCATCAGGTCCATTAATAAACTGTCTTACCATATCCAACCAATCGACAGAAATACACAGATAGCACAATGAAACACGGGGGGTGGGGGGGTCTGGGGTCGGGCCTTGGAGGCGTTTTTTTTTTTTTTTTTTTTTCACAGTCTTGATTAAAAAAAATAACATTGCAGTTGGTCCTTTGGCCCAGGCTCTGTGTCTGTCCCCCACAAGTATTTTACTGATCACAGCTCAGCAGAAGGATGAGCAGCAGACAGGTGAGTACTGGCAGACACACACGAGTGGACACCTGACCAGCGTTAGGGTGAGTATTGAAGGGAATGGTGGAGTCACCCCAAAGTCTCTCCCTTTCGGTGTCCTAAGAAACAAATAAACCATAAAAGGCAAATTAGCCACTAACACAAAATTACCATTTACTCCAGAATGTTCTTTTTACTGTTGTTTCCTATGTCAGTCATTAGGTTTCAATTAATTCTTACTTATTTAAATAGTTTGCAAGCTTATTAACTTTCATACTTTGCTAGATGAAGCAGAAAATCATACTGCCTAAAATTAGCACGGTCTGTAGGATGATGGGCTTTGAAAGTTCAGGTGACCATATAAAGTTAATGTGATTAGTGAGTTATTATTATTATTATTATTATTATTATTATTATTATTATTATTATTATTATCCAAAAGGGGAGTTAGTTGTTACAGTAATGACAGAGTGGAAATAGATAGATCAACAGCCAGCCAGATAGATAGATAGATAGGTAGAGTGGGTGAAAATGATTGAACATAAAATGACTGAAAATGAACATAAGTATACACAATAATCCAAATATTCCACCCAAGCAACAAACATACACTGCCCTCCAAAAGTTTGGAAACGCCTGAACAAAATAGGGTTTTTGGGCAATATCAGCATAAATCCTCTTTAGTTAGTGACCATTTTGCATTGATAATAAGGGACAACACAAACTATGAAAACATATTTTATTAAATAAAAAGTTTATGAACATAAACATGAACATAACATAGAAAAATACTCAAATTTT
>CM040983.1:8427262-8472184 GCA_022985145.1 Pangasius djambal
CTGTAGCATCCCGCTTTAGTTAGACTCCTGGTTCTTTTTAAGGCAGATATTTGAATTCAGAGTGGTGAGAGAGGCAGCCGGACGGGCTGCCTCGAATAGGCAAGACAAGCACTCAGTATTCCTCAGAGGTCCCTGCGCTGCACCTGCCTCTCCACTTCCTCTCATTAACTCCCTCACAAGTGGCTCAGCTAAATGGCTCTCAGGATCCACAAACTCCTCCGCACGCGTCCCTCATTTCAGAGAGGAGCAGGAGAGTTCGTTTGCATGAGACGTCTCTGTTTGAACAGGCTCAAGGCATCAATAATAGAGATGAATCACGGTTTATAATGCAAAAAAAAAAAAAAAAAAAAAAACCAAAAAAAACAGGCTGGTCTGCTATGAGTACGTGTGAGAGTGACAGTGAAGAGAGGAAGAGAGGTGGGCATTAGTACGGGAAGTGCCTGCTGAGTCTGAGAGGGACTAAGAGGGGGGGAAAAAAGTATTCTTCAGACACCGGCCACAATGGATCCTGGCCATTTGCTTTGTCTCTGATCATGACAAACTATTACAAAATGAGAAGAGAAACACAGAAAGAGAAACAGAGAGAATGAGAGATACTGAGGAAAAAAAGATCTGAGTGAGAAGCAGATAGAGAGAGCAAGCAAAACACCCTCCAGTGATTCATACGTCTCATCATGATACATTGACAAATGCATGCATTTGCTCTGTTTAAAATATTAATAGCGAAGAACATTTCCATGAATGAAAGCAAGGGGAAAGAAATCCTTCCTGCCTGAATGATGCATGAGGACACGAGGCACGTAAGACAGATGGGCTGATTTTTTTCATGTGTTTGTTGTTTGGTAGAGCGTGAACATGATCGCGTGGAGCTACCGGGTCTCGGCATTAAAACACCAACTTGCTAATACTCTCTATGAAGGCCATATTCATAAATCATTATCTAATAATGCCTCATTCGATAATGTTTTATATCTGTAAGTAATTCCGTGATAACGGAGGCGTCGATATTCATTGTAATACCATTAAAACTAAAGAATAACTTGTGTATAATTATAACGCAACTGTAATAATATCAGTATCACATCAATAATATCGATATCAATATTACAATATCATCACTGCGTGCACCATGTAAAAATTATAAGCAAACATTTAATTCCAGATTAATTATTAATCTGTAAATTCTATTTTTAGGTCAAATTGTGAAATTTGTTAATTAACCACAAATGTTTAATAAATACTACACTTGTTTCATAATTATGCATTTCAGTCATTATTAGTTATAAATGCATTATAATGGATAGTGACACCTTTATTACAAGATGCTTATAAATAATCAAAGAATTACAATCATATGAAAGTCATATTTATAATGAACTATATACACATTTATACATTCATAGTCCATGCATAAGGCATTATACACATCGTTATAATTATGAAGGAAAATGCGTTACACTTTATTTATTATACGAGTTGCTAACATTATGTAATGTTCATAATACTTTACATAAAGAGAACAGGCTCAACTTTGTGTAGTGCATCATGAAACTGTTTTGATTTTTTTTTTTCTTTAAAGAAGAGAGATTATCAGAAAACCATACTAAAAAACTTTAGACCTTTTTTTTCTTAAATTTATAATTTAGTGCTTTAAAATCTGTGCATAACTACAATATAGTTTGGGTTTGAACTGTGACATAGAAAATATAGGAAATCCTGTTGATTTTATATATATTTTATTATATTTAGGCTGTAATATTACATATAAGCCAATAGTTTGCAGTCAGAAATGAAAGCTAAATAAATTCTAATTACTTGGTTTAGACGTAATCTACGATTAAACCTACTGCGCTCAGCAAAGTGGGTGTGGGTTTCCTTGGTATTGCTGATTATGATGTGTGATAAACACTACCCATAATGCATTCTGTTAACACTTTATATTACATAATAAATATTGATATGAACTGCAGTGCCTTTTCATAAATGATTACAAACATGTAATTCCTTATGAATGCACTTCAATGTATTCTGAATGTATGCATAGTTCATTATACAGTGCATATGGCCTCCATAGAAAGTGGCACCAGAATGACTTATAGCAGTATTAATTAAAGCTTTATGAGGCATTATTAGAGTTTATGAAAAACCTTAAAATGAATCATTACCTACTTAAAATTATAATATTTCATGAATATAGGCCAGTGCTTTTTTCAAAAGGTTGAAAGCAGACCTCATTCCTGCTGTACACTCACCTGCAGCTCATCCTACCATGATATCAAATCTTGTTAGAGGTTGTGCTAATTGGAAGCATTCAAAAGTATTCACTTCAGAGATCATCTTTTCTGCACAAGCGTTCATCGATGTACTTGTTATACAAAGGCAGCTATCACATCTCTCAGCACTACAACAGAAAGCAAAGAAGGCCAACAGTCCCCCCAATGTAGCAGCTCATTAAACAAATACGCCATTACATTACAATGCCCACACTTGAGATTTTAAAGCAAGCATTAGCTTGCACCAAGGTTGTTCTGCCATAATTACGAATGCAATACGGTTGTTGTTATAATGTGCATATTTTTCACATCAGTGAGTTTCGGAGACACGAGAGCACAGCCGCACACCTCCAGTTATAAAAGCAACTAAAATGCATTTCTGTCATTTCTGATCAAATGATGAAGTACCATGCTGATAATGTACAAGTCACTGGACAGTTATAACCTCACATCATTGATTACAGCAGAACTCAGATGAGCCCATTGGACACGTGTGATTGTAATGTGGCCATATCAGGCTTCAGTGGGTATAATAATCAGAGGGGTGCACGGGAGACTTACTGAGACAGATGTTGTTGGTGAAATAATCCAGAAACTCCGTGCATTGCTGTCTCTGATTGCCGCTCGCTGAGCATGTGCACCACGGCGCCACGTTGGATGTGGTGTTGTCCGCATAATTTGGAGTGATGGGACTGCCTGTACACAAGACACATTTTTGTAGAACATATTTCTCTAGACAAACAGTCATTTCTGAGTTCACTAAAATAAATTGGTAGAATTTGCCCACATTACCCGAAACACTCTTAATATGAAGCACTAGCGACTGCTGCCGAAAAACTCGTTTGTGTTTGCAGGATTGAAGTCTTAATTTGCAGGAAAAAGTGGCCTGAATCTGATCATTTGTCTTTTCATTATAGTGTGAATGGCAAAAATTACATTGGATAGTCATTCATGCATTCATTTATCTTCAGTTATCACTTTATCCCGGTCGTGCCTGAGGCGGATCTGGATCCTATCCCAGGAAAACTGGAGGTGAGTGGCAAATACATCCTGGATGGGATGCCAGTCACTCATTATAGGACAACATACACACACATTCACACAGAGGGGAAATTTAGTGTAGCCAATCCACCATCTGGCCTGTATTTAGGTGGTGGGAGGAAACCAGACAACCCAAAACAAACATTGGAAGAATACGTGAAACACCACACAGACAGCGTCCCAAGCACGGGATCGAACCACGGAGCGGTGAGGCGGCTACACTACCCAGTGTACCAACTCCTAATTCTTATAATATCACACCGGCGAGTACTGATATCGGTTGTCAAATCTTGTTCGGTTAATGAACCTTGATTGAAGTCGTTGACTGTTACCATAGAAACGGACTCCTCACTGCCTCTACGTGTAAAACTTTCACACAACTACGCTCTTTGAGAAACTGGTTCATTAAGATGGTTTGCATGGTTAAGCTTTCTACAAGGGTTCTAAATTGAACCTTCAAGTGTTCCTTATTCGTTAAGCTTTGCAAAGTCCACTACACTAAAATAGAAGTGCTTACATTCATCGCTGGAGAAGAGTTGTTCTTGAGTTTTGAATCTCATGCCTGTATTTTAATTGGAGCTGTTCATTTGTTACCATAGAAACAGCTTCCTCACGCTGGTTGGCTTTGCAGGTGAAACTTTCATGCAACTAATTACAGGTTGCATTTTTACGCTCAACGTTGATGACAAGCGTATACCAAACATGTAGTATACCAAACCTTAATCCTTTAATCAGCTTCTTTCACACTGGACAAACAGAAAGAAGTGGGACAACATTTTGGACAACAAGAAATGGATCAAAAGTATGAGGTGTCATTATTTAATAAATAAAAAATTGTTAGCGTTGGCTAACTGCTAATTACCCTGTCTTGTTTTATTCCTTACTTGGCTATCTGTTCTTTCCCAAAGTTGTTTTAACTTTTTATTCACAGTAGATAAAGGATCTGAAATTGCCGGTAAGGAGGTTGATCTCTCACCTATCAAAAACACTCACTAAGCTGTCACACTGACCTTATTTAATGTATTTACTGTATTTACACAGTTCATTGTATTTGTGACACATCAACGGTAACAGAAATGACATGAATAAACAAACCAACGCTACTCACTCCTTCTTTCACATGTATATTCTTAATTTTTTAAATAGTAACTTCCACTTCTGTCCATCTCCTCATCCTTTCCCCCTTGAATACGAATACCTTTACTGTCATTGTACAAGTACAACCCGATTCAAGATTTATACAACAAGGTACAAGTCCAGTTCAGAACTAGTGTCGGATTCAAATTACAAAGACAATGTATACAACCAAACAGAAGAAAATCAATATTGAGCACTCGCAATATGAATGTAGCCTTTGTGGCCTGCATGTTCGCTTTTGCGTAATACACACTCTTTGCGCATATAAAGTGCAATAGGTGAGAAGCCCGATTGCTAACTCGTGATGAATGCATCATAAAAGGTTAAAAGTGTCTCTTTGCTCCTCAAACTGTAGGTAGACTAATAAAACCACCCAAGTGTGTGTATGTGTGTGTGTGTGTGACTGGTGTGGTTGGTCTATGAGGTGCTGCTGGCAACACTTTTGAAATGCATTAAGACTGTCTAGGTTTGTGTTTTAGAGGCCATGAAAAAATAGGCTCGTTTCCAGAGCTGATATAAAACAGTGTGCATTTCAAACCAATCGCCATCAAAGGTATTTCAGAGACCAATAACAACTCCTGCACTTCACAGACTGGATTTGGACAGCTCGTTACCAATCCTCTAATAAAATATTCCGTCTCCTTCCCTATCATATCCACACACACACACACACCAAAGTTTCTCTGTCCGTACCTGTTATTTGTCCTTTTTATTATTCATATAGCTTGTTGTTTTGGGTTTTTTTGTTTCTCCACAACATCCCATCCAATCTCTCTCTCGCTCTCTCTCTCTCTCTCTCTCACACACACACACACACACACACACACACGTCAAGTCAAGCCTCTTCCCTGCATCTTTTTGTACCTACCTATTAGGCCGGTGTAGGCTACGAGACAGGCAGCGTAGTTGCCGTGCTTGCAGCCGCTGGAGGACTGCTCCTCTGGCTGACAATCATACTGAAACTGGGCCAAACGGGACCTGGAGAACAACCAGAGAGCACAGGATCTTCATTAATAGAGGCTGAACACACACACACACACACACACACAAAGAGGACAGATAATGAAGATGGCGGGCTTCACGCTGGATGCAGAGCAGCACTCCGAACACGATTATTACTACTGACACAGAGGAACGGTTCACTTCGAAACAGCAGGGTGCATCAATATGTCTCTATAGTTACATTAATGAACTTCAATTCAATTCAATTCAATTAATTTCTATTTGCAGAGCACATTTAACAATCTTTTTCCTTCTACTTTTCCTGGGGGGTCACAATGGAAATGGCTGAGAAGGTCAGACCAGACTTCTTTATCCCCAGCCTCAGCCCATAGCCAGTTTCCATTCCAAAGGGGCAATTCCATCTAAGACTGGACTGGACTGAAGAGTGGGGGTCAGTACAATGCCACCTGTCTGGCATTGCACTGACCCCCACCCTTCATCTTGCAAGTGTTGAGCCCAAAACATGGCTCCACTTTGCCATTTTTCGGGTTCTAAGGGTGGTCCATTCACCAGACACTCACTTACAGACACCACACCCAGGGTTGGCTCCAGGGGTGAGTCCTGGTAACCCTAAACCAGTCAGGGTACACTTTATCTTTTTTGTACCTTTCATGACATGGCACTAGTATTGCTCTTTGTCTGACCTCTGTCCTTTAGATCTGTTCACCAAGTGTGGCCATATTGGAAGCGTTAACCTCCCAGTGACACAGCCCTGAGGTTCACTTGTGTGCACAAGCCCCTTCACCACAACAAGGTCATAAACCACATAACTTCAGGAATAGATCTACTACTAGAGTAATCATTGCATTTTGTGTTAGAAATTCTTTAATTAAAATCCAATAACAAAAGAGTAAAGCAGTACAGAAGCATCTGTCAAAGCCTCTGTCCTCATACAGCTCATCCTTTACTTCATCACTAGATGTTCTTCTAACAGTGACTTTTCTTGTGACATTTATTGTATCATATTCTGTGTCTGGTACCGCAAGTCGCTGGCTGATTTGTTAAAAAAAAGCAAAAAGAAGATGAAAATAGAGAAAGAGAGAGAGAGAGAAATAAATCATTTGACTGAAAATAGGGGGTTTACATCTACATTTATACATACATACATACATACACTTTTCATCTTAGCTAGCACAGTTTTTTAGTTTTTCACAAATTGCTCAGGAAATTCATCTTGGTCAAAAATTGAACTACACACAATTAAACAATTCACAAATACCACAATTTTATTACCTCCAGCCATCTTTTACTTACTTTATTTCAGCTGATCTGGTCACAATGTTCACTTGCATGCTACACTCTGACGTTCTTAATAAACATGAACTTGAATGGCTTTAGTCAAAATGGGATGGAAATTGACTGCAGTTTAACAGAATAATTTAATAAATGGGAAGATTTCTTTCCATTTATTCATTATTTAACTAAGTAGAAGTATTCCTATGAATTCCCATCAAACTCAGACTTGGATTTCAGGGCATGGGACTGCTGAAAGCTCTCAATAAACTACAATTTTGACCCTATACAATGTTTTAATAATGCATTTCACTAAGCAGTGTATAATGTACGATTGTTTGACTTAAACAAACTCCAGACCTGAACTTTCGAACTTTCCGAGAGATGTATTTGTACCCCCGCCAGCAGCTTTTGCTTATTTCACCAATTTAAGTCTTAAGATGAGAAGCTTGAAGGAAAAAAAGTAACAGACTACTGCTTTCTCTAGAGGCCTATTGAGAATTCAAGGTCCTACCTGACTATTCAGCAGAGTTCAAGTACATTGACTCTTTTTTTTTTTCCCCACCTACACAACACTTGGCTCACACGTACTGACCTGCAGATGTAGTCAGCTCTGCAGCTCCTCATCTGCGTCAGGCAGCTGGGTTTTTCTGGCATCTCGTATGAGCAGCCAGGCACGATGGTCTGGCGTCGTCTCTCTGAGCAAGCCATATCGCTGCAGGGACAGAAGAGCAGCTCATGCGTGTATTCAGGGGGCACACGGTCAAAAAATCGGCGAAGGGCCTTGTTGCAGCGGGATCGGTTGCACAGGCCCGATTTGCCTGAAGGCTTGATACATGCTGACACATATTCAGTGCGCAGCCTCTGGCATAGGTCATCCACATTGCAGGCTTTGGCCGCATCCAGGCACCGGTTTGCCGTAGAAAGGCCCAGATCAGAGTCTGCAAGGGGTTAGAGAGGGAGCAGAGTGCAGTAACGAACATTGTGTGGTGATCAGAGGTGAGATTAAATTACTCATAACCTTTGTTCCTGGCATTATACCGTGCTGACACAAAACTCAGGCACTCAGTTTTAGGGTCTCGCTACATTCTTGGGGAAAAAAAAAAAAAAAGAAACAGAGCAAGTTTGCCACATCTCAGTCGAAAATTGGAAAGAAGTTAAGGTCAGTAAAACCCAAGGGAAATGAAAATAATAATAAAAATCAATCATCCACTCTTGTCTCTGCCTGCCTTGCTCTTTCATTACATGCTCTTTCAGAATCCGTTAGCAGATGGATTTTTGGCCCGAAAAAAACACAGACAAAGCCTATCTGCATCACTGAAAGGAAGCAGCTTTGTTGCTGTTTGCAGAGCTGTGGAGAAACACGGCTGTGAAGCAGAGTCAACAAATAAGTTTCGTGGTGGGGTTGAATGAAAGCGAGGAGAATAATTTAGAAGATAATGCAGCAAAGGGAAATTTAAAAAAAATAAATAAAGCAAGACCCCCCCCCCCCCCCCCCCCCCCCCCCAAGCGGTGGCCTGTGTTATGTTGCACTTAAATAAAATGGCAAAAGATATCTGAACACAAGCACAGCTAACTGTGCAAAAAAAAAGACATATTTAAGATTGCACATTTTATCTGCATCCAAGGAGGCTCAAAGATACAGAAAGGCATCAGAGGTACATAAACATATCTACGGAATGAATCCTAAAATATGTTCCATAATAACTCCGATATTCACTCTCTATTCCGATTATAGATTTACATTTATGGCATTTGGCAGACGCCCTTATTCAATTACCTCATTTATTCAACTGAGCAGGTGAGGATTAAGGGCCTTGCTCAAGGGCCCAGCAGTGGCAGCTTGGCAGTGCTGGTATTTGAACTCTCAACCTTCCGATCACGATTCCAACATCATAACCACTGAGCTACCACTTCCTCACAGCCCCTAGACACATCACACACATAAACAATCCAACCCAAACCAGCAGTCCAGCCGACAATGGGAGCTTAGAGAGCTATTAGTCCTCATATTTTACGCAGTAATGTCTAAAGAATGCCTTCACACTTTTACAACATATAATGCTTAGAATATATTCGTGTGACATAAGATTGAGGTCCTGATCTACAGAGCGGGCACACTGCATGTCATTTACAAAGAATAATTGTGCAAATTATGTCATGTGCAAAATATGAGGAGGAAACAATATTTAAATATGTTTGCATATGATAATTGTCTTTCCACAACAGTAGAGCTAGAACTCGCCCTGACACATATCAAACATCAAATGTACTCTGCTCATAAGGGATATGGAAATCAAAACCTTTTTCACAGGCTCCCTAAATGCTGTGGGCAGTAATATATTTACTGCAGTCATATTAAGTCCCTTAAGTGTCTTAATATCAGAATCTTATTAAGATACTGACAAATAATTCAGAGAAATTTAAAGTAAGTGTGGTTTTTATTTTTGATACCACACGCTGCTGAATTATATCTGATTGGTCAAATCTGATTGGTCAAAAGGAGTGGATTCATTTTCTAGGGTTTCTAGCTCTGGCTGCCGAACAAATCCCAGGTTGATATGAATTCTAATATGTTATTGTTTCTATAGTAACAGCTCATTCAGAAGAACTTGAATGGCATACGCTTCACAGAATCTAAACCTAACAATAAACAAAAACTTCAAACTTTAAAAAAAAATAGGTCATTTAAAGAACATACTTAAAGAAAGGAGAACTAATAAATGGTTGATATGGTGAAGATTTCTGTAAGGAGGAATTTATTTAACATTCATGAAAGAAGTCTCCAGTAGCAGTCAGTACATTTTCCACCACGGGAAAGGATAGAGGACTTTGTGCTTTCGGGTTTCTCGTTAACATGGCAATTTTTTTTAGCATATTAAATAGTTTTTCAGGCATTAAATCTTTTTATAAGTATTATTACATCTTATTTATTTTATTAATTTCTTATTAAGTTAGAAAGAGAAAAAAAGAGAGGCTGGTGAGGGGATAACTGTTGATAGCTGATATAACATAAGTGATAACAGGAACTGACTTGTTTTGCAGATGTTTCACAATAACTACAAATGAATCTTTAATTAAGTAAACTTTAATTAATTAATTTTTTAATAAAAATAGCAAATTGCTGTGATATAAGAGCAATACAGCACATGCTGTAATAGGGAAAAAAATCAACATCAGGACTAAATCTCACCACCCCTCTGTTGACTATCTTCCTATAACTGCATATCCCAAAGTGTTTTACTCCTTACATAGTACACTTTTTAAATAAATTTTAAATAAGTATGATTTAAAAATGATTTTTTTTAAATGAAACCGGCTTCTGCAAATATAATACCTGCCCTTCCCTGGTATTTACACAGGCCGTCGTCGGTCCCAAAGTGACTTTTAGGCTGCAGTAAATTGCACTGCTGGTGCTCAATTATTCTATTTACACAGATACCACTTCGTATTTTGCATTTTTAAGTAGAAAAGTTGCACATTCATAAAGACAAACATGCAAAACCGACAGGCCATGGTATTTTGGTCATATGAACGATAGCAAGTTTTTATATATGTTTTATCAAATCAGCCTTTTTAAAGCTGTTATCAAGTTTGCACTGTTTTTTTTACATGTGCAAATCTTTGGCAAATCAAGGCCTCTGGGTTTTTAATACAAAGAAATATGATAGTATTTACACCTATAGATTTCTACATTTATATATCAAGGATTGAATGCTACATCATTTTTAATGAGTAACACTACACATAAGGTTCTCTTAACTGACAATATTTAACACATTAGTCAACACGAACAGATCATGAAATTCAGCATCGATATACGATACACCACACTTAGACTTGTAACAATTGATTTATTTAACAGCGAACCAAACGATCCAAATAATCAGAACCAGCATCAATGAATGTTTCTATCATTAGCGAGTAAAATTGCACCCACACTTACCAAAATGAATAGCTTAACACCTTAATGAACATGCCTGTGCTTGTTAACTGGCAAAATTCAGAAGCGCAGCTGAATAGCAAGTACCAATATTTATACTTTTTACACCTGGAGAGCAGACTTCAGCAAGTTATCAACATTTGTAAACATGCTGTAAATTATTTTTTTGCTAATTTATGTGGAGTCATGTATTGAATAAACATCAGTCAGTGCAGGTGTATTTAGTTAACATTTAAACAAAAGACAATTAAAATGTGTGTTAACTTGCCTGGTTAACATAATTTTTGGTTTGCTAATACTGACATTTACAGTTTGTTAATGTTAATTAATGCAGTAAATAATGTTAAGACTCACTAATATCCCTAACGTTAGCCTTTTTTGCTATAAAATGAGCCTACAGTTGTGCATGTGAAATGTTTTTCAGAAGCTTTCTCAGGCACTAATAAATCCTCTGCAGTCCATTAGTACAGTCCTTCAAAATACCAAGTGCAGCTACATTTGGAGGAAAATGCCTCTAAATAAAGACTTGATTTGCTTTTATATTGTAAAAAGAAAAAAAAATCAATGAACAAAGTAGTCATACTCAGTGATTTGTTTGCTTCGATCTTTATGCAAGACAACTCATTATTAGGTCTTAAAATACTTTCGGTTTGCTTGCAGACCAATTGAGCTGTTAAGTATGATTGTAAAACAAGATTACATCTCTCAGCGGGTTGCTTGTAGGTGCATATCAGCACCCTAGATCTCGGCTCTCAGCAGCTTGGCTAATTAATAACAATAATTGAGGTCTTTTCAGCTCTTATAAGAGCATGAGAGACACTAATCATGGGTGATTTTAATCTAGACAGGCTTTGTTGTTATGTTGTAATTGTGAAGTCTCACTGTGACAGGACCTATGGGTTACATATAAGCTGAAAATTGTGTTACATATAAGGTGAGTCTAGTAGAAATGTTTTTTGGGATGTTGTGCAGTTGCATTGTAGGTTTATGATAATCAAAGCTGAATTGCATTGCTTCATTTAGAAGATGTAAAACACTGTTTTCATGCCGGCACAACCTTAATTACCTGTTTGCTAATTTGGTTGGACATAAGACAGCTTTGTTGTTTCTGCTCATTGCTAGTTTTGTGGTTAGAAATGAAAGCATTTGCATCGACAGGGGTGGAGAAGCACAACAGGGAGTGTGACATTCACAAATCTGCCAGTCCGGTGAGCTTTAAATGGTGGAGCTAAACTGTAAATAATGCACCTCTGAATGTTAATAAGTAAATTCCAAAATTATGGCGATCAAAGAGATTAGGAATTAGCTGATTTAAACATAAAACGTCACACAAAAAGTGCATGAGTAAAAATATTTGTTGAACGTTTGTCAGCCAGCTGGCTCTTTCTACCACTAACATACTGCCGCAAATCCTACAACAGAAAACTAACTATTTTGACATAATGATTTGGTTGAATATCACAGTAGTGCGCCGAAGAAAATGGTCACGGATTTACCAAGAATATACTGTATAACACAACACCAAATGAAAATATGAGCCTTATACTTCTACTCTGGAAAATCAGTGACACTTGCAACCCATATCTTTTCTGCCTAGTTTCAGTAATTGCCCAAGTTCTCATGCCTAGCACCAATTATACGACTCAAAATTATCTCCACCTTCTGAGGGTAGTTAATGTGTCAATCTGAATTTAGGGCTCTGATTATTATCACTTCCCACACTTGTTCTTATAGAGCTTTACATTTGAGTAATAGCAGATTTTGACATGTCAAAGCCATTTCTGTTCCAACCCTGAGCCAGCTAATCTTCATTCTGCCTTATGTGTAGGTTAAAGTGGGTAAAAGTGCCTGCCAAATGAATAAATGTAAATTCCACAGCTCGCAATTACCTGGTTCACCTGTTTTCATACACGGAGAATGAAAGACTGGTCTGGGTCTGGGCTGAACTTCTCTTGAAGCCTTATTTGCGATAATACTAGCCTATTTTCTTGTAAATCCTACCAGATGCTTTTAATATCTTGCGGAATTCATATCCAGTTATTGTGGATGTTGCTGTCAGCCAAAAACACTGGTATCCTGATGAAATACTTATTTATCAAGTATCCTCTTTGCTCATTTTTCTCAATTTTTTAGCAAACATAAAGCACTTCTCTATAATGCAGTACTTCTGACACACTCACCCTTTTTGTTTACCAATTCAAATGTAAGTTGAGAAATACGTCAATACTCATTTTCTTTTCACATTCTGCGGTTTTGGACTCGTATGAATAATACACAAGAAACCTGACTGCAAACCTCAATAGGAAGCAAACAGAGAATAAGTACGGAAATAAATGAATGTTGAAATGAGCTTCATTGCCTTTGCTCTCAAAGTTTGCAACCATATTACCTCCTCCTATAATTACGGGAGGTTAAACGTGCATATTCTTATTAAAGGATATAAGCTTACCTGCTGTGATGGAGGCTAGACGGACATAGTCATATCCTTTCTCCACTGTCTCATATGGATAGCTCTCCACCAGGTTGAGCCCTAAAAGAGACATGATAGCACTTGCTATCTAAGCACCCTTCAGAAAAATGCAACAGTTTAACCCCTTAAAACTCCTAGGACGTGTCGGCAGGCCCAGATTTATACGCCTTTCTCTCACAAATACACACCGATCCTATTCATTTTACTGTAGTTACTGAATAATTCATAGTATTTACTGAATAATATGCTGGAAGGTGAATAACTGAATAACAAAACAGGAATAAGGAGGTCAAGCAGGCCTAGTTTATGAAGTTTATTTACCCTAGAGTTAAAGAAAGGCAGTTAAAATCTCCAGACTGGTGAGTACTTCAGTATGACAAGAGCGAAACTTCTAGACCTGAAGTACGATTTAGCCAGCCAGACAACAACCAACAGCGCTGGATGTTATCACTATATAATACTGACACTGTGATAAATAATATCAC
The DNA here is from genome assembly GCA_022985145.1 of Pangasius djambal. Classification (NCBI taxonomy): domain Eukaryota; kingdom Metazoa; phylum Chordata; class Actinopteri; order Siluriformes; family Pangasiidae; genus Pangasius; species Pangasius djambal. Next base: position 8,440,847 of record CM040983.1, read on the forward strand.
AATACACGTTTCTGAGCTATCATGGGTACCTTTTTTTTAATGCAACACTAATAACCCTGTTTTGTTGGCAATTTGTTACAAGGCTAAATATCATGATACATACAGTGTTGGATCATAGAAATGTCTTCAAATTCCATGATTTTTTTTTTCCATGTTACCCACTGTAAAGTACTTAAGTAATTGTACTTGTTACTCTACATTAATTACTCATGTTAGTGGATATACAGTACTTTACATGAGTATACCTGAAAAATAATACTTGTACTCTTTTACACAGTTCATAACATTTCCATAGAAAGCTCATACTTTAACCCTTGCTTTTTTTTGTCTATTTCTTCCAAATGCTAACTGCAACAAAAATCATGGCCTTTCTTCTTTCGCCCGGGTCCTAATCCAATCACTTACATTGTTGTGCATTTTATCATTATTATTAACTATATTTAAATCATCCAATCAAATGCATACCAATATGTATCAACACCGACAAATCTTTGTACAAGGACTTGCCCTTTAGACATTATAAAACTTAAACTTTGTTCAGACTTTTCAGATGAACTGAGTTGAATTTCCAAGTGCAAGACAACGTTGGAGAAAAACATGCCTTTCTAATATCTAATTTCCACTTTTAATTACATTGAAGTGTGAACATTTTTTAACTTTCACTTAAGCATAATTTGGACTGCCTACTTCTACTTTTAATTGAGGAAGATTTTAATTTTAATTTAATTTGATTTAATTATGTTTCAACTTGATTGAATTTATGTTTTGACATTGATGCTTCCATCCCCTGCCATGTCACTACAAACCCCTACGGGTTCTCAAAGTCCCGGTGGGGAAATCCTGAGTTAAGAGATAGAGATGGATAAGAAACTAATTAGCATTCAGTGTCCCATATGTTAATAGTGGTACTGTGCATTGTTTTGGAATAAAGATGACTTGATCTGGGTTGGTCCTCTGTGCTATTCTTAAGTTACAGGTAGATGTCAAGAAACCACTACAAGCCTTGCATGTTTTGGACTAATCCCCAGACCTTATCAACTAGTAAGACTGGTATAAGCCAGTATACGAAAGGTCCACTATAAGCCAATACAGTACTTCATACCTCAGCACTCTTCAGTTGGCCAGATTTGGTTTTGTTCTCTTAGGATTAAAGCATATGTTCTCAAACCCATGTTTGCTCGCCTGAGCTGTGGATGGGGTTGCAGGAGATTATTATTATTTTTTTTTACCTAGTGTTATTTGTAATGTACACTATATGGCCAAAAGTTTGTGAACACCTGACCATCACACCTACATGTGCTTGTTGAACATCCCCTTCCAGATTTAGTTCCCCTTTGCTGTTATAATGACCTCCACTCTTCTGGGAAGGCTTTCCACTAGATGCTGGAGCGTGGCTGTGAGGATTTGTGATCATTCAGCCACAAGAGCATTAGTGAGGTCAGGCAATGATGTTGGATGAGGAGGTCTGGGGTGCAGTCAGCATTTCAGTTCATCCCAAAGGTGTTCAGTGGGGTTGAGGTCAGGGCTCTGTGCAGAACACTTGAGTTCTTCCACTCCAACCTTGTCACACCATGTCTTCATGGACCTTGCATTGTGCACAGGGTTGAGCCTCTTAGTTCCAGTGAAGGGAAATTGTAATGTTACAGCATACAAAGATATGCTATACAATTATGTGCTACCAACACTGTGACAACAGTTTGGAGAAGAACCACATATGGTCAGGTGTCCACATACTTTTGGCCATATAGTGCACTTCTATGCATATAAAGTTGATTTATAGAATATTTTAATATAATACCTTAACTTGTATTAACTGTCAGATTATTAATAAAACTCCATTATGCTTCATTCAATGAATCTATTAATATAAACAGCACATGGGTGACATTTGAGTCTGTAGCCATGAGCTGTCTTACCTCTTTGATGTATAACAATCAAATTTCACATCTGTTGTTTATGTTTTTGTGTTTTATATCGATTTGTTAAGATCAATGTACAGTAGGTTACCTATTACTCTGTGAATTGTGCACTTATTTACAGTAAAGCACTATGGTATGTTTTTTCTACTACACGCCACTGTAGAAATTATTGGCAATAAACAGCCAATAATTCTCAATCTCACCATGGATGCCAGACTGGTAGAGACTCCAGTATATACTCAGGCAATTCTTCTCTCTCTTCATGCCGCGTCGGCACTGGCAGCCATGCAGCGGGCTGGACAGCAGAGCAGACACGGCATTGGCACACTGGCTGCGAGCACCAGGGCCCAGCTTCACGCTGCCATCTCCGGCCACACACTGGCGCAGGGTCCTGAGGCGCGGGCTGCATGTCTCATCGCTGGAGCATGAGTCCCCAGCCAGGAGGCAGTCTCTTCCTACACATAATATCACCTGCAGGGCTGTAACATACATACGCATAACGGCATCAGTGCAGACCTGTTTCAGGTCTTAGGAGAAGGAATGTGCTGAGTGAAGTTCAACCTGTAAGTTATTAAAACTGCTGTGATATTTCCTTTAGCATAAAAATTAAAAATATGGAATTTTTTTTCATGACCTCTGGGGAGGCCCCAAAAAGAGTCTTCTTTTTAATTAGTGCACATGATGTACTAAATTGTGGGCATAGTTTAGTTTAACATGACTATGAGTAAAAAGGACATGAAACTGTAATATATATACACAATTTACATAATTCATGCTCTCAACTCATTTCACGTTTTTGTATTAGCAAAATTGTTCCTACATTTTGGTTCATTTGTACTCCCCTCTGAAAAGACCATGTCCATGATTTATTCTAATGGATAAGTTAATCAGTCTTCCTAAGGCTGGGCTACAACTCAGGTGTAGTTCATAAGTCTCCGTTATGGATAGAGATAATTTAATTAATGTTGTGTATACCTTTTCACTAGGATGTCTTACGGAAAAATACTGAGAGAACATGCCCCCTATGGATTTGTGAACAAGATGACAAAGATATTAGGGGTGCATAAACATTTACCACTGGCAAATTCATTTCATTATTATGCACACTGCTCCCAGGAGCCTACCACAGCATTCCATGGGCATGTTATCTTCAGAGGAGCACATAAATGAACCAAAACATATGCACAATTTTATTAATTTGGGAGCATGAAATAGCAAAGTAAGAGTATGAATAAAGTAGGCATTATGATTCGTTGACCTCAATTTCGTATCTCATGGCCACACTGTATACACAAAGTTAAAATTAAGATTCTTTTCTTGGTCTCCCCAGGGCTTTGTAAAAAAAAAAAAAAAAAATCAGTAAAAGCCTGTTATAGAGATTATTTGTTTTCCTCATCCTTCACAGATGGGTGAGATGTCAATTCTTGAGCATATTTCCACATCTGTATGAGTAAAGTATGTCGCTTTCTTGCAATTTTCATAATTTAATAAAGCTATCTGCAAAAGAGAACCTGTTTTAATGCATTTTAATGATGTTTAATTCAAAGTGTGAGACAACAACTTCTTCCAGGAGTAAGGCGGAAAATACTAAATAACTACAGGCAGGAACACAATCATTCAGCTCATAAATTTAATTGCATCAGAAAAGAGCTCTGGGCAAAAGTTCAAACTAAATGACAAAATGTGTGTTATTTTAAACATGTTAATGCATGTGTGCACTGCTGAACAGACAGATTTGTCTCTGCATATTTGTATCCCGAACAAAACAAAAAAAAAAACAAAATTCAGTTTGGTTCATTGTTCACTGATGGCTCGATATTTTCAGACACGACACATCCAGAGAGGCTCATAATCACAGATATCGAGTAAAGTCATGGAGCCTCTGTCAGGTGAACAGGCATGTGCAGGCGTTTCTGCGGAGGCAGCACACGCTTAGCTAGCATGACTACACACGTGAGAGTAAGTGGAGATGACAGGAGGCAAAATGGGACCTTGTATTGTGCTTGAGCACTGTTCTGCATCAGCAGCTGAACGGAATTAAGGGAAGGATAAATGTGTTTGATACAAAGCTGGCTAGCAAGACTTCGATCAAACAAAACACAATGAGACAATGCATTATTTAGATCCTTAAGCTCCTCTGTTCCCCATCTTCCACATTGAGGCATATAAATAAGCTCAATCCCTTATCTGGGTTTTAACTGTTAATTTTTTACATGCAGTCTTCTGTTTATTTGAGCGTTATGTTAATTAATGAAAATGTGCTCATAAGAAAGACATGTAGCAGAATTTCAATAAGGAAGCGAGGGCTCTGTTTGTTAAGTGCTTCACGATGAGACCTTGGGTTTGGTTTCTTTAATGTGTGATGAAGTTAATTAAGTTAATTAAGAGTGTTTTCACACTTGGCCTGATACTCCAGTCTGCACCCAGGACCGATTCTGGGTCATTTGGTGGAGGGGCCTATAATCGCAGGTTAGCTTTCGCATAGAAGAATTGCTTTCTCAATTTCATACATCACTTTTATGCATGCAGCTACGTAAAACGGAAGGCATTAAATCTACATCAGTTTATTGGCTTTCATTATTTTCCTTTCACTCAATTGATGAATGAGAGCACTTTTTGGATGCATGGCATATCATTGTGGTGAATACGTGTAAACAATGAGCCAATCTCATATAAGAAGATTTGTTTGGATTTTTTTGTGACGTTCTCATCTGCGTTTGAATGCCTTCTTCGTGTCGTATATTGATATAAAACTTGAAATAGGAAGTAATATGACAAGTTGAACCAATCGTGTTACTCAGCATGCAGCGCCCACAGTGGATGTGATACCCTACCCAAAACAGCATGGTACAATCGGACAGAGTTAATCGAATTAAAGTGACTAAGGTGAATAGTCATGCAAAAAATAAATTTCGTGCATATTTCATAAAAAGGACTGTATTCCTCTGTTAATACAATTAATTAAAAAAAATAGAGAAAGTTTTGCAGCCTGGCCAAGGCTTTCACACACTTCTGCCAGGTCAATGACAAAGTGTAAAGCTTAATAATACCCAAGCATGTCATATCAAATTGCAGATTAAATCAAATCTTCCAAACCCACAATGACAAGGCCAGTGTATTCAGGTGTACTGATGTGGAAATTTTCACATTCGCCAACAGCCAATGACCTGTCATTCCATAATGCTTTACTTCATGTCCTTTAATATAATGAACTGTTTGCTAGTTACAATAGCAAAAGACCCAGATCTGGCACAGACTCGGATTTAAAAAAAAGTGCTTCAGCCTTAAATCAGTAAATCAGTAAGTAAACAGTATTAAAATTGGTTAATTATTCATCAACACAAACTATATATATATATATATATATATATATATATATATATATATATATATATATATATATATATAAAAATTGGGTTATTAGAGAAAATTATGCCTTTTTTCATTTAGGAGCAAAAATTGTTTCTATTCATGGCTAGCTGATTGTTAGCTGAAAGTAAGTGCTCCAGTGCTTAATCTGTCTGTTTCTCTAATGTATGACACACTTCTAAGGTTTTCTCTGACTCAGTCTCTTATACAGTGATGTAGTTCAAAGTAAGTGTAGTACAGAAAGCTTTCAGAGAACCAGGACGCTTCGAAGAAAAGTCGTTCATCAGATGTGCAAGCAAATTAGTCTGTGGGATGAGAGACCAGTTTTTTGGTTGATGATTTGAAAGCTGCTGTCATACTGTTTATGTTCATCCCATATATATCAATGCTCACTGTATATGTATGAAAAGGTATTATGATTGGCAGACCGTAATATACCTTATTTTAGCATTTATGTTTAACTGACCTCATTTTAAATAATCTTTTAAAAATTATTTTGAAGAATAGATATATTTATCTATTATTATAAATAATAAATAATATTTATTATTAAATGTTAGGTGAACATTTTAGAAATGACTTGATTTTATTGAGACAATCTAGATCTAATGTACTAAGAAAAGGCCAAAATCTATATCACTCTGTAACACACCTTATATTTCTATTTTACACCTAGTTATAGTACAGCATGTGAGTCTTTTATATGCTATATGCTATATGCTATAGCGGTTTGATCCTCCAAATATACCTGCCTTTAATAAAGAACTCATTTAGAGTCCCATCAGGAGCTGAGAGTGATCGGTTAATACATTCGACAAAGATTTCGTTTTCCTTGTTTGATTTCCATATTTAAATTTAATTCTGCTTCATTTTATTTCGTCTGTGGTAATACTAGTGATTAAACTGGAATAAAACATAAGAAATGCCAGGTGTTCAAAAAAATGCTTGACTGGCAGAATATACACTCCTGGGCAAAAAAAAAAAATGGGCCAAGCCCAAAATGGCAAAATATTAAGCTTTTAATGGTCTTAAAAATAAATCACTATTCAGGAAATTAGCAAATAAATTAATTAAACGAATAGATAAAGGAACTTAGTATGGGATAGCTTTTCCCTTTGATTTCTTTACAAGTTTAAGCCATGTGGCCCTTGATGGGCCGCATCAGATGTGGCAGATTACCAAATAATGACTAAATAATGAGAAAAAAAAAACATTCCAGAAGATATTTTTGGAAAATTCGGTATACCCAGACATGTGTTAGTTTGAATTTTACATCAAAAATTGCAATAATTACCATGATTTTTACCTTTGTGTACAAGAAGACTATATAAGTGAATTTCCCTGTTTCTAGTTTTTCCCCAAACAGTTCACTGCAGCAAAAATAAACCAGCAAATGCTGGCACACTTGCTAATTTTCTGACCAATGATTTGTTGTTAAGACCATTAAAAGCTTAATATTTGCCATTTTGGGCTTGGATCATTTTTTGCCCAGGAGTGTACTGTATAATAGATTGCATTTTTGTATTTACTTAATATATAATAATAATCCTTCTGTAGCATTCTCAGCTTTATCTAATATCCCTTATGAGTCAGCTCCCTGATAGAGTGATGCCTGGCCCGAATCTAGCGCTAGTCTGCACTGTGGACTGCCAGAGCTATTTCAAGACTCCCATGGTCATCTTGCCTAAACAAGCTTGATGTCTGGGACCAAAGCTGTCAATAAATAAACCAGGCAAAAAGGCCAGGGTGTTCACATTGTGCTGTAGTCTATTTTCTCTTACACCAACAGAGCCAGGTCAATCGCCGCCTTTCTCCATGAGAGCACTTTAAATTTGCATATGTTGTTGGAGCATTAATAAACAGACCCAGCAATGCTTTCAGCATAGTCATGAAAGTTTCCATGCAAACTTTCTCTGTTAGAAGTGTATTGATCCCAAACTACCAACTTTGTTGCAGACAGGAATCTGCAAAAAGGACGGAATCCGTGGTCGGTTAACTGATTTTATCCACTATGTGAATATCTTAATCTTAAAGATTCCGGAGTTCAAATCAGCGTGGGTGCTCTTGGCATCCCCCAAAAACAATTCATTTCGAGAAATAAAAAGAAGATGAGTAAAAGAAAAGGACTTCTTTCACTGGCAGGCAGAAGCCCTTTCTGCTAGGTTTGTTCGCTACTTCACCAAGTGTGCCAAGATATCCAAAAACGCTTTTCTTTCTCTTGAACATCTGGATGAGCAACTATAAATTTACCCTTGCTTCTGATTAGGCAAACCTCTCGCACGGACAGATGGTCAGTCCTAAGATCGAGAAGGCAGACTGAAACCTCAGCCCCATCTCCACTGCAATTTGTGTCAGTTTATGCTGCATTGGCAGGAGCCCGAATGGATGCTGTACATCATGAATGCAAATGAAGTGCCTGATTTGACATCTCCAATAAGCCTGTCTCAGTGTACCGGTGGGTTTAGCCAATTAGCAATGTCAGTAATCAATGCCTTCTGAGCCTGCTCTAAATCCTTGCTTATACTAGCACATAAATCAAGCACCGATTAGTTGATCAGTTACCCAGATGCATGGACTTAATAGCCCACTTTAGAAAGGATGAGGCTGGATATGAAAGGTAATGAACTCTGCTAGGATGACACCAACAAAATGCCTTTATACCTCCAAAAATTCCTTCAAGGGGAATACAGTGATGTTGCTCTACAGAGACCGGTGGCAGATTTATTATCTTCAGCAAGTAGCTAATCTCGTGTTTCTTATTTTACTGTTTGCAGCACTTGATATACTGCTCCCTGCTTTATAATACTGGAAAGAAGAGTTACACTTCTTTCTAAACCAAAGCCTGACTAGAATCCTTAAGTAGTGTGGCTGTGTATGTGTGTGAGTTATGTTAAAGGCCTGTGTGGGACAGACTTCTCTAAAAAAATGTACTTCAGTTTCAGTCTTACATAGAAATAGTGAAGTGTGGAACAAAAGTTAACACAGTTTGTTGCTTGAAACCTCCATTTTAAAAGCTTAGAAAATATGGAGGGATATATATATATATAAAATACACCGTAAAATGGATTAACAAGGTCATCGGAATAGAATAGTGATGAAATCCACTTATTAAGTGCACTCTGCAATAAGTTATGTTATATTTTGTGCTGTGTGGCAAAGATCAAGTTGACAAGCATTTCTAGCATCAGTTAGTTTTCAGTTCAGAGTTGGACAAAATGGACCAAACAAGAGATCTTTATGAGTTTGATCATGATAGCTAGTGCTAGGTGTGCAATTTCTAGCATCTCCCAAATGACCACTTAGACCTTTTGAAAAATCATTTCAAGAGTTCATCAAGAATCATACAAAAAGTAAAAAAAAAAATGAACTGTAGACACGCCGTAGACTAAAAGCCAAAAACAAAGAACCCTGACTAAAAACAAATTGTACATCAGAGGGGTCAAAAAAAATGGTCTCAAAGCCAAAACAGCAGAAGACCAAGTCAGGTGTGAAATAATTTAAGAGTGTAAAAGTATTTCATGGTCAGATGATTCCAGGTTCCGTTTGTTTCATGCTGATGGAAGGATCAGGATTTGGTGAAAACATGAGTCCATGTTGCCACGCTGTTTGGTGTCAACAGAACTGTGATGCAGTGGGGTAATGCTGCAACACTTCTCCACAATCCATCCACAATCTCATAGAACTGAAACGCTCTTAGGGAAAAATGGTTAGAGAACCCAGTAGGGTTCTTTGGGCTGCCCCTATGGAAGGACATTTTTTTTTGCATAGATTGCTACAACAGAGTGATTTAAGTAGAGCCTCTTCAGGAAGTTAAGAGCCTAGGAAAAAGGTTAATCAGTTTCCCTCACTAGAACCTTAACATTCTAAAACCTTACAAGAGAATATTTTGTTATCAGGGATTGCTAATCTCTCAAGTAGAACCACTTTAGGAAGCCAAGTAACACGAACTAGCCCTAGAACCATTGAAGAACCTTTTTTTCTCGGAATGTGGTTTCTCATGGAATGTGTAGCTATCACATAGGATAAGTAAAGCCACTTTAGGACGTTAAGAGCCAGAAACTAGCCGTAGAACCTTTGAAGAACCTTCTTCTAGGAGTGTTCACTCTAAAAAAAAAGTTAGATTGAGAATTCTTACAAGTTCTTTGGTATGTCCCTTCCGTTTTCACACTTGGTCTGAATACTGCACCCAGGACCGACTCTGGCCTCATTTGGGAGAGGGGTTCATGATAGCAGGTTTGTTTTCGCTTTTGTGCACACAAGTTTGCAAAGTAGTGGGCACTATATTTTCCTTTGGTACCAACACTCAAGTGGCAAAGAACAGTGCATTTGGATGCATGGCATGTCATTGGGCAGGAATACCTACAAATGACAAGCTGTTCTTGTATAAGATGAGCTTTAGCCACGCAGGCTGGTATGAGACGAGCATTTTCATGATGCTCTTAGTGCAAGTACTCACACCACGGTATTGCGACACCCTGTTGTCCGAAGATCAAAAGCTCGAATCCCCATGATGCCATAGCCATCCGTGGCTAGGAGGGAAGAGAGCGAAATTGTCTGTGCTCTCTGGGTGTGAGGGATGACATTAATCTCTCCCCTGTCACACTAGCCAATCGTGGGCATCTATTAGCTCATGTATGTGGAAGAGGACACATAGCACTTTCCACTGAGCGTGTTGCGCTGCCCTGTGACGCAGCATGAGTACAAAAAGATGGGGTTGGCTGGTTTCACGTGTCTCAGAGGAAACATGTGTAAGCCTTCACCCTCACCGGTTGGTATCTGTCATGTAATCACATTACTTGGCATGCAGCGCTGAGAGCAGATAGCTTCCACACCTGATGCGGACTGCAAAACAGTTCTGTGAAAGCGAACCCCAGGCCATCATTTTCAAGAGGATCAGGGATTGATTGTCTGCTCCCAGACATGAAAACAGCTTTTACACTTCACAAAATGTGCAGAAATCTCCAAATAGCCCTGGGTCTGAAAAAAAGTGTGAAAACAGCCTAAGATTATACATTCTTAAAAAAAAACAAGGTTACATTTAGAGCACTTTGGATTATCCTTCTGCAGAAATCTTTAAAAGCTAATAAACTGCAACTCAGAGTATTAAAAAGTAAAAACTAGTGATAAGAATGAATAGTGTGTGTAGTTACTGTAAGAGTTTGGGTTGTGAGATTCAGTATCATGCAAACTTCAGAGCATGTGACCTGAGTGCTATAAGGTTCTAGCTCTTATTCATCCTTAACCCAGATGGAACCTTACAGTACTAACATCACAGCATACTGTTGGTTAAAGCCAGCTGCTTTCACAATGTCTTCATTGCATCGAATCTATGGGGAATTAGTAACTAATAATTTATTTTATACAGTGTGGTCCCTGGAGGACTAGTGGTTAGGCCATGGCGCAATCACCGCCGCAGTCAGGTTCAATTCCCGGCCAGGGAATCGACCCCAGCCACTGGGGTTGCACACGACAATGCACTCCAAGTGCCGGTCCCAAGCCCAGATAAAATTGGGGAAGGTTGTTTCAGGAAGGGCATCTGGTGTAAAAACAGTGCCAAATCAAATATGCGCACCAGTGAACCGCTGTGGTGGCCCCATAACAGGAGCAGCCGAAAGAAGAACAATTTATTTCATACAATGAACAGATGGAAGATAGAAGGATATTACAGGTATCTTTTTTTACTTACCTCTGAACACTGACTTTTATTTTACCTCTTCAGTCATGACACTAATTACATTCATGTTCTTTGATTCTATCTAAAAAAAAAAAAAAAAAAAAAAAAAAAAAAAAAAAAAAAAAAAAAAAAAAAAAAAAAAAAAAAACCTGAAGCTTAAAATGTTACAGACAGGCTTCTGGCTTCGGATTTTAGCATTAAATTGGAGAGAAGCCAAAAAAACAAGTTGGAAAACTTTGAGAAAGTGAAATGAAGTTGTCACTTTCATGGAGCCTAGACACAATTAGTCATTTTGGCACAAAAACTACTTACTGACTTCAAAGGCAAATAGATTGCTCTCGGAAATTTGACACTGAAAAACATTTCACTTTGTTTCTAAAATGTACTAATCCCAGCTCAAATAATCTGTATGTAAGACATCAAACACTTTTTTTTTTGTATACTACAGATATAGCCCAAAGCAAAGACAGGTTTGCTTGTACAATGTTTTGATAGAAAAGTTATTTGCAAAAGTCAGTTTCAGGGGAAATGTGTCCTTCTTTTCCTCAGTTTAAAGATGAAAAATAATGGATATTTTATCAGCTGTTCCACACACTGAGAAAGTTTAACTTCATTTCACCCACTTGGCTTGCCCTCTGAGTTATCATTAAAATAATCAGCCTCCACTTGCAACTACTTTAGATGGTCTCTGATTCTGCATGCCTTTGGGTTTGTAACAGAAAAGAGGGGGAAAAAAACGAAATGCATATCCAGGCCCAGAATCTAAAACAAAGTATTTGTAATGGAATGCATCTAATATTCAAAAAGTATGCCCAAGCAAACAGGAAGTAAGCCAATGCCTCATGAATGTTAAGCAAGAAAGCGAAATGCAAAACTAATAATGTTTTTGTCTCTTGTTGTGAAGCCAGGTGTTTTGTTAGAAGCATGTGTTACACACACAGGAATGATTTCCTTCATGAACTATGAAGCAGAAAACCAAGTCAAGTCTACATTCCGAAACACTGACTCTTTCGTGCGTTGGGGTATCAGTAGTAAACAATCCGCGATGGTCGTGAATTCTGCTGTCAAGAAGCATCAACTCACACACCGTATGGATATCATCATTGCACATCATCCTAAAACATGGGTTAATGGATCTGCCTCTATGCAAAGAACACCCTGGCCTCCCTGAATCCACACAATCTGCTCGCGAATTGCTGTTTGCTCTTCGCAGATTGCTATTTATTGTGATTTATCAGTAACCGTCACTAAAGGTAGAAGCATGTCGCGTCTATAATCTTTCACAGAGGCATGCAGGCATGCAGCTCCCCATAATAAATGCACAACCTGCTACCCCCTGGGAGTGATGCAAAGACAAACATTTCTGTATGAAACACCGTCTGGCATGGCCTGTGATTTCCTTAAGGGCATCCTGAATCTGATAGGCTTCATGGCAGCTCAGAAGGGAAGCTTCAGTGCACATTTACAAATACCCGCACATATTGCTTTATAGTGCTGCTTGGGAACGTGGGGCGGGTGAACGTAAACAACGGAATACATCACAAACAAAGACAGCGTCTGAAAATATATTGCAACTCAGAATAAAGTCCTATTCAGATGAGCGAAGTTGTCCGGACATATGTGTGTTAAGATGACATCTACAGTAATTCTGATTGATTTGCATTGGATAAGCAATCTCTGAATGAATTACATTGATGAGAGTGTCTTCATAATTTACAAATGCTCGCCACATGAAAAAAAAAAATTCCATGTGTATTACATACATCTCATTTTTATACAAACTGAGTGTTCTGACCTTTATTTTAGATTGCAAAATGACATCGAAATGATCATTACAAGATAATAAACCAAATATATGATTATGAAACCTATTTCTAGACATTTAAAATAGCTTGAATTGTTCTATTGGTTCTATTTATTTTTTTTTTTTCATTTTAAGCATTTATTTAAGCAGCTAATTTATTTGCCTATAGAATACGAAACTTTAAAGCTGGAAATAAAGCTGTAAAAAAAAATCACCTAAAAACAGGCTGGCTAATCTTATATTTGATTTGTAATCATCTCATAATAAGAAATATTAGATCAATTTGCCCATATTTACACTTGCTGAGATATCATTTATCGCAACGTAACTTGTTGTACACGCATCCCGCACACATGACACTTGATCATTAGTAGGTCACATGACTATGACATGAATGTAGGCTATAACTATTCTAGGAACGTAACTAAAAACCCCTGGAAGTCATTTTAAATGTCTATATTTTATTGTTCTGCTGTAACACTCAGTCAATACTCGGTTTCGTTTTGGTTTCAGCGGGAGACGATAGAAGAGAGCACTTCCTGGAGTGACTTTTTACTAACGTATAAATTGGACAGGATATATATCACCCTAGGCCATTTTAGAGAAGATAAAATACAGCATACTCTTTCCAGACGCGTGCTTGCACAGTCCGTAAAAATTAAAGACATGACGGATTTAGATGGGACTAAAATCCCAGATATATTCCACTAATACTTACATTACTTTCCCATATAAAACTAATTCAAGCTGGAATGGAGTATAAGTATAAAAAATAAATGCAGTCTGTTGGAATTATTTATGAATGGACATTTTGACAGATGTGACCATCCAAGTTCAGATGTACTGTAGGTCACCCCAAAGGCCCTAACGAAACAGCAGACTCAGAAAATATAGCATTGGAGCAGGGCGAGAGCCTGTGGCAAGTTGCCAAATCCCCTACTCAGAATAAAAAGAGGAGGACAGCAATCACATGCACCGTCTTCTGAACAGCTACCATCTTAAAGCACAACACGTTTTCTTATTTATTGACCTGGAAGAGCCAGAGACAAGCCCGAAGCAACACACACACACACACACACACACACACACACAGACACAAACACGCAGCCAGTTCACAATTAGCGACACACAATTTGCCACTTCAGAAAGCAAACGGCAACATTCCAGCTATTTAGCCAAGGTAATACTGTAGGTAGGAGCTGAGCATTTATCCCAGCCTCCAAGCCTCAAAAAAAAAAAGCAGGAAGGGGGAAGGAGACACTGTGCAGAAGGACAGAGTCTGTATCTATACTGTCAGCTTGCATAAACCACTATTAATGCAGGAAGGGTACATGGGGTTTACATTACAAAAACATCTGCTACCTGCAGAGCCTAAGTGCTTTGTGACCAGATTTGAGCAGAATCCATACAAATACAGTGAGATCCAAATATGTGTGGAGAAGCGGAATTGATTGAAGTGCTAAATATGACAAGCTATAGCTTAAGCACGCATTACGCATGCAGGAAATGCAGTCAACCAAGGAATATCTAATCCACATATATTTGTGTTTGAAGCCATTCGGATCATTTCCACGCTATGACAAAAACATACTTATGGCTGAACAAAAAGTGCTGCCAACCATGAGCTAATGCTTTTCCTATATGGAAGAAAGAAAGCACAATTTCAGGAAGACAGCTTTCATATCTTGTAATGTATTAAATGGGCCTGTCTGATAAAATCAGATGGTGGCAGATTCAGCATTCACCCTGATGGCCTATCACACTCACCCTCAACATCACCTTACAAAAGAAAGTTATCTCCAGATATGTACTCAGCGACAGCAGGGCAGCAGCCGTGTCTGTTGCTTCATAAGAGTAGCAATTAACTTATCAGCATATTGTCCTTCACTGTGTGTGAGAATGAGAAGCAGTGTGACTCATGCGCTTGCTGCCAAACAAAGCAACACATCATTAGCGTCAGATAGTTTTAATGAGTAACTGTCCGGGTTGGAGAGAAACTGTATGCAGAGGGTATTTTCAGAATAATGCAAATATGTGAAGCATGAGAATCCATTAGCTACTTTACAAACAGGTCATGAGCCAAGTCATTGCTATAAAATAATGTAGCAGCACAATTAGCAAGCATGAACATCAAGCACAGTTTATAGCATGTAAAATGCTGCCCATTAGACAGGTGTGTATTGCCAAACATTTGTGTCATATTACTACCTGAACTACACATCATTAACACATGGCTACAGGATCTGCCTCTTTTTACAAAGTTTTGCATGCACTATGTGGGCAGAACTGTATGTACTGTCAATATGATTGCATCACTGCTAGCCAGCCGTCACAGTGGGTCATATCCTGCTGAGGGGGTGGCTGCCCCGCTAAATGTTCCATCGGAACATTATCCATCGTGATCTGCCACATTTGGATTACAGGCATTCCTCAGAGTTTATCACAACTCGTCACAGCCAAGGGTCAAGCAGACATCAGCAATCAGAGAAGCTGCCAGGCCTTAGCAGTGGACACACAGAGTAGTTAAATAATACACGGTACAGATTGCTGTTGGTGTCTCAGGGACCACTCATGACTGCAGACCCATTGGTTATCTTCTTTTAGTCTTATGCTGCACAAGTTTGGCCTTTCAAAAACATTAAACACTACATTAAACAGTTTTTGTTTCTCATACCTCAACACCTACCATGAGGGCCACACTGCTTCCATACTGACGTTTTACAAAGGTAACGTTATATAAGGTAGCTTTACATTACGTTTCCCTGGTTAACACTGGAAATACTTGATTGATTTAAATGTTCAGCCAATCAAGGAGTGAAATGAAAACCACAATGATCAATATGAAGCAACTTCATGAACAAGTTTGTAGTTACCGAGGCTGAAAAGCAAGTTCCAATATTTATACTTGGAGACCAGACTTTAATAAGTATCAACATTTAGCAACTACTGATTATTAATGGTTTATTATTTATATTTTATTAATGCTGAGGTATTTTGCTAATGCAGTAAATTATATTAGTTAAGAGAACCTTTTCGCAACAGTATTGCCTCCTATCCTGTGGTTTACAAACTCCTGTTTTCGGATTTCTACAATTTCTACAAACTACTTCTTCCAATCTGAAGTCTACAAGTTTTTGCTCCTATCTTCATGTTTACAAGCTCCTGCTCCTATTCAAAGGTCTACAAACACCTGCTTCCATCCTAAGCACCTGCTCCCATGCAGAGGACTAGAAGCTCCTTCTCACGTTCTGAAGTCTACAAGTTAATGCTCCTATCCTGGGATTTACAAGCTCCTGTTTCCATACTGAGGTCTACAAGGTCTAAAAGGTCCTGCTTCCATCCTGAGGTCTACAAGGTATAAAAGCTCCTCCTTCAATCTTGTGGGTTACAAGGTCTACAAGCTCCCATTTCCATTCTGAGATCCACAAGCTCTTGCTTCTTTTCTGAGGTCTACAATATCTACAAGCTCCTGCTCCCAACATGTGGTCTACAAGGCCTGCAAGCTCCTGGTTCCATCCTTAGACATACAAGGTCTACAAGCTCCTCCTTGCATCCTGAGAGGTCTACAAACTCCTACGTCTATCCTGAGGTCTATAAACATTATAAAAGTATAACAAAGTATAAATATTAAAAAGATATACTCTATTTTAATATTTTATTGATAGAAATACTGACATAAATATGGGGTTAAGGCTCCAAAAAGCTATGGCTGTTCAAAGAGTCTACCATACACATGATTTATTAAATCCGGAGTATTCTAGGTAGGAGGTATTGGGTTATTTGTGGCTGTAAGCAAACAAGCATGATGTGTGATGCATGAAGAGAGAGAGAGAAAGAGAGAGAGAGAGAGAGAGAGGTGATAGGTTATTACATTATCACTGCCTTGAGCATTCCTGATTCAAACCGTAAAGATAAGATCACCAGACACCTGAGAAAAAAATGATAAAAGAGAACAATTTCTAATTCTCTCACAACAATATATGAGAGAAAGGATTGGTGAGTGGGGTTTAAAACATGAAAAAAAAAAAAAGTTTGTGTTTGGAATTTTGGGTTACTTAAAGAAAACAGGAAGATAAGGCAAGAAAACTAGAGAAAGAAAAGAAAAAACAGAGTTCCACATTCAGAAAATCTTAAACATACTACTCTGATGATGTAAAGCCAAGACTCAGCAAATCAATATGCTGAACAATAGTCTAGTAATCTTGCACTGATAATAGTCTATAAGACCTATATGACCTTTTACTTCAAATCGGATCTCAAAGTTATCCATTATTAGAACCTTCATCATCCCATATGTCAAGCTGATGATGGATTTCAAAGAGTTCATCCAGGCCTTCTCCATCAGCTGGGTGAAGATGAGGCAGTGAGTATGCCCCAAATTACAATCCCATATTGCTAGTTTATAAAGTCTTAGCAATGCATGTGGGATTGGAATTTGAGTGGGTCACGCCATCCTGCTTTCAAGGTAGACAAACTTGGACTGGAATCACTTTTGCACCAGTCTGGATTGTATCCGGACATCCTCTGCACACACGTCAGCAACTGGAGATGAATTAACAGCATACATCTGGATGACCAGGTGTGGATGCACTGGTCTTCAATCATACTGACGCAATCAGCGTTTTTGGGATTATGAGATGCTGGGTGAATTTAAGGCAAACTCATACTGCAAAGACCTGTATGAATTTGATTACCTCTAATAACAGCAAGAATATTTGGATTCGGGTTGTTGATGAAGTTACTAATAACTGATTAATAAATACTTGTTTTGTTTCTCATGATTTAATGATAAAGGTCCGTAGCGGTCTTTTGAAAACGTTAATAGAAAAGGTTAGCGGATAAGCAACTAGCATGACTGAATGACGATAATGGTTACATTTTAATGCCAAGCCATTAGTGGCTATAAATAAGACAATTCAAAGTGTTTATGTTTTGCTTCGTAGTGGCACTTCATGTTACCACTTTGGGCTAATGCCATGGACGATGAGAGGAGACATCTGTTTTGAACTTCTTTGTCTATTTGTCTTTATGCATTCTTTTTCTATCATTGATTTTTTTTAAAAAGCCAAGCCATGTCAACAGTTCACTAATCAGACAAGAGAGAGCAAATAAAATTAAAAATCTATGAAGGTCTGTGAAAGTTTTTTTTTATTTTTTTAATCATTTGTTGGTTCTGCTAGAGCATTTTTCTAAGGACTTGGTTCAGTCCAATGGAATACTTGCAGGCTGTTTTTTTAAGAACTAAAATGGACCACCTGAGGTCAGAGGATAAGGTCAACCTATAAGGTTAATTAATGATTTAATAGGTTGTCTCATATACGTATTCAAATTTGCTTATTATGAAAGCGACCTGAGATAGAAAAAGCGGCCGCAACCACCTGAAAACTCGGGACAGGTGGTCCGTTCAAAACATTCCGTCTAATGGACCATTCAGTGAAGGAACTTTAATAGTGGTATTAAAAGGATCATTTGTTCTCTGACAGTATAATTCTGTACAAATCCAAGTAAAGCCAAGGTAAGAGAGAATAAATTTCCATGATTCGCATTCCTTTATCTGAATTCTTTTACGTCTCGTCTTTAATTTGTTTGCGAAGAATCTGTCCTTTGAAGTTCTCATCCCATTGCTGTAAACACATGATGAGGAGTTCATGAAGGACATTACCTGCATTTCCTGTCATAAACTATTCCACATGCACATGGCAAGCTGTTCTTTTTGGAAAGCCAGAAAGGCCAGACTGCCAGCTTTCAAGCTGCACTCACTGCTCAGTCCATCTAGATGAACACAATTAAGAATGCCAAGTCTCATTATTACTAAGGCTATAATCATCATTGAAAAGGTTTTATTATGACACAAATGGACTAAAATCTTTAGGCTGTTTTTTGTCAAGGTTGCAGTAAGACATCTGAAAGCACTCATTCAGATGTCTGACAAATTGTATAGCAGAATCATGTCAAACAAAGTCTGGGGTTTGTTTTGCACCAAAAAAGAGATGATGGGTAAATGAATAGTACCTGGAGGTAGAGCATTCTTTTGAATCGGCTCTCATTACTTTCTCGCCCCCTCACCCAGCCTGTTCTGTGATCTGCCTTGAATTGACTGAGGAAGGTCACTGTAAGGAGAGTCTCTACATACATGTGCGTGTGATTTAGAATAAATCTTCACAATGTTCATGCTCTCTTTCTCCTGCTTTTCATGAAGGCTGTCATACATGTGTCATGTTTCACATGATAAAAATGCCAGTGACAGTGCTCCTTGCTAAGATAATAGCCATGTAAATTGGCCGAAAGAACATATGTGAAAGTATCACTCTATTTTGCAAATGAACTCAGGCAGCCTCCTAGCTCATGACAGTGTTCTGTATGAAACCAGACTCCAAGGCCATCGAGGAAAAAAAAAAAAAAACACATTATGCCTTGCATGTGCGGCTATACGGAACTTGGTTTATATAACTTGTTGCATACATAATTGTTCACCACTCGTATAAAAATTTACTGTACGATGTCATGTAAAAATGCAGACAGAATCTTGATTAACTTGAACTGGTTGGTTGGATGGATGGATGGATGGATGGATGGATGGGTGGGTGGGTGGATGGACAGACAATGGATAGATGAACAAATGGATAGATGCTGGATAGATTACCAGATGGATGGATAGATGGATGGATTGGTGTGTAGAGAAAATGATGACTGGATGGATAAATGAATAGATAAATGGGTGATGTTGGATAGGTGAACAAACGCATAAATAGATGGGTGGTTGGGCAGATGAATGGATAGTTGAATGGATGGACAGATGAATACATGGATGAATGAATGTATGACTAGATGGATGAAAGGACAGATGGATGGACAAATGGATGAATGGGTAGATAGAGGAATGCTTGGACAAACAAACGGAAAAATGCTGGATGTACTCATAGATGGATGAATGGATGAACGGATGGATGGATGAACTGATGGACATGTATTTACTGACTGAACAATTGAGGTCTTGAGCTAATGGAATCGTTTTTTTTTTTTTCGGCACTTCTTGGCATTTGGGAATGATCTAGGCGAGCCGGTTAATTTCAAATAACACAAAGTTTACTTATGAAATATGAAATACGCTCATAAACTTTAACTAGAGTGGCTAGTAAAATTCACCAAGCTTTCATATTAAAGCACCTCAAAGCATATTAAAACATATCTTGCAGTCTGTACTGTAATGAGGTTTTCAGGGTGCTTCTAGCTCTGCACAAATGTCATTGGTAAATGAGCTGCCATTGCTCTATATTCTTAATGGGAATTTTTGTTCCTCTTCTCTTGCTTAATGGAAAAATCCATTGGTGGATAAATGGCTGGTGTGTGAGGCAGAAAGGCAGGCATTATCATCCTGTCTTGCTCGTGAGCTAGTAGCAGCCAAATAAAATATGACCCCCTGTCTGTACTCTTCCGTGCCAGCTCTCGTGTCACCTCCAACCCCTGGCCTTTATTTAAGAATTGGATGCTCCCGGAGAGACAGGCCCCTAATGGAAACAGTTTGTCACTTTTTAGGAAACATGGCTGTGCTAGCCAGAAAGCCTCCATGCTGGGAGAGACGATGGACTTATCCTTGTCACAGAACCTTGGTTCAAGCTCCCCTCTCATCACACACTTTTATCATCAGCATCACCTATGTCTAGTTTGTTTTATCAAACTGCTGTTGTTTGCTCAGCCCAATCCGTGTATGTGGGTATACTCCTTGATATGTGTTGTGCATTTCTAAAGTCTCGATCTCTGTCTAAAATTCATATCTAGTTACAGTTCTTACTGGAACTGAGAACCTTCTTGATAGTCAGCATTTTATGCTACTGATTCTTGGAAAAGTTTAAAAATGCATCTCCAGTTTTCACAGGGAGACCTTTAAAGGTTGTAGATGGTGGCAGCAACCGCACGCCATATGTTACTCTTTGACCCAAGCAAATCTATACTGAAGTGTAAGCACTGCATGGCACGGGACTGCTATGCCTCTGCACTCCTGCATAGGAAGGTAGCATCCAGCAGCTGCAGCCCATTCATCTGAATCAACGAAAACATCTATAAATGTTGTGAAACATATGGTCCTGCTAGCTTTCCTCTGCTGCTACAGTAGGTACAGATTTCGAGAGAAAATTTTAAAACTCCTCATCCATGTTTTCACTGTATATTTTCTGTAAACATCACTGTTTCGGTCTAATTTTACAGAACTCTAAAGTAGGGAAGCACCAATACGGATACTAGTATTGGATACCTGTCTAACACCGTGCTCGTGTACTCATAGTTTTAGTCATAAAATATGCTCTGTTATCAATATCAGAATAATACGACGTGATCCTATGCGATATAAGCCTAGTGTACATTGTCATGCTAAAGAAACAGATATTAACAGGTAATTACAGCAATCTGGATGAATTTTGATTAATGATGGCACATTAATCACACTGTCACATCATATCTGATGTGGGTATCATAGCATTTAATACCTTACATACTATTTTTTATATTTTTACATACTATTTTTATGAACATGGTATCACCGGATACTCAATATCAAAATCAGTATTGCTGCAGCAGACTCTGCAAAAAAAAAAAAATATCAAGAGGAGGTACTACAGCATCTTCCTTCAATACACGTAACCTGATAAAACCTCTTAAACATGAAACTCAACCAAACAGCAACCAACTCTGCAGCAAAAGCTAGCTAGGTGAGAAAGAAGTCTACAGATAACCCTATTAGTGAAAATAATAGCAGTATATTGTTCTTGACAATCAGCCACTAGCATTTCTCATCTTTCCCATCACTGGCAATGATGGATTCTGATGCGGTGAATACAATGATATGTACTTTACTTATTCCAAAGTGAAATAAAATCCTTTCGTATCCACTGCAACCCTGTTTGCACCACGGTTACTAATGTAGCTAGCTAATTATTATGCCGTTCTGCCGCTTGTTTCCCATTGTGGTGTGGGTGGGTGGAGTTTACCAGTTTACACCAGAGGGGAAGCACAGACCTTCAGAGAAACGCTAACGCTAAATTTCTTCGGGAGCTAATATTCTAAAAGTGGCATGACTGTGATATGTAGTATGCAGTAATTTTTATTTCCCATAGGGCTTCTTGCATTTAATCTCTGCAAGTATTGCGTTAATAATTTCTAATAAGTTTTGTCTGGGGAAAAAACTAACATTTTGAAACACCAAAAGGAAAATTATCCATTGAGTATATTTCCTTCAGTAGCAGAAGGACTTCCACATCTGAATATCTACCACACACACACACACACCCACACACACACACGCACACACACACACAGCACTGTGATAGCAAGTGTTAGCAGAATCCATTAATCACGATTTCTTTATTTCCAATGGGCAAGAGCACTTAGTGGAAAAACTGTCACTCCAGGCTTCTGAAAGCAAAGATATATCACGGACTGTGAGCATTAACACGGCCGAAACATTAGTTGGTCTTGATTTAGGCAATCATGCATTTTCCACACAGATAATTGCCACATTGAGAGCGTCAGCAATTAGTTTTTAGAAGGCAGGTAAATGAACAAACTAGCCTCATTAGTCCATTAAAAAAGAAATTAAATATATCAAAGCGCTACAGAGTCTAGGTTCTGGATGTGGATTTGCTTTTGAATGAGACCAGGAATGGTCATGTTGAAGTGTTTTCATTAATTGCTATTTGTTTGGCTTCTGTGCTAAGTGTGATCTGTTGAAATTTGATTTGAAATGCGATAGAGCACCACTTACGTTTACAGGGTGTAAATTGAGACATTTGTTAAATCGTAGCTGACTATATGGCCACGCTGGGAATTGCATCCAGGCAAACTAAGGTTACACAGACTCTTTATACCAAGAAGCAAGACAAGTGGTTTTAAGAAACTTTTCATATAATTTATTAAGTAGTAGTGGAATCTCTTTAATCTTGAAGATATACCAGTAATTTGCAAAAACAGCTTCTTTAATTAGAATGGTTGACAAGTGTATGGCTGTATGAGTGAATGCATTGTTAATGTACACTGCCAGCCATATGTTTGGACACAGTAGATATATTTTTACTGTCTTTTTGACATTTTGATAAAGACTTATGGTTGAATTGTGTTTCAAATTTTATTAGTGAAGTTAACATCCATGTGTGAATAAATGTCTGCACCCAAATGCATTTAATTGGTTTGTTTAACAATTTTCTTGGTCATTGCACAATTCCAAAGCGTTAATGTCTTCATTATTATTTTATACTCATTAACTTAAAATAGTAGAAAATAGTAAATATTGAAGAAAACCCTTCTATGAGCAGGTGTGTCCAAACCTTTGACTATCAGAGTCCAAGAAGAAATAAATATATGCACTCAACATCTACTTTAATAGGAACACCTGTACACCTGCTCATTTATGCAGTTATCTAATCAGCCAATCATGTGGCAGCAGCACAATGCATAAAATCATGCAGTTAAAGGTCAAGAGCTTCAGATAATGTTCACATCAAACATCAGAATGAAGAAAAAGTGTGGTCTCTGTGACTTCAACCATGGCATGGTTGTTGGTACCAGGTGGGCTGGTTTGAATATTTCAAAAAACGCTCATCTCCTGGGATTTTCACACACGACAGTCTCAAGAGTTTACACAAAATGGTGCAAAAAACAAAAAAACATCCAGTGTATGGAGGGTCTGCAGGCTGAAACACGTTGTTGATGAGAGAGATCAGAGGAGGATGACCAGACTGCTCTGAGCCAACAGGAAGTCTATAGTAACTCAAATAATCACTCGATGAAAAAATGGTGGGGAAAAAACCATCTCAGAAAGCACAACACCTCAAACCTTGAGGTGGATGGGCTACAACAGAAGAAGACCATATCAGCTTCCACTCCTGTCAGCCAAGAACAGGATTCTGATGCTATCATGGGTACAGACTCACCTAAACTGGACAAAGACTGGAAAAAGACCAGGTGATTTCTTTTCTAATCTTCAACTGTCCAGTTTGGGTGTGCCCATGACAGCCTCAGATACCTGATCTTGGCCGACAGGAGTGGAACCCAATGTGGCCTTCTGCTGTTGTAGCCCATCCACCTCAAGGTTCGAGGTTTTGTGCATGCTGAGATGCTTTTCTCCTCACCACGGTTGTAAAGAGTGATTATTTCGGTTACATAGATGTTGGCAGCTTGAACCAATCTGGCCAATTTTCTCTGACCTCTCTCATCGACAAGGTGTTTCCACCCACAGAACTGTTGCTCACTCAGTGTTTTTCGTTTTTCGCACCATTCTGTGTAAACTCTAGAGACTGTTGTGTGTGAAAATCCCAGGAAATCAGCAGTTTCTGAAATACTCAAACCAGCCCATTTGGCTCTAACAACTATGCTACAGTTACAGTCACAGAGATCACACTTTTCCCACATTCTGATGTTAGATGTAACATTATCTGAAGCTCTTCACCTGTGCATCTGCATGATTTTATGCATTGTGCTGCTGCCACATGATTGGCTGATTAGATAACAGCATGAATGTGCAGGTGTACAGGTGTTCCTATTAAAGTGGATGGTGCATGTAAAAAAAAAATAAATAATAATAATAAAAATAAATAAATCTAGGACGAGAATATCTGGGGACCTATTACAGAACTACACCAACCACATGTGTATGCATAGCACAGCAAGGTGAACAACACACCCAGGTGATCTGGGAAACATTTACATAAATGAATGGATTAACCCACCCAAGGAAACTAGATTCTGAACTAGAAGCATTCAGCTCCTACTATAATTAGTTAGGCAAAGCAAAGAATCTAGGTAGCAGGGCATTAAAATATTCATTCATTCATTCATTCATTCATTCATTCATTCTATCCTGTATCCTGGTCAGGGTCATGGTAGCTCTGGAGCCTATCCTGGGAACATGAGGCAGGAATACACCCTGGATGCAACTCCAGTCCATTACAAAGCATAAAATAAATATTAGAAAGCAAATGTTGTTGCCTGGACTATTACTCCTAGCAAGAGAAGAATTGCACGCTAATTCTCAGAACAATGGTTCAATTGGTCACAATATATATAAGAAAGAATCCTCTCTTGGAGGAGCTGTGAAACACATAAAAGGATGCATGCAGCAGGCGGCCAGTACCCTTTTCTACAACACGCTACAAATACCAAACACATTCAGGGAATCCTAAAAATAAAAGACAAAACAAAATGCAACAAAGCCAAGCAATAACTAGTAAGAGTGAACTACAGCCTGCTAAAGACAGAAACAAGAGCCTCTAAATGAGGAAAAGGATATGCTACGCTCCATAAAGAGAGGCTAAAAAGGCAAAATGTAAGCCCCTTAAAGAGACAAAACAAAGGCTTCTTAGAGAGGCAAAACAGCATCGCTTTCACGATGCAATGAGCCAAGCACTAGCACAGTCGATTTAACTCATCCATGCTATAGGCATGTACGCTAACCTACTGACTTTTTCAGACTCATATCATACACAAATATATCATGCATTAAATATTAAGCATGAAATATTAAGCATGAGTCAAGGACTCTAACTTACAGTGTCATAAACCAGAGAAACCAGTACAACAGTGTTGTACCAGAGAAATTGAATATTAAGCAAACCTTCAATCTTTAACCCCTATTAGCCACTGAGGGCTCATTGTTAGTAAATAAATGGTAACACAAAAAAAATCTGTGAGGTAACTCTTTAAACTGTTAACTGAAACTGAGGTAAATATAGGTTTGGAATTTGAGGATTTACAGAATTGAAATAAAGTGAACACAGCGAGTTATACTATACAGCCAAAGGTTTGTGGACACCTGACTATCACATGCGCTCCTTTGCTGTTATAATAACCTCCACTCTTCTGGGAAGGCTTTCCACTAGATTTTGGGAGTGTGGCTGTGGGGATTTTTGATCATCAAGCTACAAGAGCATTAGTGAGATCAGACACTGATGTTGGGTGAGGAGGCCTGGGGTGCAGTCTGTGTGCCAGTTCATCCCAAAAGTGTTCAGTGAGGTTGAGGTCAGGGCTCTGTGCAGGACACTCGAGTTCTTCTACTACAACCTTGGCGAACCATGTCTTCATGGAGCTCGCTTTGTGCACAGGGGCATCGTCATGCTGGAACAGGTTTGGGCCTCTTAGTTCCAGTGAAGGGAAATTGTAATGCTACAGTAATACAAAGACATTCTGTAGAATTGTGTGCTTCCAACTTTGTGGCAACAGTTTGGGGAAAAAACACATAGGGGTGTAATGGTCAGGAGTCCAGAAATCTTTGGCCATATAGTGTAGCTTTTTTCTTGCTAAACTGGTAAGATATTTTAGTTACTTTCTAAATAACTAGCTAACTAATGAAATTATAGTGGGCCAATTGAAGCTGTGTTAGATAGCTAGATAGCTGACTTTAGCAGGCTAGTTTATTGAGTGTGTTTATCTGTTTAAAAATCTAGCAAGCGTCTATCCTCACACACTTTCTGGTGCTCCCCTTTCTCCATCCTTTTACCTGTTGCAGTTAGATAACTACTCAGGTTGCTAACAGTAGAATCATTATGTGTTTCTCTAGCGAGGCTGTTCTAAGGACCCACTCAGGGTTCTAGATTTCACATTTTTGAAGAGTGCAGTTTCCTAAAAGAGTTTCATTTGGAACTCTCTCTGAAAATCAACTCATTTATCATGATGCTATAAATAGAACCTTAGTGAATCCCCTAGAGGGACAAGCTGAACAAGTTTCGCTTTGACTTAATGTAGTGTAATAGTGTAGTGAAGGAGTTTTACTTGAAACCATTTCTAAAAGGAAAACCATTTGTTGTGGGGTTCTGTATAGAATCTTACAGGCCCATTATGGGGAAAAGCCTTAGAATCTTTAAGGGTTCAAGATTTAAGCTTTTTTTCTAAGAGAATAGCTTTCTAAAGGGGTTCATCCCTCGATGATAAGGAAATCCACTGTTCTATATAGAACAGTATATAACTTTTAGTCTTCCCCAGACTGACAAAAGTGAACTACCTAGGGTGCTAGTTTAAGTTACACACTTTTACATCATAAAAAATGGAAAAACCTGAAAATATTAAATTTGTTTAAATCAATCTGGTAGTTACATACCAGAAACAAAACCAGCATGGCACAGAATAAATATCAGTGACAGTTATTCCAGGAACTCCAATCTACAACCTAAACAAATGTCATGCAACAAAAGAGAAAGGATAACAGGTCCAGGCTAATTGCCTCTGCTCCTTTACCTTGTCTATCATTCTGAAGCCAACCAATTAGAGATTTTAGTTAGCTCACGTGCTCAGAATAGGGCAGGAAAACTCCACCCTGAAAAAAAAAAACATTAAATATGTTTGTACTGATATATTTGTGATGTGCTTAGCAGGTCTGGTGCTAATTTGTTGGCTGGTGCTGTTTTTTCGTTATTCCTATGAGAAGTTCTCTGCCACTCTGATGTCACAGGGGGACACTGCAATGGTACACTGCAGATCGGTTGCAATGGTACTTAACAGGATAAAAAAAAAAAAAAAAAAGAAATTCCCAAATATAAATGATAACAGTCACTGTTAGCTTTTAAGAAAAAGTGCAAGAGCTTCTTTTCTCACTCGGTATTTTGCGCATTAAAAAATGTGGAGAAATCCACCATAGAAATAGTGAAGACCACAAATGCTGGACTCAAAGATCCACCATGCAATGCAGGTATACAATGCAGCTGTGCCGAGGTATAGCAGAGATTTGGTAGAGATGAAGCAAGGGCTAAAACCCTTGCAGCAGGTAGTTGAATGGCATTGAGGGTAATGTATTGAAGTAAAAAAAAAAAAACAGAGCAAAATGTAAATTATAAAGATTATAAAGATATAAAGGTATGCATGTTGTTATGCATGTTGTTTCCTTTACTGCTCTCCTTCTAGCGTGTTCAACTGCTCTGAGTAGATGTAGTTCATAGTTTCAGTTGTCTTGGAAGGAAGCATGTGTTAACCTTCAGATTCCTAAGACTACTGGGTGGGAATTGGTGTGAAAAGGCAAAGATGCACTGAAAGCACTGAAAAAATTGTTCCAGTCAACAAATACGGAAACCTGGCTACAAATAATTACAAGCAAGCGAGCTACTGGGGAGATGACCAAGGCCAAAGACATACCCCATTAGGTTAAAGTACTCAAGTACAGAAATTCTGTGAGTACTCAACAGCAAACACACTCCTGGTTAGTGTTTATCTACCATTATATACCCCATAATTATGCTAATTAACAACCAATTACCCGGCTGATGAGCCTGGAAGCTGGGACAGACTTCAGGGACAATCTGATGAAAGTCTAATGTAACGCTCATGTTATCACGATTGTGGTCATTAACATATCAGTAGTGAAGGCTGTTCGATGTTAATTAGCATAAAGGTCAGCATGGCCGGTGTTCCTTTAAGATGCACACATTTATTCAGATGTTTAACTTAAGACCTGGTCTAATTCCCCTTGACGTTGTTTGAGAGGGAGAGTAAACACGTCTAACATAGAGTGATCTCTCTCCGGGGGAAGGTTCTTGGCATGGGGCCCTGCCTTTTTAAGCACTCTTCACAGGGAGCTGTCAAATGCTTACTGACATTCCCTCCATCCAGTTCATTTGGCTCTAACAAGCCAAGGGAGAGTTAGAGGCCCAAATGATGACAAATGCTTCATCTCGCATGCAGCAATACGTTTCCATACTAATAAGATAGCACTGATAGCATTTTGTGTTAGATCATTGGAGCTTATAGTAAATTAGATACCTGCTGCAGGCTTTTGAGTCGCTCATTAATTGAAAAAAAAAAAAACATTGATAATGAAATAGGATCAATTCAGCAGGATAGAGGAGGGATAATATGGTTGAGTGCAAAAGTTAGCATCCCCCATAGGTTTTGAATTGAAAAAGAGAAATTGATCGTGTATGTTGTATTCATTCATTTTTTGTTTTGAAATTTACATATATATATATATATATATATATATATATATATATATATATATATATATATATATACACACACACACATATACACAAACATACAATTTAGTTTCTGGCTATAACACAATAAATATTACAAAAAGCTCTCATATTTCTCCTTTGCTCGGTTTTCATCATTTTAGATTAATTTTGGGGCTAAAATGAATTAATAATCTTGAATGGTCCTAATGTAATCAGCAATTATTAGGTAGCTAGTAATGAGAAGAGGGTAGATTAAAGATTGCCGTTAGTGCCTGATATACTGCTAATACGCATCGGTTCGTGCTTTTTAAATATAGCACAAGAAAAATATAAAAAATATAAAGAAAGATAACATTGAGGCTGAAGAAATGCAGCATTTTCCAGATAATGCAATTTAAGGATATTTTAACTACCTCAACTTAATTTCTGCATATACTGATCCCATCTTTATCATATCTTTTCCAGAAACAGAGTAAGGTTCCAGAGTACACATCATAACCAGATAAAGAGCATGTAAAATAGCCCAGTGGACTTCCAGAAATATACTGCAGTGTGGAGTTTTCAAATTTCGATTCATGAGTATTTGATTTCTAGACTTTGTGTAGTGAAGAAAGTAGACACAATTAGACACAAGTCAATATTTATTTTATTTTATATATGCTTATTTATGTGTGTGTATATATATATACATATATATATATATATATATATATATATATATATATATATATATATATATATATAATTTTATGGAAAAAAAATTCCTGTTTTAGTGTGTTCCTTGTTTTTCTATTTTCATTTTGAAGCAAAAATTGAATGAACGCAATGTACATGGACCAGAAACATACCTCCATATTTCAATTTTATCTACAAAAACACACAATTCCAAATTGATAGAAAGTAATGAAATGGAGCTGTGTTCTGTTACAAAAGAAGAATCAAATGCATAATGCAAAATCAACAGAAAAAAAATATTTTGAGAAAGGAAGTTTTGTCATGAATCTCCTGGTCTTCAAAAGGCAGAAGACATCTGGCAGAGTTATAACGGATATGTCAGGAAGAATGGTGAAGATTTGCCAAGCAATCTGGAAGAGTTAGAACAGCTATATAAAACAACGTGCAGGGGAGGTGTGGAGTGAATACGACTGCTGAGAGGATTCAAAAGCTGCTCATATGACACAAAATACAACTTATTAAAGAAAACCTATACTGGAAAATGCAGACGTTTAAACTGATACCATTGTCACTATTTATATCTTAACACTATTTGATGTTACGATGCTTGTCATAATGAAGAAACATCTGTGAAACCTACCACACTAAATGCTGCTATAAGTTAAATTATTTTGTCATCCTATTTCTTTACCTAAATTTGCACTCAGTTACATGTTTATTGTGCATTTCATATTAATAGTGCCTCATACATACTGCTGCCTCACTATGGCTTTTGAGGATGTATTAATTGGATTTAATGGAATGTCCTCAAGGACATAGCCAGGATAAGGAAATGGCAAATAAATATTCAATCACAGATGTCATAAAATTAAATGCGTGTGAATTGAAAACAAGCACTGTGTGCATGGCATTAGCAAGTAGTGCTCTTCTTTTTGCTACTGCTTGCAATAATTAATCACAAGAGGTGGCAGGCTCTCTCCAACAGAGCAGCAGCTGTAAATCCACAGTGCCTCAGTGAGACAGGTGCCCTCCAGCCGGTTCCTGTCTGCTGCTCCAGTAATGGTTTGTTTCTTGGTACTCTGGAAAATCAGCTTGCCCAATACCCTTGTGCAGCATCATCTCATCTTTACTAATTTTAGAATTTCGGCTGAGCATGAATTAGAAGTGAGACTGAAGTGTCACTACTCCCCACTGAATTGCATCATGATATGGTTTCCAAAAAAAAAAAAAAAAAAAAAAAGCCCAAAAGCAGGAAAGTGCCTTTGAGGTTTAAAAGAAACTTCACAGTTGTCCCTTTATTCTTTATTCTTATCATTAAAGAGGTCTGATAATATGTGATGTGATGACTGGTGTCAGTTTTTGGGTCATGCAAGGCCAGCTTGTCTTTTAGCCATTTAGTAAAAAAAAAAAAAAATATATATATATATATATATATACACACACACACACACACACACACACACACACACACACACACACACACACACAGAGTTAGGTCCGAAAGTATTTGGACAATGACAGAGTTTTTGTGATTTTGCCTTTATACACCACCACAATGGATTTGAAAAAAAAAAAACAATCAAGATGTTATCGAAGTGTAGACTTTCAGCTTTATTTTAAGAAGTTCCACAAAAATACTACAGGAATTACAGCCATTTTAAGCAAAGTACCTCCATTTTCAAGGGTTCAAAGGTATTTGGACAAAGTGACATAATTGTAAATATAACCATAATTTTAATACTTGGATGAAAATCCTTTGCAGTCAATGGCTGCCTGAAGTCTGGAGCCCATGTTCTCAAAACTCAAATTCTGAGTTTCCTCCCTGGAGATGCTTTGCCAGGCCTTCACTGCAGCCACCTTCAGTTGCTGCTTGTTTGTGGGTCTTTCTGCCTTCAGTCTTGTCTTCAGTAAGTGAAAAGCAGCTCTATTGGGTTGAGATCAGGTGACTGACTTGGCCATTGAAGAATA
>CM040983.1:8472284-8505988 GCA_022985145.1 Pangasius djambal
GTCAAAAAGTCTTGAGTTGCTTTCACAGTATGTTTAGGGTCATTATCCACCTGCACTGTGAAGCGGCGTCCTATCAGTTTTGTAGCATTTGGCTGAAATTCTACACTTTGATCACATCTTGATTGTTTTATTTCAAATCCATTGTGGTGGTGTATAAAGGCAAAATCACAAAAACTCTGTCATTGTCCAAATACTTCCAGACTTAACTGTATATATAAAATTATTATTATGTTGTTGTTGTTAATTTTTAAAGATGCTTGTGGTTGAAACACTGAAAAAAAATGTAATGCTAAAGCAGCAATACTGCTTAACATAGGCTAGGCATTTTGTATACTGGTCAACGATATCAAGTTTTAAATATTTCCCTAACAGCTTTCAGAAAATAAAAAGAAAACAGAGACAAAGTGGAGATACAGTATACTGAACGTACATATCATAGGTAGCTAGTTAGCTTTGTCATGGTAGCTTTACCTACCTAACTAAACAGCCAGCAGATGTCAGTTTATTGATTTCATACTGTAAATGTAGAAGAGTGATTTATAATGTGGACTAACTTAGGTAGTTCATGTGAGCTATAAAGCTAGAAAATTTTTTGTACTTATCAGTGAAGTTAAAGTTACACTTTGCCAGCTTGTGTTGTTAGCTCACATTATCATTTAGTTAAACCTTTAAGCATGGAGTATGTGGCTATGTTGCTGTTGTTTTTCTGAGGTAATGATGTGGTTTGTGTCACAGTTGCTATCACTAAATTTAGTGGGTGGACAAATTATAAATTCATTAGCTAGCCCACCGGGAAAGTGAAAGCTCCAACGCTTGCCCAATTCCATGTTATGGAATTCATAGAAGTCCAATTAACTAGGCTAATCAGTTGTAACCTCAAAAGTACGACAAGCGAATTATGTGCCATAATACAGACTGTGGAAAATAAGTGACAACCTTCATCTGTAAGAGGGATGACATTATGTAGCCATAGTCTTTATCCTCTTTTCAGCATGTCTCTGGTGATGAGATTTATCATGTTTGCACCATCAGCTAAAAAGCAGAAAGTCTTTAGATAACATTCCAGCTACGAGCTGTGGTGTTCTCTCGTTGTACTTAAAGACATTATTTGAATCTGACCAGCGCCTTCATTTTCGCTCTGTGAAGCATTGTGAGGTCACTGTGTGTTGTGTTAGCATTAGAGTTATATAACAGTTTTCATGTTGCACTGTACTGTCTTTTGCAAAACATACATACTCCTGTCAGCCAGAAACTGGCATCTGAGAGTACAGCAGGCACAGGTTCATCAAAACCGGACAGCTAAAGATTGGAAAAACATCACCTGGTCCAGTTTGGGTGAGCTTGTGCCCACTGTAGCCTCAGATTCTTGTTCTTGGCTGACGGGAGTGGGACGTGATGTAGTCTTCTGTTGTTGTAGCCCATCCACCTCAAGGTTCGACATGCTGGGTGTTTTGTGATGCTTTTCTGCTCACCCCGGTTGTAAAGAGTGGTTATTAGAGTTACCGTAGACTTCCTGTCCACAGAACTACCTCTCACTGGATGTTTTTTTGTTTTTCATACCATTCTGTGTAAGCTCAGATGACTGTTATGTGTGAACATTAACTAACGCTGTTGACCTGTTCCTGCCACATGATTGTGGCATGATGAGGCTGATTGGATAATTGAGCAGGTGTACAGGTGTTCAATAATCAGTGATTGTATATTTTTATTCTAAATCTGCCACTGTAAGAGGTACTAGATAGGTATACTTCATAAACTTGTTGCATATCTTAGGTCTAATACATATATTAATATTATACACTTACATAATATTAAAAAGTTTATTATTAATTCGCACTGATGGGAAATTGTTTTGATGTTCACACATGTACACTAATTCACTAATGAAATAAAGCTGTACTGAATATGCAACATTAATAAAATAAGAAAAAAGGAATAAATCTACTACTTAGATATACTTGATTATGTTTTTTTTTTGTTTTTTTTCACGTTGAGAGATATTTTGCTGCAATGGTTTATAGGGGTTAAATTATTTTAGTGGGACCAATTTTCAGGATCTCTCCAAGGGCCTGGGAGTCGCAGAGGTCGGCTCAGCTGTCGAAAACCACTGAGACTAAAGCATTTCCAGGCAGAGTTTATCACGGGGGAGGACTGGCTTTATTGATTTGTTTCATTAAAAGTCCATCCATAAAAGTGAAGAAACAGACTTTAGCCTTTACTCTGCTTAATCCGGCAGCATCACATACGGCCGTGTATATGGCGGCCAGGACCGGCTGATAAAACAGCGTTTGATTCTGCAAGTGCTATGAAATTTACCTTCCTGAGAATATGAGCAAACATTTGAATAGGCAGCTGTAATTAAATGCCTAAGATATTGAACCGGCATTGGTATTTATTAAAGGGACTGATAATAAAGAAATGAAAAAAATTAAACGGAAATAATACGTGCATATCGTACAGATATAATACCTGTTCGGTGTGAGGAGCTCATTCATCCTGGCTGTCGTACATGCCGTGCCGTGACTACAATGAAATCAGACAGGCGCATCCATCACTGCTTTACTAGTGGCATCCACTTAGTGTTTTCTATTAGTTTATTTTCTCTCTGTGCCTCTCATTCACACTCACTCTCACGCTCTTGCGCTCAGTCATTTCATAACACTGCTGGAGTTTATGTCCCTACACACACACACACACACACACACACACACACACCAGTCTCTTTCACTGGAAAATAACTAGAGAGGAAAGTGCTTCGTGTCAGACATGACTGTCTGTTTCTTTAACAAACAGGTGAAAAATACATCAGATTGGTGTCCTGGACAGAGGCTAGGTTGGAGATGAACTGGTGATCAGCTCCTGCATGAGTGACAGAGCAAGAGGTTGTGTCAGGATGATTCTGTGAAACAACAACTCTTCATCAGGGCAGCAAAAAGGCAAAGAGTCAGCCAACGGCCCAAACCCCGTCTGACCGAGTGTGAAAAAAAGGCGGCTGAAGTGAACACTGACCCCTGAGTACATCTGACAGTAAAACTGACTGCTTCCAGTTGAGGAAAGTCTGACACCTAATTTAAGAGCTTAGAGACCCTGAGGTCCTGCCATTTGCAGTAAACTTCAGAGACAAGGGTTCATCACAGGTAAAATTCAGGATTTTATACTTTTTTTCACCACTGTGACTACCTGGAAAAACATGATCCTTGGAATGATGCGTAATCCCAAATATCCTGAGAAGGATCTTGAGGAAATACATAAGCCTCCCAGCATTCATCATGCTAACAAATACTGCAGCTTGATGTTGCCAAACACATCTTGTTTGTTTTTGTTAAACTGCCACGTTCTCTGTGGAATAGCTAAAGCCCTCTATTTGATTTGATGAGATGCTGTCGCTATGCAGCAGAAGACACCAAGTCGATTTCCCTTTTGTCTGGTGGTCTAGGAAAACCCACCGGACGTCGCTGTGGCTGAACTGTGGTTTTTGTCCAAAGTTTTTGGCCAAAATTAGAATACCCAATTTTGGCCAAAAACATTGGACAAAAAAAAAACCCAGATATACCTCTGTTTTAAGAAAACATAAATATATCTTTTATACTTTCTAACCTTGTCTATGCTATTTGCCTATAAGGAGACGGTTTAACAAATGCGACTGTAAAAACATTCCGTCTGCCTAAAGATGTTTTAATCCCTAGCCTGCTAGATACATGTGTATAAATACCAGCTGTCAAATTATGTGTGATGCACACGCTGTGGAGATGGCAGCAGACAAGTCGTAATGTTTGAATGCCAATTTTAAAAAACGGGAAATTTAGCCAACAGAACAAAACGCACTGAGCTAATCTGTGATTATTTCATGATGGATGTAAGATGCAGACAGTGATCAGTCATGTGAAAAGCAACGGTGAGTCTCCAGTTTGTCAAATCTCATGATGAGATTTACTTCAGCAGCAGAGACTGGCGAGACTGATGTGGATGATGCTGATGATTGAAGTGATTATCATTTTCCTTCTAATCTTTGATAAAGTGTCACTAATGCTTTCCATAAACAGATTAAAAAGTTGTGTAGAGTAAGGCAAATAATAAATATGTCCACTTATTTTAAAAAATGAAAATGATATTATTATTATTATTATTATTATTATTATTATTATTAAACATAGAATGCCTGATGCATGGGTGGGACTACTGAATAGCCTGTTAGTGTAGGCTATGAACAAAGGCTTCTATAAATGGTCATATTTATTATTTCTTTATTGTATTTATTACACATGGCAACAGGCTATTCAGAATTCCCACCCATCCATCAGGCATTCCTGATGTTTAATAATACTAATATCCTTCATTTTAAAATGCATTATTATTATTGTTTTAAAAAAGGGTAAATACATTTTATAGACTATTATAACTTTTATTATAACATTTATATTAGAAACTAGATTTGGAGTCCTCTATAACTCAGATGTCATCTCTATATATTCTCAGTTGAAATTCTCTTAACCTGATTTAATACTAAAACAAACACCTGACCTTACTCTATATAACATCACCGTGTCGGTTTCAATTAGTGGAACTGGACTGAAATCCTTAAATGTAATGTTCTCCCTTTTCACTTCTGGGAGGTAACCAGATTTTAAAATGCTAGAACTATGGTAGAGATGCTGTATTTGCAAAAGAGAAACATATTTCAGTTCTGGAAAAATATTTTTTTTTAAAAAGATGTCATAATTTCACTATGTGAAGGGTTATCCTGGGCCACCACACATTTGTTTCTGTCTTGCACATACAGACACTTTTTTTTTTTTTTTTTTTACACTATCAGCAGTCACTCATTTAATGGACCACTTTTTGGCTCTCCAAGGACACCATAGTTCTCAAATCCTGAAGGCATCCCCTGCATTTCTCAACTGGTGGGAAAATGCTTGGCTTTCATCCCAACCAAATGCCAGCACTTTTGAAAGCACTGTTTCAGTCTGTAGCGGTAATTTCCAGCCCGCTGCGCGGCGAACATTTTAAATGACCTGTCACCAAGATTAATCCTGGCCAAGGCCTCTTAGGTTTCTCAACTGTGACTCCATCTAACTCCTTACATTATGTACTGTTTGGAGCTATTATGGTTTAATATTGTAGGCAGATGATTGTGTGCAGTACTGAATAATGTCAGGATGAAAGGTCAAAGCCATCAAACTGACTGGCATTAGTTGAATGGCAAAGAGTCTGCTCAACAGCAAGGTTTAAAGCATCTATAATTAAACATCAGGATTTTTAAAGGCCCTTGATATAGCAGGGGAACAGAAGGGGCGGTGTGAGCTAGGTAGTACACATTGCTGCTCGGAGGTTCCCTATGGTTTTTAATACACCTCTCTGTCAGTGCAAACAATACGATCAAACTCTATTACGTCTGAAAGTACTCCCCACCGCTAAGACGCATCAGTTCCCTGGTCTAAATCAAAAGTGAACTGTGAAAGTCAAGCAGAAAAAAAAATAATTAAAACTCAGGAATCATAATGCTAAATGAGTCCATTTTTAAAGCACAATTAATCCCCTAAAGAAAAAAAAAGCAAGAAAAATGATACTGCTCAAAATGACAACATAATGATAGCCTATTTTGTGCATAATAAATGTTTTACATTCATAGGTTATAAGCTTTGATCCATGTAGATATCTTATCCATGTTATATTTTCCCAACAGCGAGGTGACTCTAATAGCTGTGCCATTTGAAGAACATGTCACATCTAATACACTCTTCATTATTAACGATCTCTGTTTCACTTTCCAGAAGGAGCCAGAATACACTCGCTGGTACCGTTCGCTCTTTCGCTGTCTATCTGTCTCTCTATTGCTCTAAGCTGCAGATACAGATCTCAATCCACCATCCACTGTAGAAAATGTGAGGACAATGACGCCTTTATAATGGTATTATAAAAGACAACGTTCCTTTCTCTCGCTGATGGTACTTTGATTCCAAGATTTTTTTTAATAATACAGATAAGTCCTGCCAAGCCGTCAGAGATCACTGTTAGTCATGTTATCAGTGTGGGGGGAATTTCTGCAAAATCCTTTTCTTTTGTCATATATCTCACCTAGGATTGTCTTCTTATCACTCATTTGACTTAAAAAAAAAAAAAAAAAAAAAAAGGTCCCTGGATCCCACCAAGAATCATGTCTCATCCTTGCAGAGGGTGCCATTAATATTCAACACACTCACATTCACCTTAAAAGTTAGACTAGCTGTTTAAGACGAAATGGCCATGGTGTGACTATGATGAACTATAGTAGGGTGACAAATAATTAGAAACCAAGAAGGGCCCACTTTATGTGTGTGCATTTAGTTTTATATCATGCGGTGTTTGGAGGTCTGTCATGATGAGTTCCACTGCACATTTGTCATGCAGATAAGATCAATGCACGGACTGCGTTTCCCAGCTGTGAATTCTCCGGCGCAGATCTGGTGGGTAACCACTGTGGAAATGCTGTATTGGATGAGAAAAACTCTACTTAAATATATTTCAGATTTTCGAGTATGGGCAGGCAGCTACTTACAAGCCTTATGAATGTCAAGTTTACTTTATTGTTTTGTTTTATTTTTTCATATTGCAAAAAAGTTTATTTAGAGAAAGTCTAAATGTAGGTAATTCAAAATTTCTTCACTGCTGCACACATCATTCCAATTAACAATTTCATTTCACTGCATTTATAATCAGAACAGAAGTGTAATGCACATATAGAGCTATTTACCAACACTGAGCATACAAGTACATTTTACATTTACATTTATGGCATTTGGCAGACACCCTTATCCAGGGCGACTTACAATTATCTCATTTATTCAACTGAGCAGTTGAGGGTTAAGGGCCTTGCTCAAGGGCCCAGTAGTGGCAGCTTGGCAGTGCTAGGATTTGAACTCTCAACTTTCCTATCAGGAGTCCATTGTCTTAACCACTGAACTACCACTTCTCAATTTACTTCTTTAATTTACAAGTAAATTAAAAGACTGTCAAAAATGTAAAGGTAATAAATGTATGGCGGCCAGGGAAAACCCTTCACATAGTCAAATTCTGACATTTTCTACTACACTATATAGTCCCCCTCCTTGCCATTATAATGAGCTCCACTCTTCTGGGAAGGCTTTCTACTATTTTGGAGCGTGGCTGTGGGGATTTGTGATCATTCAGCCACAAGAGCATTAGTGAGGTCTGGGGTGCAGTCGGCATTCCAGTTCATCCCAAAGGTAATCAGTGGGGCTGAGTTCAGGCCTCTGTGCAGAATACTCAAGTTCTTCAACTCCAGCCTGAAGGGAAATTGTTCCAGTGAAGGGAAATCGTAAGGGAAATGTTACAGCATACAAAGACATTCTATACAATTAAGTGCTTCCATCTTTGTGGCAACAGTTTGGGGAAGAACTGCATATGGTCAGGTGTCCACATACTTCTGGCCATATAGTGCAATTCTATTTTAAAATAATAACTTAAACTGTCAGGTTATTATTAAAATTCCATTATGCCTCATTCATGCCTTCTTGTCTACATTCAGCATGCTGTCATGTTAATAAAGGTGGCCTTTACACCAGACTCTGGCAGTGCACAGACCCTGGAGTGGCTATTTAAAAAAAAAAAAAGTGCATTTTTGCATGGGGCCACTGGGATTTTTAGCTAGAAACTCTACAAAATAGAGTATTTCTGTGGCTACAGTAATACAAAGACATTCTATACAATTGTGTCCTTCCAGTTTTGTGGCAACAGTTTGGGGAAGAACCACATATGAGTGTAATGGTCAGGTGTGTACAAACTTTTAGAACTATGTCCAGTCCTAAATACTACAGGTTTTCCTGAACTGAAATATGTTCGTTTCTCAACCAGAAGTAAAGTTCTAGCATTTTAAAGTCTGGTTACCACTAAAAGTGAAAAGGACAAAGTTACATTTAAAGATTTCATTCCAGTTAAACTGAAAGAAGCCCCACCTATCTCTACATTTATAACCTAATCCGCTTATTTTATTCTACATATTTCATTACAAATATGCAACACAAATAGGTTAATGGACATATGTGGTGCAGCAAAAACTTTGTAAATAAATAATAATAATAATTTTGATTCTGTACTAATGTACCAAATCGTGTCATCTACAACACATTTTGGTGAGAGTGGATAATCATTAGAAGTCACAGCCAAATATAGTCTGTCTTATTGTTGTTGTTGTTGTTGTTTGAAATGAATGCATTTCCCCTACAGCAAGATCTCACACTCTCCTAATTGTCAAAAAAAGGTGTTTCTTCGTCTGACAAAGGGACTATCAATAACAATGTGATATATGCTGCAGGCTACACTGCTGTAAGAAGCTGAAAAAAAAAGCAATCAATATTGGTGTAGTTGTGATGTCAATAACAATAATGAAATAACAAGGTCAGAATTAACATGTGACAGTCATTGCTTTGGATAATGGACATTGATAGAGTTTCTACTTCGCAGGTTCCTTGAGCACAAATCGACCCCTGGCTCGGCTAATTGGAGGGGAAGTGGCTGCCTGTCTGTCTTCTCTGCTGACAATGGAATTACCTGAAGACAAATTGAATTAAATCCTATATTAGGTAGGCATTAACTTTAATCCAACGTCTCAAGCCGGGCTGAGTGAAAACGAGTTGAAAATAAGCTCTTCCTCTGGTTTTCTTTGTTTAGTTCAACCCATTTAGCGGTGAGTTCAGGATTGATCGCAAACGTCATTGAAGTGAGCGGTCCAAGGACTGTACGAGCTACGTTATCGATGATATATATCGATAGAATGCACTTGACACACTGATAAATATCAGAACCAAGGATGCCTGCCATGTTAAGATAAAATGTAAATGCTGAACTTGTACATGGGTACAACTTACTACACCAGAGACATGCAGAGATTTGTGGATTTTCATCTCACACAATGGCTAGCAAATTTACGCCTGTGTTTAAAACCTGTCCTGTCCCTTTTTTGTGCCTTCACTGAGATTTGCTAAAGAACTGCCACGAAAAGCTCACAAAATCTTTGCATTACTGCTGAGGGACATACCTTACTCAGGGGTGCAATTACAGACCATAGTGCAAAGCCTAAGATATTATAAGAACCATTTTTTATTTATACCATTAATGAAAATAAGGAGGAAATAAGACAGTGGAAATGAATAATTCATTACTAAGATATATTAAACAGATTCACAGTTATTGGCATTCCTGTCTTTAATACTTCCTGCCACAGCATCAACTTGCGAGGCTAATTATACTGAGTCTATATCTATGTTGTTAAGGATGAAAAGCACATTTAGAGTGATCTATTCTCCACGCACGTATGGCTATTCATTGACTACATACGCACTTAGAGATGGCCAGGTTAAGTTCAGAATCTGAGGTGGAAAAAGCAAAACACTGGGGCTTCGATGTTATCTTGTTGGACAATCCAAGGTTAAATCTCTGTATCCTTGATTTAGCTACCCCTCTACACCAGTTTGTTCAGCGAAAGTTTTTAAATGTGTTAAATGAATAGATTTGGCTCATGCCCACAGAAGTATAAATGTACTGCCATGAACACGAGAGTAGTATAAAGGTTCTTGATTTAGTGAATCTCACAGTTTCTTCCATACCGTCCTAATTAAATGTCATGTAAAGAATGAAACACTTAAGGTGTTCAGTTGTAGAAAAATAATGAGTGACCCTGACATCGATTATTTTCCTATAACAGCATGACCTCAAGTGTTTTATACTTCTTAATCCACAGGGATTTGCTAAAGTTTATCAATGAATGACACGTCACACCGCTACACATTCGTAGTTATATTTAATGCTGCGAAACGTTAGTTCCTGTTATCGTTCTGATCATTTTATAACGGCTATATAGTCATTCCCTCAACATACGTTGATTATTGCCGGCACAGCTGTCAGGGCTGCTGTTACAGACAATTAATCAACACCATGTGACCAATCAGAGTTAGGAATTCAACCGCTCTGTGGCATAAAAAAAAATACATTGGTTAGCATTACAGTTATTTTATCTGATTTGATTTTTTTTTTTACATTTTATATCTAGCCTTGTAGTAGTGTAGATGAGTGTAATTAAAGGTTACCATTATGTTAAAAAAATTCACCCCGTCCCATTTTTTCCATGTAGGTAGCAACGGAATGAAAGCTGACTGTGTGAATTCAGTTGTGATAAGACAAATTGAAACGAAGAAATGGCCTTCAGTGCGGATAATTGTACGTTACTCTCCAGCCATTGTTAAGCTTCTTGTTCGATTTTTCCACCATCTATTTCAAAATTTGTTTCCAACTGATCTGCCTTTGTAGCGTTTCAGAGCACACTGATTAATTGCTGCCCAAATCAGTCACTGTTGGCGAAGTGACAGACTGATTTTAGGGAAATAAAGTGTAACCTCCTGAGATGTCACGTAAGGTTACTGTCTTGTAAAGGTCAACAATCTGGATCAATCAGAGCACTGTGGCTTTTATATGAGATCTTACAAGGATTCATGTGCATTATCGCATTTTTATGCTCACTAGTCACACTGAAAAGGACGTCCACTATAGTTTTTAATGGATAGAATTAATATTTTTTAGAGCTTATTTTTTAATCATTCAGTAGTCTTTAATTAAATATTAAATAAAATAAATACATTTGAGAACAAAATGTTCCAAGGCTTTCCCTGTATATGGTAAAGACAAATGATATTAATGTTAATATGCATTTACCAGAGACTTTGCTGTACCATGACAAACCATACAGTGTACAGGCCCCAACCGTTTGCACACACAATTACTACAGTCAAACATACATTCTCCAAAGCCCCCACTGAACGTGAACACACACGCGCACGCGCACACACACACACACACACACACACAAGCAAATCGCATACCCATTCAGGTCAGGTTATAGAGCTCAGTGTTTGGATCACCCTGGATTGGAAAGTAGAGTCATAGATTCAATACTAGAAATTGGCCTCATTTATCAATATTTTAGTAAAGATTTGTGGAAATCATTGGTCAATCTGTACCAAAATTTCCTTCTAGATTTAGAAGTTCCAATAACAATAATTTCATTTTGTACCTGTGTGTTGTTTGTATGTTTGTGCCTTATTGCAAGATGCAAATCGCCCATAAATTAGCAAGCACATTGGCACAAAAGTCTACAAAAGGAAAAGAACACGGAGAGCTGAGAATGACAAAATGACTACTTTTCACTACTAATGGTGAAAGAGTGCCTCTTAAACATGCCATGGACTAAATCTTTCTGTAATTCAGCTTAGCCATTGCACAGCGTTAGCAACCATTGAACGGCTAGTCTTCTTTGTCTTCATTTAGGGATTTGCTTTCTTTCAAGTCATTCATCTTAAAACTACTAGATCTTAAAATTACTTACTAAATTCATACACGCAACTGGAATAAATAAGTGTTTAAACTTGGCATATACAGTACTGCAGTAGCTTTGGGTCGATTGACGATAGCATCAGGGAATCGCTGATAGACTATCACAACGGCTATCAAGATGATTTAAATGTCTGTCGGAAAACACGTCTGCAAAAACTATCGGTCGTGTCATATCTCGTAATATATGTTTCCTTTTAGCCTTTTTTGTATCCTATACGATCCTTAATAACCTGCTGTCTGACTTCAGAGCAGAGCAACAAAACATCTGTCTCTGATGTGTCTTAGCTTCCCTAATCCGTGCTGCCAAACAAATAAAGCCGCGAATGTCGTCGCTTGCAAAACGTGAACGGGGAATTAAATTGAGGAAAATGAAACAATGTGCTGTATATCAGGGTTACTTTGCGTTTTTTTTATTATTATTATTATTATTATTTAAATTTTATGATGAGCTTAGTTAGAGGTAATAACTCATTAGGTTATTAGCTAATCCCACTTTCGGTTTTGCAAGCACTGCTGACCTTTTTAATGACTAATTAATTAAAAAAAAAAAAAAAACAGACTAAATGTTAATGCTAGCAACTAGCAGCTACAGGCGACTTGTAACCAGCTTTTTTTTTTTTAGCTGTAATATCTGGCCATGCCCCCTTTTTTTGCTTCTTCAGCATCACTGCAGCCTACACCCCTCCAAAGCCATTGCAATATTATTGTAAATCTTATTTTTCTACAATATTATTGTAAATTATTGAGTCTCCTTGTATGTAAATTTAGGAGTTCTC
Organism: Pangasius djambal; assembly: GCA_022985145.1. Classification (NCBI taxonomy): domain Eukaryota; kingdom Metazoa; phylum Chordata; class Actinopteri; order Siluriformes; family Pangasiidae; genus Pangasius; species Pangasius djambal. Next base: position 8,484,443 of record CM040983.1, read on the forward strand.
ATAGGACAAACATTTTTCTAAACTAACTAGATTTTCATGGATACCACATTTCTTGTGCAAATTTTCCTACAGTTTACAAATAAGCACTTTATATCCAGATTGATAAATGTGAGCAAAAATTAGTAACACTAGCTAAAAAGCCAAACGACTAAATCCCGACTGGACATACCTTATTAAACCTTTTACCTAACTTACACCCAATCTGACCGATTTATAACCAAATTTGTTTACTGGACATCTACTCAAGGGCACATCCACGATTTATTTGGATATTATTACGACGGTGACATTCAAAGGCGATCAGAAACAGCTGAGTAATTTTTTTTTTTTTTTTAAATCGCAATATGCACAGGAAAGCAATGTGCATAAATTAAGCAATGTGCATAAATTAAGATTCCTCTCAGCCCCTTGGAGTTTGAGCCTCTCCCATCTGGCTGACATTTTTACATTCCAAGGACCAGAAGGTACATATATAAATGTCTCTTTGTTCACCACATTGTCCAGGTGTTAAATAGCTATAGGTAAGAGATTTGAATACTGAATACACTATTATGATGCTGCTTGATTACTGACTTGCACTACAAAATGCTTTGTATGGTCGTAATATGTGTTCTATGTCTTTTATGTATGCAGAAGCCAAAGACAAACTTTTCACTAACTTGGGCAATAGTCTATCTATCTGTCTATCTATCCATCCTCACTCATCATTGTTATTATGATTACTGTCACTGAACTAGTTAGTGAATTTGCTAGTAAATCAGAAAGGCTAAAAGAATTAAAGAACAAGAATAACAACAAAACTAGAAGAATATCAGATAAAACATATACAGAATTATTAGCACATTTACAAAGAAACTGCAAAAACTATATAAAGTAAATGTTTCATACAATTTCTAATTACTAATATTTTTTATTATGGACATATGTGACTAAATTAATTATTAATACCAAAGTAACATTTTTAGTATTTTAGTCATTTTCGTATTTTTTTATATAAATGCAAACACACTGTCACCCTAGATTGTCATCTTTTTCAATCAGTATCCATACTTCATGTTTTGCCTTTCATTAAACAAAAGGTTGCACACATTTAAAATCTCTTTGTCATCCATTAGCATGGGGAAAACTAAACAGCCTTCAACATAAGAATGACAGGTGGTGTTTGACCTGTGTACGTTTGCTAAATGAATAATTACGAAAATACACCATTAAACACAATCACACCATAATAAGAAGTTTCAGAAGTCTTGAAGAGTGCCAGAAATTGGACCCATAAGCATGCTGAAGACCCCCTAAGTGCTTGATGCCATTCTGGCAAACCAGGTACTCAATTACAGATCCCCAAAATGAGGACTGAATGATAAAGAACAGCACGTATCCCAATGTTGCAGTTTTCTTTTATCTATTATTTTGCTGCATTACAATTTAACATAGATTTATATAAAAAATGGTAACTTGTTTTTTTTTGCATTATTTTGGATTCTTAAACGGATATGTAAATGCTCACATACTTCAGTTTTGTGAAACTGCCATGTATGTGTTTATGCAATAAAGTCAAAGTCAATGTACAGTTTAGCGGATTCTTGGGTTTGTTTCAAAGTTTCAAAATCGACTACTGTACATAACAGCAAGCTGTTTGAAAGGCTTGCAGGAAAGGAGTGTTTCATGAGAGCGACCTACAAAATCCTGCATATAAAATTCACCAAGCATCATTAGGACTACAACTGGAATCATGTGTTGTTGTCAGACATTTTGGCCATGAACACCATCAGCACATCTACCCAAAAAAAAAGAAAAAAGAAAAAAACACCAACGAAGAGCCCCCAGACTTACTGTAAAATAACACTGATGCAGCTAGTGAACAGGAGCTCTTGTAAGGACTGATGTTTTAACCCAGAACCCAAAACGCCTGTGAGGAGATTAGTGCCACCTCACATTTTTCAACAAGAAAATGAGATTTAAATCAACACAAGAACACAAAATCAATGTTTCGCAATGACCATCTCAGTCGCTCATTTTCAATTAAATCCTGTGGCTGGAACATAAACTAACCTAAGAATATAAATGAGCTTGTAATGTTCTGCATGGAGGAGGGTCCAAGATCCTCTACAAGTGTCTCCAGCTATGCTAGACATCACAGAAAGAGGCTCAGTGCTGCTACTGATTCCTACTAAATATCGATTTTGGGGGTGCTGATCATTTGAAAGCAGTGGTATGCAGAGGAAACTGCACCGTTTCAGAAACTTGTTCGGAAAAAAAAAAGTGCTGTGCTGAAATATGTGTTAAAGCTATACAGTATCTCTGTGTTCGTAACCTCAAAACATTACTCAATGAATATGTGATTCATTTTCTATTGTGGGTGCCAATAATTCTGGAGCCGACTATATTTATCTACCATAGCTATCTGTCCATCAACTCACTAGCTAATTGTTATTATTATTATTATTATTATTATTATTATTATTATTATTCACCTCTTTTAACTATCTATGTATCTAACACATACGACACAAAACATGTTCCCTACATAATCAGATCAGAAAACATTAAGGGTGCCAATAATTGTTGAGGTGATTCTATCTATCTATCTATTATAACTATCTGTCCTATCAACTCACTAATATTATCATTATTACTATCCATCCATTTTCTATACTGCTTATCTTACACAGGGAGCCTATCCCAGGGAACTTGGGGCACAAGGCAGGGGACACGCTGGACAGAGTGATAACCCGGTGCAGAGCACAATCACACACACACACACACACACACACACACACTACTCCAACACATGTCTTTGGACTGGGGGAGGAAACTGGTGTACCTGGAGCACAGGGAGAACATGCAAACTCCATACACACAGGGTGGAGGTGGAATTCGAACCCCCAACCCTGGAGATGCGAGGCAAACGTGCTAACCATGAAGTCACCGTGCCTTCTATTATTATTATTATTATTATTATTATTATTATTATTATTATTATTATTATGATGATGATGATGATGATTTTACCCCTTCTATCTATCTATCATATATGACACAAAGCTGTGTCACAAAACTTGTTTCCTATACTGCATATTATCAAATCAGATGAGAAATCATTAAGGGTGCCAAAAATTCTGGAGTGGAGTCTATCTATCTATTATAGCTATCTGTTCATCAACTCACTATATTATTATTATTGTTGTTGTTGTTGTTGTTGTTGTTGTTATGCTCTATCTATCTATCTATCTATCTTAACTCTTGATTATTAGTCACTGAATGATCCCTCTAGAAGCAGTATCTGTCTGTCTGTCTGTCACAAACTTGTTTTCTGATAAATGACTTCGCTTCTCTGACGCATTTAAATCTCATCTGCAAAAGGATTTTAGTTCAGCAATATTTGCGTTTATATTACCATTTGTGGTGCATCACATGAGCAAATATGATGAAGTATCGGCTGTGTGTGTGTGTGTGTGTGTGTGTGTTTGCGTCTTTCAGGAGCTGGACTTTGCTCATATCGCGGTTATTTCTACAGAAAGCGCTCAAGTCACTCACCTGAGAACAGCAGCTGCATGAAGCACAAGCCCGTCAGGTCCATTCTCTGTGGCTTTAAGGAGGATCTCTAATCCCGACTCATATATGTTCCGCTCATATAGAATCACCACCCCGGCTGAAGTCCGACTGGCTTCAGATTAGAAACAGACCGGAGCCGCTCCGGAGCCCGAGCGCTTCGAATCAGACGCACGCGCCTGTCTGACGGAAGAGTTAGACACTTTCAGGTTTACAGAAAGTTCCCCATGCTGGGGTTAAAAAAAATGACCAAAAAAAAAAAAAAAACAACCCAAAACTCTTAATAATACACAGAGCCACAAACGAGGCGAATCTCATACTGTTAGCACATCACAGCTGCAACGCCGTCAAACTCATCACACACACACAGGGAGAGAGAGAGAGAGAGAGAGAGAGAGAGAGAGCGTGCGTGCGTGCGTGTGTGTGAGTGCGCGCGCGCGCGTATTTGAGGTGGCAAGACAGAGAACGTGCGCGTGTGCGAGAGAGATAGAGAGTGTGAGCCTGAGAGACAGAAAACGTGTGTGACTGCGGGAGAGACAGACAGAGAAACAGAAAGACAGGTGCAGCAAGTCCAGATGAAAACTGCAAATTAAAAGAAGTGTTTCAGAGTCTATCTTGAATAAAACAAAATTAATTAAATAAATAAATAAGTTTTGGATATATTCTCGTTTTAATTTTATAGTTTGCCATTTCTGGGAAAATGCATTTTTTTTTTTTTTTGATGACTCATCCTGTGCTAGTTTGGTGCTTGTCCAATTAAATGCTTTCTAGAACATATATGCCCCGCCCCCCAGAGTGCGGGTCTTGCTCTACAGTAGCAGCTTGTTAGCAGCAAACATGGCTCATCAGCGCGGTTACCTGCACATTATTCCCTTTTCCAGTCATCCCTTGCTTGACAGAAAATGGTTGGAGTGACAGGCATGTTTAACCAACTTGAAGCTGTTCGATGCCAGGAATGTCTTGCTACCGCAGACTGACGGAGAATGTGATTATGTCCTTATACACTGTTGGAGCTTCTCCAACATTAAGAGTAAGAAATGATGATTTACCAAGTAGCATACCATTTAAGACTAATTATGTTAAAGATTGTTTACATTTCACTACATATTAGTCATTAACGCAGAGATGTCAGATGCTACTATAAACAAACACTTCTCAGTTAAGGTTTCATAATAGTATATCCATCCATCCATCCTTTTCCTATGCCGCTTACCCTACACAGGGTCACGGGGAGCCTGGAGTCTATCCCAGGGAAGTTGGGGCACAAGGCAGGGGACACCCTCGACAGGGTACTAACCCATAGCAGAGCATAACTGCACACATTCACACACTACAGGCTATTTGGAAATGCCAATCAAATTGCTACGATGCATGTCTTTGGACTGGGGAAGGAAACCAGCGTACTCAGAGGAAACTCTCGAAGCATGGGAAGACCATGCACACACAAGGAGAACTTCTCGGAGGTGGAATTCGAACCCCCAGCCCTGGAGGTACGAGGAAACGGTGCTACCCACTAAGCCCCCATGCCCTTCATAGTAGTGTATACAAATGATAATTCTTTAGCTATAAGCCTATCAGATGTCCCCCCAGTGACAACCCTCTCCATCTGCATCTCTCCAACACCATTTGGTGCCACTGATGATCGACCTCAGCTCAAACCATTACAGCATAACTCCAAAAACACATGGTATCTCATCGTCTTTGTTATCATCCTAGTTAAAGTCGACAGTTGTGGGTGAAAGCGAAGGTGAGAAATCCTCTACAGTTGAAAAAAAAAAAAAACCTCTTCACTGTTCTCCATAATCAGCCACATCACTAAGCTACTGACAAGTTTAGATTCCGCAAGCGTGTGACCAAAGACAGCCAACGACAACGTGCCAGAACTTTTAAAATAAAATCTCGGAGTGTGACTGCTGCTATGACGCTGGTGTAAAAACCACCAATAGGAGGGCAGTATAGGATGACATGAATCTCACAGGATAACTACAAATACGGTACTGGCAATGGCGAAACTTAGCAAAATATGCTAATGGAGAGAACAAAATATCCTTATTATCGCAAGCTCATTTTCTGCACAAGCCCAGATCACGCTGATTAATGACATAAGCTGAACGTAGTCATGTTCTTAAATCATAGGTCTGTCATTAGAGGATCTTCGGTGTATAATCTGACATGGAGAACACTTTATCGCACACTCTGTTATAGAAATCAGCCAAGCTTTTACTGGGATCATTACGTACAATATTGAATGGCCGTTGCAATCCCGCAGTGTAAAACCGACTTATGTTAAACCCTATATGTTTAGCAAGTAAACGTTTTTCCTTTTCCGCCCACACTTTGCATTTTCACGTCTTCCAATATAGCCAGTATTGGGCTTTCAGTGAGGCAGATGTCTCAAGTACCTTTGCAATTCAATGCATGTTTATTGCTCGCAAATTATAATTATGATGAAAGGGCTCTGAAAGATGTGTCAGCAGCACATACCAAAATGCTGAAGACATTTGATGAGTTTTGCTGGATACGTACAAATGGACAGCTGCTGAAGTGGGGTGGATCTAGCCCATGTGATTTGCATTGACAGCTCATGTTATGATTTGTATCTTGATTTCGAGAGCAGAACCCGTCTTGCTGATGTACTTATGAGAACGCAGAAGCCGAATGTGCTTAACATTCAAATTGAATGCCCTTTATAATCAGCTTTTAGGCCACTGCAGCACAAGGCCACTTTCATTATGAAGTAAACTTGCTGTTATATGGAGTTAAAACTCCTAGCTGTGGGGTAGCATACATAAAACTCCTCTGCCAGTTCAGCCTTAGGTGGCTAAATTGATTGTTTAAAAAAAAAAAAAAAATACAATTGATTTCTAGCCAGAAGTGGATAGCACATGTGATTGCGGATGTATATCTCAGTATGCCTGTCTTGGCTGTTAATTTACTGTGCTAATTTTATCTGCTTTGAAAAAAAAGACAAAATAATATTTCTTGCCACATTATTTTTCTCAAACACAATATCATTATTCTTTTTTTAAGTGAAGTGAAGTGACTTGTGACCCATACTCAGAATTTGTGCTCTACAGTTAACCCATCCAAGTGCGCGCACACACACACACACACACACACACACAGTGGTGAACACACACTCGGAGCAGTGGGGAGCAGTTGGGGGTTCGGTGCCTTGCTCAAGGGTCACACCTCAGTCGTGGTATTGAGGGTGGAGGAGAGCGCTGGTCATTCACTCCCCCCACCTACAATCCCTGCCAGACCTGAGACTCGAACCCACGACCTTCAGGTTCACCTTCGGGTTACAAGTCCAACTCTCTAACCATTAGGCCACGACTGCCCCGTAGTCATTAACTACAATAACTTGCAATATCACTGAGAATAATTTTGTCAGTCAGTTGTTAAGCGATGATTAACAGTGGTTCCTAGAAACATCTATATGTTACATTTAAATACAATTTATTTCAAATACGGTATCACATTTAATCAGGCATTTAAATATATTTAAGATATTCAGAAGGATACCTTTAAAAGAGAAAATCTGACTAATATAATTCATAGATAAAGTGTCCCTGAAGCATATGTACACTCTTTGTGATGGATCCCACTGTAGACCCAGTGATTTAGATCCACAAAGTCTTACACAAATTTGAAAAAAAAAAAAAAACTTGTACAATTCATTTTATATGAAAAGATTAAAAAAAAAAAAAAAAGGTTATGTTTTGGCTTAAGGGTGTTGTTAGCATTTGCACATTATCACCCTCAATCTCTTGAATTCGTACAAAAGTTTCTTGTGATTAGTTTGCTGTAAAGGCCAATTCACACTTGATGTCACGTGTCGTCTCAAGACTTCATTCAGTTTTCATTTTAACAAGTGCTTCGATACACACCGGCCATGTTAGCAGCATGTTCAAGCCCCTGTGTCACACTGTGTCTGTTTTACGTTTTGTGTCTATGGGTACGAGTGAAGAATAAACTCCACCGAACTCAATTAAAAATCACAAAATCACACTTTCTATATGCTGTGCACTTTATTTTACAAAAAAAATTAAAAAATCTACAGATGTCATGACTGTGCAAGTTGTAGTTGCATATCAAAGTGTTTATAGGTATTATACTCATTTTACACCAACATGGGGAAAGAAATACAAATATACTGGTTGTTCACTGTCCCCCTGTCTCATTTTTAGATCAGTAGTTGTATAATTACAGCTGGTAGGTCGCAATGTACAACGTAGGCTTAATAACGCTGGTCTACAAATTTTGGGAAATTATCGACCTCCGAGATAAAATGTGCTAATTCATTACATATTTTGATTAGATGAATTAGAAAACAGGTGATAAAGGTGCTGGTTGGCTAAAGTTTTCAAGATATTTCACGATAAAGATTTATAATTATCTATACACAGGCGAGTATATTTGCCTACCAAGGAGGGGGGTGTCTGAGGATCATGATGCCTCGTAACTTCTCGACAAAGTACGGTAGAACAATGAAAATGGTACCATATGAAAGTTTCAAAATGTATCTTCACTTTGAGACTAAAGATTACTACCTAACTGTAATTGTAACTGTAAGTGTGGGGCAGTGAGTGATGAGCATGGGGAGAGATTCCACCAGGATATCGCAGGCATGGAGAAAAGATACCAAGGGAAATGGAGTCCGTCCATGCTTGCCGATTACTACTGGAACCTCTCCAGGGATGATCCTACTGCAGTTCACAAGAGACAAGCCAAAAAGTGCTGTTTAGATACTGAATAAAGATGGAACCTTATCGTGTTAGATGTTAGAGCTAGTATTCTGTAATTATCTGATATTCACATTATATTTCATAAGCTTTAAAACTGCATAATTTTGAGGTTGTATCTTAATAGTCTGGGAAGCTACACAGCAACGGGACCAACCCGCCCACAATTCGGTCAGTTTTTCAAGAAAAAAAGCATGAAAATGTTACATGAAAAAAAAAAAAACAATAAATGAATGGAAGGTTATGTTATTGGTATCAATGAAAAGATAAATCTATAATGATTGGTGTGGCACCATTCTCATTGCTATACCACATTTTGCAGAAAAGTTATGGAGCATAATCGCACACCCCCCCTTCTAATTTTGAATTATTTTGACCTGAAGCTGTATCTTGGAAACTGGAGCCAGTTAACACTCAGGACTTAATTTTCCTTTATTAGTGACCCAATTTTGGTAAAATATAGCTACTTTCATTTCCGAGGCTTTCTCCTTATAGACCAGTGTAATGGCTGGTCTATGTGAAGGCTCAAGAGCAAACAAGACTTAGCTATATGAGTCCTGCTCTTTTTAGTTTTTGTGCACTGACTAGGTAGCACTTGAACTAGGCTTATTCCATCAATTAATAAACATTAAACTGTTAATCCCACTCCAAAAATCACCTATTCATAAGTGATAGTTGAATTCTGGAGTTGCCAAAATGCATTAAAATCAAAGTGCGCTCTTGTTCTTTCTCCTGCCATCAGATCGGAAACACGATCTGAGACATGTTGCTACCGGTGTGAATTCAGAGTATGCATATTCACTGTGTTTACTGAGTTGTTTTTTTCTGTGTCTTCTATGGATGAGTTTATAGCTATCCATCCATCCATCTTCTGCACCACTTATCCTACACAGGGTCACAGGGAGCCTGGAGCCTATTGCAGGGAACTCGGGGCACAAGGTGGGGGACCCACCGCGGAGCACAATCACACACACACTCACACACCCATTCCCTCACTACGGACAATTTAGAGATACGAATCAGCCCACAACGCATGTCTTTGGACTGGGGAAGGAAACCGGAGTACCTGGAGGAAACCCCCGAAGCATGGGGAGAACATGCAAACTCCGCACGCACAGGGCAGAAGAGGGGTTTACTCGTGTATCCATAACTTGCGTATCGTTTCCATGTTAAATAACCCTGAGAGAATACAGAAATGTGTCCACCTGTTAGAGGACCTGGATTACAATTCATGGAAGTCAATTTCATGTGATTGTTTACTGAGAAAAGAATTTTGACTGGTTCGTTACCAATACGTCAGTTTACAAGGATACCACAGAATCACCACCATGCAGGAACATCGTAGCAAGTAACATTAACATTAAGCATAGGTCATTAATAATGTGACCTGTAGCTAGCTAATTAACATTCTCTAGCTGATGTCTTTGTGACACCAGAGCAGTGAATGAGCAGTTATAGGGGAATATTACAGATTTTCTAACAAATCAGGATAACTGACTTGAGACTTCTAGTAAATCATCATCAAGTTCTGTTGTAGCCTAGTTTGAACATTAATGGCCGCTACATTCAGGTTTCAGAACTACAAATAGTTATCCATTGCACCAAGTAGCATAGTTTTAATGTAGCATTAAGCTGTAACTTAAAACTTGCAACATCTTCCATAAACTGCTCAGTGATTCTGTTCAAAGTGCACAGCGTTCAGACTAAACTTTTTATTATTATTATCATTATTTTGTGAGGAGTATAATGATTTCTTTACATGGAAAGTGTTCTTGTGGATTTTGATCACCGGACATGGCCACTGCACCCCTTAAATACATTTTTTTTTGTAACACCACATACAATTGGTAGCAATCAAAGTATAAACGATTGTTATTTTTATAACAAGCACTTTACTCAACTAGCACAAAATGTCATAGGTCAAATTGAGAGTACTGGCAAGGTACATCAAAAAAAATATGTAATGCATTTTACTCTTAATGTAATGTTATACTTTATTTCACCGAATAGAGTATTTACATAAATTCCAATCAATCTTAGAGCCGCTTTGTTGCTATGGTTTGTTACTAAAATGCCTTTGAGACTGCACGAGAGCCCGAACACATAAAGCCCAAATACACTAGATGGTTAATTTGAGTCACCGCTTTGTTTTAAAGCGCAGTCTATTTGGATTTTGATTAAATGATTCGCTCAAGAGACAGACCATGTTGGAAGTAGCCTAAATGTTACACTGAGAACGCCAGATGCAAACTGGTGAAATATGGTGAAATATATGACTCTGTGTGACAAGGTTTTGATCTACAATCATTTTTTTACACACTATTTACAACATACTTTCAGTGTCTGTGGTGCAAGCAAAGTTATATAGCGCATTAGTCTTAAACTAACTACTTTTATGGTGTGTATGGATTAGGATCAACTTTACCCCCTGACTTATGATCAAACTTCAGCTGGTAAACTGGCTCCAGAATTCGAAAGGAACTTACAGTCACAATTGTAGCTAGTGAGGGGGTTGAGGAGGGCACATAGTGCACATTCATATTCAGGAAAATAAAAAAAGAAAGAAAAAAAGTACATACCGTGGTGCATTTGGCATAAGAACCCTTAAGCTGTGCTCCATCTGTCTAGCCACAGCTTGGTCATTTTATACAGAGATGAGCAGAACTACATGAATATGCATTTTGTTATGTACTGTATTACAAAGATTCCGTTAATGAATGTAACAAATCCATACAAAACCTGGTAATACACTTTTAAATCTCAGAATATAGCATTTTAAAACAGCTCACTATCAATATTGGTGACAACTTGAAGCACACTGAGTTGCCAGTTTATTAGATACACATATTTAGTGCCTAATAAACTGGCAACTCTGTTTTTATAGGGTTTTTTTTTCATTTACACTGAGTTCCCAGTTTATTAGGTGCTAGATAGGTGTATCTAATAAACTAGCAACTCCGTGTAATCTTTCTGTCATTGGTGAGACCTTGAAATGTGTGTTTTTGGTTTTAGTAGTGCAGTGGTCTGCACTACTACTGGCCTGTGTTAAAGTCGTGCATTTTCATTTTCATGTGCAGCCAGCCAGGAAACGTGACTGTCTGAAAGCTCATCTGAAAGGAAAGAGAGCAGTCTTTGTCCCCTTTATTGCTATACATCTGCACAGTGCTGCAGCAGATTGGAATGTCGTCCTCTGAGCGCGTTGAAGGACTCAACAGTGTTGTCGCCGCTTGTTGGAAATGATGGGCTAACAGGCCTTGGCACAAGAGGTTTGGGCTGGTGGTCTGTTTTTGGACATTTTTGGACATTTTTGGACATTTCTGTTTTTGGACATTTCCAAAAACCTTACTGTAAGGCTCCTGGGTGATACAACCACTGATGTGCCACTTAGCCCTTGTCCCGCATCAAAATGAAACTTTTTTTGAATGATTTTTAAAAATAATTGTTCAACATTGAATCTAAGAAAACATCGATATCTCTTTTTTTTAATAAGGTTTCTTTGCTGACAATGGCTGCATTTTGCTCTTAAATATTTGCTTGTAACAAGATTGAAAGTAACAAGTTTGAGTGTTTTAATCTTTGTATTAGTGCTTAACGAGCAACCACGCTAATGGCACAAGGACATTAAGGACATTCTAATGATTTACCTAAAACTTTTGCACTTTCAAAGTGATCTCATCAGTCAATATCACAGGAAATTTAGAAAACAGAATGAAAGGACTTAACTTCTTCTTCTTCTCTTCGTAGAATATTCCAAATAGTTCATGGTGAATGTGTCCATGTAACAGGGTTGAGCGAACGTTGTGGAAATAACATGTACATTTTTCATAACCTATAATGGGTGACTCATGGAAAAGGATGTTTACAGCATGAGATATGAACAGGATTCCCACATTACTGCAAAAATAATACAATATTTGAAGTATTATAATGATTATATTTCAAGGTACAGTGTAGTTACAGTGGGCTGAGACAGGCAAAAATTAATGTAAAAATATTTATCTGAAATATGCATATAGTTTGTTGAGAAGGACACTTTACCTATGTTTAAAATGGCATATTTACATGTTTGTAAATGTAAAAGAAGTAAATGGGACACAAATGGAACCGCAAATGGGATCACCCTCCTGCTTCTATCTGCCAGTGTCCTGGCCTGGCCTTGGCCACACCCTCTGATCATTAAATTGAACTTTTTTCTCAACTGTGTTTTGTTCTGTTCTTACTCCAATCTTTATATGGAAACACAAGGATGTCCCAAAAGTCTCCATCCATATAGTGGAAACTAACACTTTTTAGCAAAATATCTTCCAAAATTTTTGTTTATATTATATATTTTTTTCAGAAAGCCTTTAAGAGTGCCTTTGACAAACGAAGGCCATGGTGTACCAGGAAAAGTTACAGCGCAAAGATCATTTAAAAGGAACACATACGAAGTGCAATTACATGCATAACACCAGCTGTGTTAACACCAGTTCATCATGAGTGGTAGAGACGACTCTGTGTGTGTTAATTTCTCCTATGTTTGGAGACTTTCAGGACACCCTGTAGAGTTTTATCCTGGTCAGGGTTGTGAAGGATCTAGGCCCTATCCTAGGGAAAAAAAAATCACACTCTTGCTCATATTTCTAGATGAACAGGGAAAAATGCCAAGCACAATGTCAAACATACTAATTGGAGTGCAGGACCAAACCCTGGACTCTGGAGATTTGAAGGAGCAATGCTACCTGCTGAGGCACCATGCTGCCCTGCTTGACTTTTGGAACAGCTTCAACAAAAAGGGTCTGTATTTACATCCTGTTCTGTCTGTCTCCTATTTGTTGCGTCCAGTTCAGACTGGTCATGCTGTTGGGTAACAAGCACAGGCTTAAACCCTTAAACAAATAGAAAAGCTATGTCGCTATGAGAGTGATGAATGTAAATCTGGACTTGCTGAAGGAGCTGAGTTGAAGGGGTTAACATATGCAAAGTCAAGTGGCAGGATTAACATTGCTTTGCTCAAGACTATGTATAAAACCTAACGCAATAGTTAGGCTTCTTATAATTTGTGCAAGATTGGGCTGGGTGCATAGGTAATTACATCAAACATTTCTGCTGCCTGTGCTACATTTATATTAAACAGATGCATCTAGCAGGAATGCACCCTTTTTGCTTATGCACTAACCCAATTCCGCTCCAACTACAGATCAACATTGAAACATTATTTTTTATTATTATTTGAAACACAGATTTCTTATTGCTACAGAGTATTATATTTCTTTGGCCAATATTTCAGCTTTACTACACAAAACATTGTGTAATTTAGCTGTGGAATGTAGAAATGTAGACACTAAGAATATAGGTTAATACTGAAAACGTCCTTGAATCCATCTCTCTTTAGTCCAACAATGCGCCAAACAGAGTGTCCAAAAACATCAGCATATGTTAATCACTCATGCTGCACCAATCTGACACTGCTGTCACAACACATAGATCGAGCCCAAGTTCTGCCAATGCATGTCAGGCTTGCTACAAAACAATAGACAGAGCTTTGTCATTTAGACAGATTCCTGGCCATCCACGCAGTGTACACAAATGTACACAAATCAGTATAGATTATTTGCAACTTTTGGTATTTTGGTCACTTTTCAGATAGATTCAAAGACAATTTGTTATTAAAACACTTAATCTCTAAATCTGTTATATTTATGGACTCATGTCAGTGGTGGGCAAATCATAAATTTACTAGCTAACCCACCAGGCAAGTGAAAGCTCCTGCGTGCTGCCCAGTCCCATGTTTTGGTTGCCTGGAAACTGGAAAGATAAAAATCGGTAGCTAATTCTAATTTCTGATGTAGCGCATTGTCCTTATGCCCTTGACAAAATGTCAGATGGCCAGTGTTTCGGCTATGAGCTATGATGTTCTGTCATCACACTGCATGTATAGTATATTCTTCAAGTTTGTCTAGTATTCTCATTTTCTCTCGATATATTTCACCAGATCGTGCCTTGAAGTTGTGTGTAGTGAATCAGGTGATTTGATTCAGAAAGAGTAGCTTGTACTATAGGTACAGCATTAAGGTATGCTACGCCATAGTGAAGCGCATTAAGTACCAAATGTTTGTTTTGCGAAAGTCAAACAGGAGTAGCTGGGGTTTTTGTTTTTGGCTTTTAAACCTACTTGTCCAATTATGGGTAATTACAGGCAATTATGGATTTAAAAAACCTAATAGCTCAAATACCAAATCAGCACCCAGTCTACTGATTTTTTTCTCAATTCAATTTTCAATAACTTTTTATTTGTGTAGTGCTTTTAACAATTGACATTGTTGTACCAGCTAACCTTAATGTGCTAACATACAACTGTGCAGCCTTTGCTTAAAATATCTCATCTTGATACACAGTAATTATAGGCCTATTCTCAAATTGCCTGTCATCTTAAAGTTGCTGGAGAAAGTTGTTTATTCACATCTACGCTCTTATTAGAATTCTTTAAATATCATAAACAACTTCCAGTCAGGCTACAGATCCTTACATAGCACCAAATCTGCCTTAAAGGTCACTAATGATATTTTGATCTGACTTGACTCTGGCACATGTGCTGTTTTGGTTTTATTGGATCTTAGGGCTGCTATCGACCATAGTATTCTTTTAACTCGCTTAGAGTCTGTGGTTGGCATCCACGGTCTGGCTTTGCAGTGGTTTGCCTCTTACCTGAAAGATAGGACTTTTTCAGTAAACATAGGGAATTTTCCCTCTACATCTGCACCCTTATCCTGTGATGTTCCTCAAGGTTCAATCTTAGGTCTTTTGTTGTTTTCCCTTTATATGCTTCCCCTGGGTACTATTTTTTGGAAATATAACATTTCCTATCACGGCTATGCTAATGACACCCAATTTTATTTAGAAGTTAGATCAAAAATCAGCAGCCCCTTTGGGTCCCTCCTTAAATGTCTTGAAGACATAAAATGTTGGATGGCTAACAATTTTCTGCAGTTAAACGAAAATAAAACTGAAGTCATTATTTTAGGATCTCCCACCGTTTCCTCTGTCCTAGAGGCCCAGTCAGGTCTTCTTTCCTCTAATATACATAAGCATGTCAAAACTCTTGGAGTTATTTTTTAATCAAATTTACTCTTTGATAAACAAATTAGTACAGTTGTTAAGGGAAGCTTCTTTCATCTAAGGTCTATTACGAAGTTAAAACAATTTCTCGCTACAAAAGACCTGGAAACTGTGATTCACGCTCTTATTACAGCATGGTCGGACTACTGTAATTCTCTGGATGTTGGGCTTCCTCAATCTGCCTTATCTCGCCTACAGCTTGTGCAAAATGCAGCAGCTAGATTATTAACAGGGACCAAAAAGAGGGATCATATTTTCCCTGCTTTGGGGTCTCTTCACTGGCTTCCTGTTAAGTTCAGAATTGATTTGAAAATTCTTAATTATGTATATAAAGCGCTTTCTGGTCTTGTGCCACAATATTTTATTGACCCTCTTCACCCTTACTCTCCTACCAGAACGGTAAGATCTTGTAATCAACTTTTTCTATCTGTCCCCCGTTGTCGTATTAAGACAAAGGGTCAACTTTGTCTTGTGATGCTATGTAATGTGATGGTATATGATGTTATATACAGCACTTTGGATCAACTACTGTTGTCTTTAAATATGCTTTATAAATAAAATTTGACTTGACTTGACTTGAGACCAGCTTTAAAGAAATCTGGATGTAGTTTTAGGTCTCTAATGAGCAAGCCAGAGGTGACAGTGGCAAAAAAAAAAAAAAAACTCCCTGAAACAGCATGAGGAAAAAACCTTAAGAGGAAACAGGCCTAAAATAAACCCTTTTCTTTCTTGGTGATACCGGATAGTGTTCTTATGAATGTTATTATGAATGATTACATTTCCGCAATTGTATAATATAAAGCCAAATAGTAGTAAGTTGGTTCAAAAGCTGTTTAGTGGGAGCATCATAGTGTCTATGATTACAGCAGAAATTTTTAGGTACAATGTAAGATTATCCAGAGCAGCAGAACGTGAGTCACCTGTGCATGTGCTCTAAACAGATCTGAACAATCAAGAAAAGCACTAGTTAATGGATGTTATCGAGGTTTACTAGACAGCCAGAGTCTAATGCATCGCCAGTGCAGTTCATTCGTAATCAGTGATTTATTTCTTGTCACCATGTGGACAATGCTGGCAATAACTCTCCATCACATATTCACCACGTGTCATTGACTGAATAACAGAGGTGTGGGATGGGCAGACAGCATCTGCTTCATTCACTGAAGATAATCACCTAATCACATCTGCGAGTTTTACAAACCAAACCATTTGGCATAAAGACAACAGTCTTCACTCTGTCTCCACAATCACAAAATGAATATTCCAGACTATCAGCCACTGGACCATTTTACAAAATATACCCCAACAGCAGAGGCTTGAAAAAAGGGACAGGACTGTCGGACTACTGGTCAGTAGAGGATTACATGGAGGATTGAGCTCGACCATGAGATTTCCACTGCAGTTGCATTGAAGCAGAAGATCACAGAGCTGAGCACAGCTGCCAGTCCTCAGAGAAAGGATCTGAATGAGAGTCTTCTCTGTAGAGTACCAGGCTTTGAATCGGCATGAGGACACGGGTGCTGGAGACTCGGCTGCTGGTTGACAAGCTGTTTTGAAAAAGAGGAGACTGGAGACGGAGACATCTTGCAAATTGGATGGTTTATAAGAGGTGGTATTTCAAGCTGGGACTGAACATGAAAGGAGGGGAGGGTGGCAGCAGGTTGTAAGAGGGTCTGAAAAAAAAATATCAGCAATTACTTGAAAATCGAAACGGCACATCTGCAGAATAGTGTTATCCACCAGGGCTTAGTGAATAGTGTAGAAAAGAGCTGCCTCATTGTGCTAAGTGCAGTTGAGCTGAAATGATTGCATGAAAAAAATAGTGCCTTAGAGTTTTGTTTTAAGACTGGTCAACTGGTGAAGTCATCAATAATTCCACACTCAACACCAGATTTTCTTTCGCTTTGGGGACCTAATGTACGCACAAGGAACATTTTTTAAAGTACATTAGACACATTGAATGCACACTCAGCTCCCAGTTTCCCAAAAACTGTTAAGCCGGTGATAACTATTAGAGAATGGATACTTGTCCTACTATATTTCACCATTTATTCAGTCTTTTGTTAGACCACACCCAGATATGTAAAACACACCCAGTGATTCTAACACAAGTGGACAGTTCCAGCCAGGTGGTGAGCCTCACTGACACAGAGCTAAATCAGGTCTATGGATATTGTATGAATTATTAAAAACTGCCTTTGGGATCTTTCAGCATCGGTCCAAATCTGTAGCATATATTTAAATTTGTAATTCAAATGCGTACGCAACAGCCATATTTGAATTTG
Organism: Pangasius djambal; assembly: GCA_022985145.1. Taxonomy (NCBI): domain Eukaryota; kingdom Metazoa; phylum Chordata; class Actinopteri; order Siluriformes; family Pangasiidae; genus Pangasius; species Pangasius djambal. Next base: position 8,502,123 of record CM040983.1, read on the forward strand.
TAATTCAAATTGATGCTAAAAGTTGCAAGGAGGTACAAACAATCTTCTAAAAACTCACCAAAGGTCTGGTTTTATATAATGGTAAGATGTTGATGCGGCTGTATGAAGGTTTGTTGGATTAAGGCCTCGGCTTTCTTTGTTCAGAGACAAAATTGGGAAATATGGTGTAATTGTGAAGCAAACGGATGCTGTCCAGAGACTTTGCTATTTGACTCCTGCAAATGGCAGCTGGGAGAAATCTGCCGCAAAAAAAACACTGAATGACCAAGCCTGTGACTGATCATTACAAATGAGAAAAGCCCAAGCTAATTCATTCCAAGTACTTCTCAAGTACTACAAGCACCTTAATTCTCTTTTCCTTCTTTTTGTAAATATGGAACAGCAGTTTTTCCTCTTCCTCGTGTTCTATCATTTGTTTATATACGTACTTTCAACTCCTGCGTCATCACAGACAGCACTTCGCAGTGGGCAATCATCTTCCAGTAGTCATGGAAATTGATATAAAATTTGAATAGCGCCACCTGCAGTAGTGGAGCACTCGCACGCAACAGCCAGTACGAAACCGCAGGCAGTACGCGAGCTGTAAACTGGTGATGGTGGTTTTGTCTTCATGCAACCCTCACAGTCGTCATCTCCTCATTAAGTATGCTGAAGCCTTTACTTTGTTACTTTTTGTCTCGAACCCTATTCCATTTGACTTCCCTTGACCTGCGTCACCTCCAATACAGCTTTCAATGAAAGCCAGAGCAAGGATACAATGCACAATCACGCAGGCTGACGAGAAACACTCAAAGTCTGCACAGCTTTACTATGTGTAATAGATGATTAACTCTTTCAGGGTTTTTTCCCCTCAAGATACATTTTGCTCTACCCAGCGCAGACGTGAGCACATCAGGATTATTGATGGCTGCACTTATTTTCCCGTGTCGCTAACTCTGTGCTTTAAAGTTCAGAGTTATTTCTCTTAATATCGCTTGGGTAAATTAATGCAACAAGGGGCCAGGTTTTCAAAACGTGACAGCCTATGGATTAATGTAAGAAGGTGGAGGACTCACGGTGAATGTGAATCATAATAAATAAGATGACGACAAGAGTACAAAGCTTTTAGGAAAGCAGGTCTCAATAGTCATTAAAATCGCAGACATTTTCTCCAGCCTTTAAGAGAAAATAAATGGAATATGTGCTTTTAAGCAGTGGATGAAGTGTGGACATGCTCGTTTCAGTGCTTCATAATAGTGAATGCCATTGGAGCATGTCTTTGTGTCCCACGAAGATGATGTCACGGGAAGGGATCATTTGCACCCAGCATGGTGCCTGCTCTCTACTCACAGTGGGAAATATCTGTAACTTTCTTATCTACACTCTCTGCAACGGAGCTGCTGACGGAGCTGTGTAAGACGAACAAAATCAGTATTCACTCTGTAGATGACTCACCCGCCATTTCACCCCATACATATGCATTTTCTTCCCAAATTATCTGATGATCCCGTCACGTGAGGAAAATTAATTTCATATTTTTGCCTGCGCACTGTCGGCGAGCTCACGGATGAGAAAAACAGGGCCATTGTTTTCCTTCTTGCCCTCTTTAGTGAAGAGGTTATGCATTATTCTTAATAATGCAAGTTTTCTTAGAGTTTCAAGTGTCTCCAGAAAGTATTAAACACCTGCTTTAAGGATAGAACAGTGCTTACAATGTGAGGAGATTTTGTGCTGGGTTTCCAAGCATGTAATCACCTTTTCACCTCCCACAGAGACAGATGGAGCGCATATTAGCTGCACACACACATACTGGATGTGGAAGATTGGGTTACAGTGCCTTGGCTGTGTTTGTCCTTAAATATAGTCCTCTTTTCACACCCTAAATTCGCACACAAGGACTCTCAGATGTGGATAAACACCTCTACACATGCACATCTGTACAGTTCTCTAGACACAGGCACACAGGCATCTATAGAGTACATAACTCCTCCATATACCTATATAGTGAAATAGAGGGCACTACGCAATTACGCAAGCCGTCATAAAACATTGGCATTGTGCAAGGGCAGCTGTGATGATGCAGATCTTAGAACGCTGACTCCGTCTGTCCTTTCCAGCAAACAGAACGGCTCTTTGTCTCAGCTGGAGTGCAGATATAAAACATGAAAGGTCTGTCTCATGTCTCAGCATTGAATGGTTTATAAAGCTTCTCAGTTTCTTCAGATTTTGCACATTTAATAAGAGATTAGCCATGATGTGGGCATTTTCAGACAGCTCAGGTTCCTCTAGAGGTGTTACATGCCAAATGTTCTCTAATGGGACCCTCAGTGCCTTTACAGGAGGAGCAAAGGTTGGATCATGCTCAGGCTGAAAATAATCAGAGGGCACCTGAGTCAACACCAGACACCATTTTAAAGGTTATAACATATCCACACAGGACTCATCAGAGCCAAGACCCTGAACCGATCCAGAGCCCAGAGGCCATGTTGTACAATGGCAGACACGTATACTAACCCAGATTGTGAATTATAGGTCACTAGCTGCAGGACACATTCTTGGACATCATGGTGGTCAATGTGGAACGACTGATTTGACCTGGAATTGAGGTCACAGCTGTGTGAAGTAAGAAGGGTGGGCTGGGTCTGCGTGTGTGTGTGTGTGTGTGTGTGTGCGTGTTGCAATTATCCAAATTAGAGGAGAACAGCTTGTAGAGTCAAAGGTCAGAGGGGAAACTGATGATCAGGACAGCACAGGGTGCTGAGCAAACAGCATAACCGCAATGTGAAGGAAGGAAAGCATGTGGTTTTAGTGAAAGTTGGAGCCAAGACTTAACCAAAATAATATGAGACTTTTTTAATAAATGCTTGTAAATAGCCTTACTCTCAATTACACTCTGGCTAAACTATCCTCACAAGAATGCTTGCTTTCATTCTCTGACATCAAAACTATTGATATTTCACTTGCCACATCATTTCAAAATGTCATTTTTCTCCTCTTTGTTTTCCAGTTCCCTGTCTTTAATAGACCCGCGAGTGAGTAAGCGAATGAGACGAAGGCTGCAGCGCTTTAAGAAGAAAGACGCATTTGCATTTTATAATGAGTCTGCCATCCTGAAGTGGATGCCACAAAGTACCCAAACAGAGGTTTTGCTCATCAGCATATTTACAGAAGCTCCTATTAACAAACCATGCAGAGCAAAAAAGCTTGCAAATTATCATTCAGCTTCCCAGAACATTTATATAATTTTGAGAATCACATTCATGAACACTGTGATGTGCAATGCTGCCAAAGTGTCTCTACGATTCCCTAAGATTTCAGATGGACTTTACATCGAGTAAACCTTTTTTTTTTTTATCCATTCCATCCCCCCTTTCCCTTCGCTCCTTCATGGCTGATTTCATTAAATATCAAGAAGGCTATTAAAATACCCAGGTGGCTATAAAGATAGATGCCTAGCAACAATGGTATTTGGTATGGTGAGGTTAAAATAAGGTGCTGTGCTACACATGCACTCCATTTCTAGCAGCTTCTTGCTTGTGTTGGCTTACCAGGGCAAATATTAAAAAAAGGACAAAGACTGCACATCCAGATGGATCAATGTGGGAAAGAAGAAGCATGAGTAGGACGAGAGCAGGTCAGACATGGTTCATTAAATATCTCCTGACGGGCCAAGCAGAAAACTCATTGTAGAAAACTTTCCAGACTGCTGAGTATGGAGCACTATAAATAATAAGCCAATGTTCTTTGGGTATCTGTTTCTACACCCTTAAATAAATAATTGTTAAACGCATCATTCCTTTTGAAGTACAGAATCCTCTGAATTTTGTGTGTTTTGGCAGGGGCATGTCTGGATTTTAAGCCTTGGGATCACACTAGGTGGTGGCACA
>CM040983.1:8506088-8529867 GCA_022985145.1 Pangasius djambal
TAGATAGATAGATAGATAGATAGATATTGCATATATTGCAGTTACAGTTGAGGCCAAAAGTTTACACACACCTTGGCTAAAGACAATCAAACTAAATTTTTCTCAACTCCACACATTTTATGTTACCGTACAACCAAACACTTAGTTAGTATTTGGTGGCATTGCCTTTTAATGCTTGAACTTGCTTGTTTTAGCCTTCCCCATGCTTCTCACAATACTTTGCTGGAAATTTTTTGCTCATTCCTCCTGACAGAACTGCTGTAACTTAGTCACGTTTTTGGGCCACCTTACTGAGACACGCTTTTTCAGTTCAGTCCACAAATTTTCTATGGGATTCAGGTCAAGGCTTTGTGATGGCCACTCTAATACTTTCACTGGGTTGTCATTAAGCCACGTTGCTACAACTGATTGATACCAAATTTTAACTTTCTGGCTGATGTCTTGAGGTGCTGCTTTCGTATTTCTAGATAATCCTCCTGTCTCGTGATGCCATCTATTTTAAGAAGTGCGTCAGTCCCTTTTCCAGCAAAACATCCCCATAACATGATGAACATAACTGCCTCCATGCTTCACAGTTGGGATGGTGTCCTTTTGATTAAAAGCCTCACCCTCTTTATGAAGCAAAAAGGGTGAACCTTTAACTGAGGCTTTAATTATGACCAAACAGTTAAATGCTTGTTTCATCTGACAGGAGAACACTCCTCCAAATGACTTTTGATCACCTGCAAACTTCAGTTTTTTTAATGCTGATCTCGGAGTAGGGGCTTGTCCTTGCACGTTATCTATATGGCTGTTTACCACTATCTGGTGTTACCCAGAAGATGATGAGTTCACTTTGAGCCTGGTTCCTCACAAGATTTGTCCTCATGTCATCTCAGGGGGTTTTCTTGGCACTGTGGCTGCTGGCTTGCTCATTAGACATCTAAATCTGGATTTCTGAAAAGCTGCTGTGTGATAATGCCTATTGTTTAAGGTGCTATACAAATAAAATTGAATTTAACTGAACTTAATTGAAGTGAAGTGAAATTGTGCAGTTTGTCCTATTGAACAGCATGTTTGTCAGCTTCTGTCTGCCCCTGCCCCTGGTCCCCAGCCCCCACTGTCCTGCGCAACAGTGCAAGTAATCATCAAAGATGTCAAAAACACAGCATTCGCTGCAGGCAATCAAACTCTGTCCATCTCCCCCAAAATACTTCACTCAGGCGCCACCTCCTACCTTTGATCAAAACAAGCTCAAAGGTAAATCTAACTTAAAACTGATGGTAATCTAATCAAAACCATAATTTTAAAAATTACATGGTATAGGGACATACAAAACAATACCTTATTTGTGAGTAAGCAGAAATCTGTATACTGTCTATATGCATAAAACCAAAAATAAATCATAATTTAATTGAAATTCATTTAATGCAATTAGAATGAGTGCTGCACGTGTGAGGAAAACAGTGGAATTTTGCCAAGTGTGCCAAATAGCCCATGGACTCATCTGGACTGGAATGATAATAGTCTTAATAAATTGTGTTTAAATGAAAAATCACACATTTTCATTCAGGCCTCTCAGGCATTTATTCATTTATTCATGAATTCATTAATTTCCTTGCTTATTTATTATTTTTTTTGTATGTTTGTTCAGAAATAATGAAATCAGTCATGTCTTATATTGGCGATATCCAATAAAATCCATACCAGTCTTAATTTTGACCAGTTACATTCCTTCCACTTTTAACTGAGAAAGATTTTGGCACAAAACCATACTTTGACTTAAGTATATTTTTTTCTGTACTTTTCCCAGCCTTGCTGACATGCACTGCATACAGTCAAGAGATCAATATTATGTGGATCAACCTTATATTTATATTTATTTCTAAAAAAATATTTGCAGTGCACTTTCATGAGCGCCCAGAATTATATTTTGAAGCACTAAAGGTTCAGATAGAGATTTAGTAGTTTATCTAAGTTTATCTTGCCAGGTCGTCATTGTAAATGAGAACTGGATCTCAGTTGACTTACCTGGTTAAATAAAGGTTATTATTATTATCTACAACTAAAGTAAATGAGAAACTCGTTCCATGACACATAGACACAAGAGACAACTCGTTTGGAGGAAGTATGAAGGAGGCCGTGTTTCTAAAACATGGCTGAAACACAGGTACCTGAATGGGAGTACCTGACTGGGCATCTCGCTTGAGTATAGGTAAACTTGATTATAGGTATACCATCATAAGCCCAGCCATTTTACTGAACATTTCAAATCTTGATCTTGATGACATACATGACATACAGCCAAACATGTTCACCCTGTTTCACAACCCCCCACACTAATGACTGTCATGTGACCATAACAAGTTCCATGATATCAATCAAGAGGAGAACACTTGGGTAAGTGGAGAAACGTTTAGATGAACACAAGTCCAGACGCCTTGAGTAACTATTAGTACACAATCCAATTACAACTAATTGGTATAATTACACGATGTGCATTAGAGCTGGGCTGAGAATTAACCTCATTAAGTTCTTGAAGGTGGAGAAGAGTTCACTGAAACTGTGTCATTTATTCAGAGTTTGTCCTGAATGGAAGATTATTTTTTTTCACTTTCGGTTGCCTATGAGAAAGAAAGTTTACCGAGAGAAACGGCTTTTAAACATGCATTAAAGTCATTTCTCAATTTCTACAAAACACTTAAGCTGATTGCTACTACGTCTACTTCCTATTAGTATTTATTTTCTCTTGATGATAATATCTTTGATCATGTCTAACCACACACCCACAACAGAGTCTCTTTTCATCTATTGTGTCTTTACAAATCGGGATCAGCTCAATAAAGAACGTCCATTATGCCATATTTATTCATGACTGAATGGTGAAATGTGTCAGTGTGTTCAACCTGCTCCTCTCCTGTGTTCGAAAAAGTGTTCAGAGGAAGCTTTGAGACCACAACAAACTACAGAGGCTCACTGGTCATCAATAGAAACTATGTCTATTCACATAAAGACTATAAAGCCGTATAGTCTGGTTTTCATATCCCCTTGTAAAATGAGCTGGTCTCTGAGCTGCGAGTAAACGCTGCTCACATCTGGTCTCGGAGTATTCTACAGGGCTTTGACCTCTGTGCTTGGAGATTTGAATCACTGATGAGCTGTTTCCTTGAGCTTAGCTAAAAATGAAGCACTTGCATTAAACTTCACTGGTAGAAAAACAGTCTGAAGTGCAGGGGTAATTCACTATGTTATTATGTTTTCCAGTTCAATTAAGTAGCTATTTAGGAAACTCTGATGAACTCTGGTTGCTAATGCACTGTTTCAGATCCTAGATAATTATATTAATTGGTAAACTTTTGTTACAGCCATATTCTTAACATTTTCTAGTAAACAAGGGAACTTGTATAGCGCTCATGGCTTGCATTAAGTAAGTGATGTAAATTACAAAGATGAAAGTATAATCAAATTTGTGCAAATGGAAATACTTAAATCGCTGTTTTATCCCTTTGCTAAGAGTGGCCACCCACCTCTCAGAGTCAGTCCAGTGAGGTCCACAAGTCTAATATAAATTAAAACTATGCTCAGCGTGTTGCTGGAGTAACCCTGTCTCTGGCTTGGCTAATTGATTAGGTCGAAGGTCAGGGGCTAAATGACAGTGGCTGAGGGCCGGAGGAATTTCCTGTTTCTGCATCTATAATTCAGTGGTTTCCTGAGTGTGTACATTAGCAGCATGGCTCAGCAGGCATCCCAAGCTGTCCAAACCAGCCTCCTGCCAACACAGCCACGGATTCAAGGGTCTGTTGGATGCTCTACTTGGATCCCACGACTCAGTGGAGCAGCCTTTAATCCAAAACAATCTGAAACCCTGGGAGTTTGGGCAGCATCTATTATCTCTTCAAAAGTCCAGTGGTCATGCTGGATGAGAACAAACTGCAGAACAGTTGAACCATTCTCTTACAAAGCTAGACTTTGACACCAAAAGAGTATGTTAAATGTGCTGACATTTTTATCCAAAGCAATCGCCAGAAATTTTTCCTATCTCAAATATTTATTCCACAACAGGTTAAACTTTAAGTAAGGAATAATCAACGACTGGGCGTGCTTTAATAGCATGTCCCAAAGAGTTTCATTCCTCTTATAACACAGCAATTTGCCAATGTTTACATTTTTTAAAAAATTTCTTTAAAAAAAAATGACACAGTGCATTTTAACCATGTATAGTTATATGTAATGTTGTGGAAAATCCATGAAACAAGTTATTTCCAATTACCACATAGCTATAAACAGCCATTCCCTCACCAGCCTCCTTTTTTTTTATCCCTCTTTAAGTTAATAAGAACAAAAACGCATCTTATCATGTAACCAAGATACTAGAACACACAAAATCCTCTGTCCTGAGGACTTTCCTGTTGTAGAAAACTTACTGCCTGTTACAAAGCATTGACACTGGAGACTCCTTCCTTAAAAGATAAATAAACATGTCCTTACAGAAAACTTCACCGTATCTGAAATTGGTTTTCTTTGTTAAATAATATGTTTTAGACAAAACATATTAATATAAACTTTTCATTTGAATTACTGCTGGCACTTCTGTCTGAGCTGATCAACTGACCAATTAGATTTGAGAATTCATGTGATGTTAATGTGATGTGAAGTTTCTAGGGCATTTAAAATAATTAAACGTTCCTACATGGAAAAAAAATGGACATTTTGGTCAGAGTAGAACTAAATGATGACTCAGTGAACTCAACATAGATTTAATGTAGAAGCAGCAAAAGAATAGCACCATTATTTACATATTGCTGACCACCAATGTCACAAGAACATAAAAAGTACACACGGCCCATTAAAAAATCTCTTTATAAAGTGACCAAACGCCCCCAGAGGTGACCATTTGGTTCAGGAAAAGTGACCCATGCATAAAGGATTTTTGGCCCTGAGGGTCCTAAAGCACAAAACCACTAGCCAGTGTTTCTTTACCCAGTGCTGTGTGCAGCTGCTGATGAACTGCAGCCTGCTAAATAATAGCAGGAATTTTATAGCTTTCCTCTGGGGAGAGAGGAAACACTTCACGAGGGGATTTCAGCACTGTGGGATTAAAGCTTGCTGCTAGATTCCCAACAGCCTCGAGTGACAAAAAGGAAGAAAACCCAGAACTCCCTCCATATTAAACAGAGGCATATATCATTTTGGCTGCATTAAACAGGTTTATAGTAAATAAAAGCTAAATGTTTCCTCGGGAGCTTGCCTGCATGACTCCGACACTGCGTGAGGCCGGATGGGCCGGGTGGGACTGCGTCGAGGAGGCTTTAGTCAAATTTTCTGGCATTAATGCTTGCCAGAGTTTATGCAATGTAAGGCTGGGAGCATCTTCAGGTTCACACAGAAAAACTTTTCTAGTGCAAGACAAAACTTCAAAGCCAGAATTGGGGATGAGCACAGAGCAGAATAAAATCCTCTGACACCTGAGTCATGCTGGGCATCGCTGGAAAATGACACCTCTTGTTTCATCTGTATGCGGGAATATGTAGAGTCTGCTTAAATAAATCATTGAAACTCAGGCACTTTGTAGTTAACAGTTTATGAATTTTAATTGAACTAACATGAAAAAGCCAGGGCACAAAACAAAAAACAAAAAAAAACAAAAAAACAAAACAAGAAACACATTGTTGGGGCTCTAAAACAAGCAGCCTGGATTTGAATGTGCTAAATACATTAGAAAATAACACCCTCTGGGTACAGTTCACACCGGTATCTTCACAGGTTCTCACATTTCACTTAGATATTCTTAGCAACACTGTTTAAAAATGCATTCCCGAGACATAAGGTCTATTGAACTAAAGAGTAGGTGTTGTATATTACTAACAACTAGTGGAAGGAAAGAGCTAGACACTATGAATTCATTAACATGATCAAGGCAGGGTCTGTATTCAAGATGGTTCTGTCACGCATTTACTTTAAAACCTGGAGTGTGGGCTTATGATCATCTTCCGCCATGCAAAAGTCATTTCATGTCAGGGGTATTAAACATGCACACCTACGAAAGCACTTAAACCAAGCAGATAAAAGAAGGCCAATCTCCACATAAATATAACTAATTCTGTCAATATACTCACTCTCTGTGGGGATCTTGATTTAATGAAATCATGAATGTAACATGCGACATTCCTTTTTCAAATGTCACTTTAAGTAATTGTCTATGTGATCGTGTGCGACTGTTTTCAAGTAGAAAAAAAAAAAACAAGGGAAGAAATGAGTGACATCCACTACAGAGCCACATATAGTGTGTCATAATTTAATTGGCACTGTTGGACATACCGCAAGCCGAGAACTCATTTAACTTCTGCGCACCAGGAAGACTGTGTGGATGGAAGTGTGAGACATTTATTAACCTATTCACAAAAAAAAGTTACCTTCGATAATTGTGTTTATGTGTGTGTGTAGTTCTTCCATTGTCGTATAAGACCATCTTTGCAGCATGGTAGTCTTTTATGATAGGCACCTCATTGTTTTCATGATCCGAAAGGAGTCACAATGTGAACTATGTAAAACAGCACCGGAGATGTACAAATCCATTGTGTTGTTTTTTCCTAGTCAACAGTAACAGAAGGATTGTATAAAAACCAAACACCCACATGGCTGTTTTTTGTGCAATCAATTGAAAGTGAGGGTTTCTGGAGGTTTTAATGGCAGCGTTCGTGACCGCAGGGCCCGAAGGAAAACAGGAATGTTGTTCTGTTCTAGAAACAGACCATTTCATTTGAGAATGCTGGCTCCTACTGAGTATATGCCAACGAGTGATCTGTTACCTTTAACCCCAAGAGATAGACAGACAGACACTTCTATTGATCTCGAAAGTTGTTAATTCCCAAATAGTTTTCTGTCCTCCTCAGGGTGTATCCATAATTCCCACAGGTTCCAGCAAATGGTAGCACAGCAGGTGAAAGGTTGGGACTACTGATAGAAAACAAAACAGACCATTGGCTCCTGTGCTGGTATAACAGGTTACTAATGCAAAAATTTTTTAAATTTGAACCCTAACCCAAAGTTTTTTAATTTTGTCCTCCTGGGGGAACATGAAAGGTTCTACGTAGAAGTCAAGAACCATGTAAGTAGACTAAGGACACTTAATACACATACATATATACACATACATACACTTATATACACATACATATATTAAAGACTCATGAAGAGCCAATTGAAAAGAATTTACAGCCCATCAATAAAGCAAATATAGCACTGGTTTCATCTCCAGAAATTTTGGAATCACTTTCATTTGATGATCTCCAATATTTCTTAACACACCACAGTGTTAAGAAAGTCTATTGTTTCCCTATAACAGCACATCCAAAAATCATTCCCTTCATACCACAGCAAGGTTTATCTACAGTATTAAAGACATCAATGTCAACTTTTATCCATAAATAGTTACACTTAATGTTAATGAACATTAGCTCCTGTTATCACTTATGCTGACGGTTATAAACAGTCATTCTGTCACTTTCTTTTGAAATTACTAAGGTAATTGTTTTCTTTGTTAAATAACAACATATTTTAAATCTGTAAATTATTAGACTTAGATTACATTGAGCATCTGCCATGTAAGTCCCTGTGAATTAGAAATTAGAACAAGCACATTAAATCTAAACCTGTGATTTGCATTGATATATAAAGCTGCTGTTATGGAAAATTAATTAACACCTTCTGACCAATCAGATTTGAGAATACAACATGGCTGCGGTTCAATAACCATCAACCACTGCGCCACTAATAAGTCACCGCCTATCCTTCGTATGCTTTAAAGGAGATCTGTGGTGTCAAGAACCTACATTTTTCTTCATGAGAGCAGTAATAAAGGCAGGAAGCAGGATTTGCGATGTCACCTTTAACCCTAGAGAAACCAGAAACTTCTATTGATCTTGAAAGAAGTCATTCTAAATTGATTTTCTGTCCTCCTCAGGCTACAGGTATAATTCCAACAGGTTCTAATAAATGTGCAGACAGAAGGTTTGTGGAACAATAGTAAAGTTAATGAAACACAGTGAAAGAAAACAGCCCAGAACATGAGTGATATTCCTCTATTGGCATAAGAGTTAAGAGTGTGTCGGCATGTTCTCCCTGTGTCTGTGTGGGTTTCTTCCTGGTTCTCTAGTTTCCTCCCACCTTCCAAAAACATGCCAATAGGTGGACTATCTACTCTAAATTGCTGCTAAGGTCCAGATCCACTGTGTTCCCGGAGATAAATAAATGAATGAATAAAACTTTGTAGAGTTCTTTGCTTTCTCCTTTTGGAGGAAACCATTAAAGGTTCTATGTATAACTCTGCAACAGTATGTTTCCATATCAGATGGGGTTCCAAGCAGTACTGTTGTGTATGGTATATTATGGCACTATTTTATTGTTTGTGTCAATAGTCTGAAATTGATATGTCTATGTGGTTCAAATGTATACATTGAATGATGTAAGTGTGTGCAAAAAAAGGAACCTGCAGTAAAAGAACAGCAGAGCTCTGTGAAAGGGCTAAATTAGCAAGTGTGTTCCTTGAGTCTCCCCAAGGTTGAATGTGTGTAAGAAAGACACAACAGGCACCCACTTAGGAAGTTAAGGACACTTAAAGTAACAGCTTTAAACATCATTAAGTGTCCTAACATTCTAAAGAACCCTTGAGTGTAATTTCCAAGAGTGTACAGTCCATCTTAGTGCAGTTATTCCATCACTTTCAATTCAACATCTGCTGCAGTGGTTCTCAAAGTGGCGTCCAGAGACCCCCAGGGGTCCATGAAGAATAGCCAGGAGGTCTGAGATTTTCTAATTTTTTTTTACAGTGGTAGAAATCATAATCACTATTTATCAAAGTTATTAGATTCCAACTGAATAAGACTTGACATCAATGGCTTTAATCCAAATCTCCATAACTTAAAGAACAGTAGACCTATAAATACTTGGACCTAATGTGTTCTGTGAATAGAAAGTTCGCTCCAATAAATAAAAAAATATTATTTCACACACATAAGTAATGAGAAGCTCATTTGAAATGAATAGTGGAGCAAATTGGTTTGCTCCACTAAGAAGTCAGTTTCTATCTTTTGTGACGTCAAGAAGACGGTCATATATATATTTTTTTCTTCTTGAGTGCAGTAATGAAGGCAGAAAGCAGGATTTGCTGTGTTGCAAAATAAACCCTATGAGGTTTTTGAAAACAAAAAGAGAATGTCGCTAACAGGAAGTGCTTTTGATTTGGCCATTTCAATGTAGCCTTTTATCCCGCACACATCCACAGTCACCGTTGCTGCCAGCGTCCATGGCATTTCAGCTGAGCTGCTAATTAAGGTGACTTCACAGGAGCACATCATTGCATTTAGTCATAGCAAATTCAGATCGCCAAAGAGCAATTAATCAGCCGATGATGGGCGCAAATAAAAGGGCATCAATTTTGAAGAAGAGACTGCTTCTTTGTATCATCATGCTGGAGATTGGGTTTAATCTCTTGCCTGTTAGTTTCAAAGATCCATTCAGTTTAATGAGTGTAAGCATTCAGAATTCATATGGCCTACTCATGACACCACTATTGTTTGCCTCTTTTTCCTAGACCACAATGGAATACCAACGTTCATGATCAGCTGGAATCTGCATTCAACACTGGTGAAGATTATTTTATGATACAACATTTTAAGCAAACAAAGCCATTAATAATTTGTTCATTAGAGGGTGACAGCTATTCAATTGGTCATTTATGTCATTTCAGGCTGAGAACTGAGCTGTGAAATGGATGAAATCTCTGCGCTGTCACATTGTGGTATCATGTTCATTCTGCGGTATTCCAAAAAAAATTCTCAAATAACTTCTTCATGAATATGACCTTTTGTCTAAAGTGCAGCTATCAGAAAGTTCACCCTCTGGATGCGAAACAAGCTCTTGCAAATTGAAAGAAAAAAAAAAAAACCTATCTTGGCAGAATATCTTGCCAGACATCTAAGCATTCTGACTCCCGGCATTGGTAAACCATAATTGCACGCTGTTCCTTCTTTTGTCCTGGCCAGTTTAAAATGCCAAGCTGGGAAAAAAGAAAAGCATCAGCTTCGTCCTAACAAGGGACGTGCAGAAAAGAATTAGAAAAACAGATAAGCAAACAGAAGCCTGAAATACTAGAGTGTCTCCATCACCTTTATTTAAGATTCAGGGTACAGAGCTACAGCGTTGGCCTGGTCTGCAGGGCTGAAATCATCTCTGTAGGCACATGCCGTTTCCTTCGCAGAACCAAGCATGGCTTTATTTTGATTGTGTGAGCCTCAGAATTGGATAGGGTTGGCCAAGTTTAGCAAATGTCAACATATCCCAAAGGTCTTGAGGCACTAGTGAGTGGATAGAATAATTAATAAGGATCTGAAAATCCATGTGGGATGTTGAAAACATGCAGTACGATTGCTGCTGGGAACAAATACCTCAAAGAACCCCACATGTGGCTTAGTTTGTTATATCTGCATATAAAAAATAGTGGTAGTCCAGATACATGCCTGGTATTCATTGTTGAACCGTATGAAATGCTTTGTGCAGAGAGCTCCATATAATGCAGGTGGGTCTTTTTCTTTTGAGGACCAGTTTGACAAATATCCACCATTTCACTTGCACTAAGGGAAATGGTTTGTTGAACTTTCCAGAAAATTAGAACGTTCCATCTGAACGTGAAACGGTGTTACTGAACTGCAGGACATTTATACTGGAATTATAGCGTAGCAGACTCTGTGTTTATTTCGACTGGGTTCTGGGGAAAATGGAGCACACGAGCTCTCCATCAGGCCATCTGGGCAGGAGCAGTCTATCATACAGGTTTATGGCTTCAGCTCGAGGGCTTTCGAGCAACTGATCTGGATGGTTTAATGCTGACTGCTTCCACATGTCGTGCATTTCAACTTGAGAAAACTTTCCCAACGAACCAGGTCACTCATTTGTTATACATACAAATGTGGCGACTGTGGTATACAAATAAGCTTACATCACTGGGTGTCAGGAGGTTAAAACCACAGCTCTCTCACACTCCATTTATGCATTTAATAACAGAGCTCGATGCTACTTGAAGTAATTTTTGGGCTTAGTGTTTCATAACAGAAATGAGGAGACCCATATTATCTGGCACCATATTTTCAAAAACAAGACTTGGCTCAAACATGAAACAAAAGAACTTGGGGTTTTCTTCACTTCCCACCAACTTTAGGGACAACTCAAATGATTATACTGAAAACAGTAAAAGTGCTTGTACTTTCACTTCACTATTTCTGTTTATTATTACCTGAGAGCTACAGAAATGTATATATTTCTTCAAATAGGAAGAAGTTTGAATGGGATGTCTGACTCACTCACAAACTGCGCATGCGCACAATACTTCTTTGTTATCAACCCCCAGTCCTACTCATTGGAGAAAAACATGACAAATTATGATAGGAAAGTTGTTAAAATGGTTATTGCCTTTTTTTTCCCCATCTATCTGTTTCTCAAATAACTTTAATGTTATATAAAGTATTGTTTACTCTCTCTCTCATATATATCCTGGCAGGAACTGATGATCAAATCATTGTTTATAGCTGTAGTCAAATTGACTGTGTACACATTTTATGGTATAACAATCCTCTCAAAACTCATCTATCTATCTATCTATCTATCTATCTATCTATCTATCTATCTATCTATCTATCTATCTATCTATCTATCTATCTATCTATCTATCTATCTATCTATCTATCTATCTATCTATCTATCTATCTATCTATCTATCTATCTATCTATCTATCTATCTATCTATCTATCTATCTATCTATCTATCTATCGTCAGTTAGCTTTAGAAAAGGTCCTCCGCAGGGGACTGCAGAATTCCAGTAAGTATTATGACCTATTTTTGAGCAAGCAGGGTACACAAAACAAAGAATACAACAAAAAAAGGGGGGAAAAAAGCATTTCAACACAATGAAATGCCCTCAAGGAACAGTACGTCATGTCACATCAGAGAACAGCACACCGCTGAGCGAAGGAATTTTGCACTTGTCTTTATTGGTGTTGTTTCACTGAAACATGGGCTGAATGACAGGAGTTAATGTAGTAATAAGCAATCGCAAAAATGCAAATACATGCTGAGTGCAAGTCAACTGGAGCGCTCAAATGAGAGCTATTAGCATTGTGGCAAACTGTAAACAACCAAATGTTAAACCAGAATTGCTCTCTTTCATAGATGCAGGCAAGTTTCACCTCTGAATATCAAATATGCTTAAACAAGATCCAACCTTTTTAATCATAAGATGTAAATTGGGTTCTTTCATTTGCCCTGCGTGAGTTTGCAATGATCATAATGTGGCTTGTTTTCATTGCTACTATTTTACACTCAAAGCTCATTTACAAATGTAAATGCGGATTCCTCATGGCATCAGTTTGATAGAATAAAAGCTCCTTTTTCTCAGTCATTACAACTGTGCTTCATTCAAGTTGTGTGCTTGCAGCCAACCCCCCTCCTCCATCTTCAATCGGGCATCTCTATCGAGCTCTTTCCTCCCAGGGCAGGCACTTCGACCCCTCTCACACAGCCATGTGGCCATGTTGAAGGGACGCCGTTGTGTGGCTGCATTCACAGCAGGCCACTCTGCCAGCGCGACTCTGTTGGCCTGAGCTCAGAGGTTATTCCTCTCAGACACGGCCCCAGGTGTCCCTACTTCCTCCTTCATATCTCTTCCTATTTTGTCCTCTTACAGGATGCTGGGCTCACATTACACCCCATTTGCCAAAAATAACAACCAGAGGCTTTCAGCCAAGATGTTGTTTGCAGATGCAGCATGTATATGTACATGGAGTTCCAAAAATTGAACACTGAACAAACAGAGGGCTTGAAGCTAAAAACTTTTACATCTTCTTAACCTGTTGAGACCCAAGCTATAATGTTGCACGCCTGTTAATTTCTTCTTAGTATTTCTGTTTATTTGCACTTTCCCCAAATGGGCTACATTTATCAATCATTTAACAAAGTTGTCTGTAAATGTTTTTGTACCTCTAACCAAACAAAAAAAAAAATTTAGAGTTTGGGGAAAGATAAAGAAATATAAAAGTAGTTGGTCACACGGCTAAAGCAACACTGGTTCATAAGGCTACATAACGCCTCTGTGAACAGTTCAGGACATCCAACATAAGCCTGTTTAAAGCTTCTTGAAGGCTTACTTCCACAGACACCAACTGTCATGTCAATTATGATGGCAAGTCAGCAGAGGCTAGTGACCATGTATTTTGGTGGGGCAGGACGACATTTACAACAAAGTGTCAAACAAAATTAAGTCGAGAGGCTATCACACTTGACTTAGGCTACTACAGGCTACTATCTAGCGAATTTTTAGAGTAACATCGTAATAGGCAGTAGAGAGTCTACAACATACAGCCATTCAGCATACGGTCTAGCAGCTTGTTTTCAGTGGATTTAGATGTAGCTTAGCTCAACTGTGTTCAATACAGCAGGTGTGTTTCCTGTCACCATTAACCAGGGTTGCAGGGTTTTAGAAAATTTCCAGCCCAATTACATCTCAAAAGCCATAGAAAAAAGGGAAAACACATGTTCATGTTTTTCTTATTTCTTTCTCAGCTTTTGCATTAGAAACAAGGTCACCATGGTGTACACACATTTCTGGTGCCATTATCCACTTATTTATCCACCGTTCCTTCACCCAGTTTTTGCAATATATCTTACATTATACAACAGTTAGCACCAGTTCACTAATTTGATTGGTCAAGCGGTGCTCCAACACTGGGATATATCACTTCGCTCGTCTGTGTTCACCACATAAATTTCTACTTCCTAGTTCGAAACTGTTACTACAGTAGTGTTAGCAACATCATCGGTGGATGTGGCAAATAATCCTTTTCAGGAATATTAGTTTTGGCTTGAAATATGAAAGCTTGTCAGTTGAAGATGAAAAGGAAGAAGGGATGCCGATTCTACCGGAAATGTACAGATCACTGTGACCTAACCAGCCAGCAATAAAGTGAGTGTGGCTTCTTCGGGATCTATTTTTGCCAACAGAGTAAAAAATAAACATTTGGGCATATTGAGTCCAAAATGTCACTTACTCAATATTCACTTCTTGTTTACAGAACTGTTGTATAAAAGCAATATCGCACTTGCTAATTTCAATGTAATTTAAAATATATGGACTTGTGAATGAGGACTTTATGAAGACCAACATTTGCTGAACAGCTGAGATACACTGATCAGCCATATCGAACCACTGACAGGTGATGTTATTAACATTGATTATCTCGTTACAATGGCACCTGTCAAGGGATGGGATATATTAGGCATCATGTGAACAGTCTGTTCTCGAAGTTATGTTGGAAGCAAGAAAAAATGGGCAAGTGTAAGGATCTGAGCGACTTTGACAAAGGCCAAACTGTGATGAATAGACAACTGGGTCAGAGCATCCCCAAAATGGCAGGTCTTGTGGGGTGTTCCCGGTATGCAGTGGCTATTATCTACAAAAAGTGGTCCAAGGAAGGACAACTGGTGAACCACTGACACAACACAATATTAGGCAGGTGGTTTTAATGGCATGGCTCTACTCCACCTGCCCCTATGAACAAGATGCCACTGATTCAAGCTAACTTAACACCTAAATCAAGTGAGGTTGTTTTATAACACTTCCAATTAATGTTGCTTTAACTTGTAACCTTGTGGCTGATGCCTTTCTAAGTGCAGGTGTGAGTTTGTCGTCATCTGTTATGAAGAGTTTATGAATGCATCATATACAGTAGCACGAGTC
Source organism: Pangasius djambal (assembly GCA_022985145.1). Taxonomy (NCBI): domain Eukaryota; kingdom Metazoa; phylum Chordata; class Actinopteri; order Siluriformes; family Pangasiidae; genus Pangasius; species Pangasius djambal. Next base: position 8,520,854 of record CM040983.1, read on the forward strand.
TCTGTCCTTAAGTGTTACCATCCTGAATGTCTCAGGGATGTGTCCATAGAAACAGTATTCATTGTGATAGCTGAAGCAAAACCTAACTGCAGTCCAGAACTCAGGCTCTGAGAAGTTATCTGCTCAAGTCCTGACGGCAGAACAAATAGAAAGTGTGTGTGTGTGTGTGTGTGTATAAATATCAAGAAAGTGGATGTTGCACTAATGAATGCTAATCTACTCATTATTTGGTCTGTGGTTTCAGCAAGATAAAAAGCACTGACGCTCCAAAATTATTCAAGAAACGTTTCATTTCACGTACTGAGCAGGCTTAAACTGTCACATGATTATTATTGCATTTCGAAGATATCCAGTTATGTTAATTCAGCATCTGCTGCTTTCGATGTTGAATTGTTCTGGCATGATGTTGAAACTGACAGGATTTGTCAAGAACACTGTGCACGATAGGGAGAAAGTCTGAACGTTTCAATGTGAATTTCATAATCAGACAATGACTGTATTAAGTGCTGTAAATGGAAAATGTAATCAGCTGTGTTTTCCTACCTCCCGCGACGCCGTGGTGAGTCCTCGCTCGACATCAAAAACATAATCCCGAGGCATAATGCATCTGCCTGGCAGCTGATGTAGTGAAACTAATGCTGCATACCTGAAACATAACTGTAGATCAGCTAAGACCTGCTGTGAACCACAGACTCGTCCAGATTGTCGGGATTGGTAGAACTGCAATTGTTTACTGTGATGTCTAACTGATGAACCCCTTAACGTCTCAGCTTATTGTTCGGCTATTTATCTTAAGGCTTTCTATTTAATGAGTTATTCATTTACATTTACTTTTATGGCATTTGGCAGAAATTCTATTAGTAAACTGTTATTCAATAACTACGGTGAAACGAGCAGGAAATGTACGTACAGTGTCCTCCATAATTATTGGCACCTTCCATTTTAAAAGCGAGCTAAAGTTAATACATAAAAAGAATAACACATGCAATATCTAGATTTAAAGTAGTGTAATTTTTTCTACAAAACATTGGTTTAAAAATGATCAGAAGCCTTACAATTAATATTTTGTGACTCCTGCCCTTGAGAGAATATCAGTCTCTTCCTGTAACATCTTACAAGGTTGGAAGCACTTGCAGAAAGACATCACGAAGGGCTTTTTTTTCCTCATAACACCTCTAAACACTGAAATTGACAACCACAATAATAAACTAAGCAATGCACTTTGGGCACTTTGTCCTTCCTTCACCATCCTCATCACAGTGTGGGGATAATTTTAAACACTTTCAGACACATTAAACTTTTTCTTATGGCCTTAACTGCACTTAATTGCATTGCTAACTGCTTATGTGGTTTATATCTGTTACCTTGTGCAAGGTAACAACCTATTGTCACCTTTGGGTTTAAGTTCTTTGGTTTCTTCCCAGTGGTAATTGATGACTACGGTATTTTATGTTAGGGATTTAACAAATTTGTGTGTGCAACATACTATTTATACCCCGGGGAAACAAGACATGGTTAAAGGGAACAACAGGGTTCCTGGGGAACTGAGATACAGGGGAAAAAATTAAGAATGATAATTGGTTTGCATTTATTTAGAAGATTCTGTACTGTCAGAACAAAGATAAATAGTTCCTCCTATTGTTTGAGTGGAAATTTTGAATTACTCTGTGCAAGGTTCTTTTTTTTATCCAACCATTTTAGTTCATTTTTATGAAGGGTGCCAATAATACTGGAGGGCACTGTAGTTATGAGATTGAGGAATATAACTCTGGAGCAGCTGACAGATTCCGAGAGTTTAAGGAGGTTAAGCACACCCTACCTGCTTCAAGCAAAAGCAGACACATTTTTTTTTTTTTTTTGAGCCAAGCAAACTAAAGTATTGGTGAAGACATCGCATGGCTGTTTGTTGTGTCTACAGTCCAGAAAGGCTGATGAAATGTGGATTATTTTGTCTTTGAAGACTTCATGCTGTGTTAGAGCATCATAATGTATCAAAATGTCAGTGCATAGATGAAATATGTTATAATCTGGATTTTTTTTTATATTAAGGTGGAATAGATCAGTCTGGAAAAAATGGAAATGGAAGCATTCTTGGCACTACTAATGTGATGGTAATTAAAGGTGTAAAAGTGAGACAAAACACTTTGCATAGCCAAGAGCTTACTCTCCTATTGCATGAACAGCGCTGCAGGTTCGTAACTGGTGACCTGAGTGCTTTTCTTTATGATGATATGAAAGTGTAATCGTCCACAAAAAGACAGGCATGAAATGGGGGAAATGGTGAAACCCAAAACCCGATCGTCATCACACGTCTGTCATCTCGTCCTCCATTTCGTCCCCTTCTGTCTCTCCTTCTCCCTCGTCCTCCTCCTCTGAGGTCACGTCCGCGTCATCCATCTGGGCCATGCACTTCTGACACGAGCACACAAACAGGTAGTTCTCTCTGAAAGAGTGATAAGAGTCATGAGTTCAGAGTTCTGCAGTTATCCTCATATACAATATTTATTTAAAAAATAAATAAATAAATAAATAAATAAATAAATAAATAAATAAATAAATAAATAAATAAAAAGCAGCTCTCCTGATAACTTAAGACATAAGAAGCCTCACTGCAATTCTTGGAAAAATGCAAGGTTTAAGTTGAGATGAAAGGATCTGATACTATCAGGATCAGACACCTACTGCCCTGAAAACAGGGGACTCAGATTTGACATTTTCTGACCCACGGACAGATTTTTTTTTTTCCTTCATATTTTATGACAATTTTTATCTTTTTATGCAAAGATGAGTGGCTAGGATTATTATTTCCATCTTCTAGCTCACCATTTACTCAAAGAAAATGTCAAATTGTGCCCTCACACACTCACTCTCCCTCCCGCTCTCTCTCACACAAACGCACTTTTCAAAAACAGAAAAATCGTCCATATATGTGTAGCCGTAGTTTTAACCAGAAAGTGTACTGAGGGTACTGACATTTTTGTACCCTTTTTTTTTTTTTTTTTTAATTATTGGTACCCATTTTTTAAAACCAATTTTGGTCATTGTGAATTCCTACCCACTAGCTAATTCTTCTCCATTGTATTACAGCTACCAACTGAAAAGGGTGAGGACTAGCACATGCTTCCTCTGAGACATGTGCAGGTCTGTTTCCGCATCTTCTCAAACTGCTGCTCATATACATATACAGTCAGGTCCGGAAGTATTTGGACAATGACAGTGTTTGTGATTTTGCCTTTATTCACCATGACAGTAGATTTGAAATAAAACAATCAAGATGTGATCAAAGTGTAGATTTTCAGCTTTATTTTACCATTTAAGAATTACAGCCATTTTAAACAAAGTACTTCCATTTTCAGGGGCTCAAACGTCTTTGGACAATTGACTGACCACGTGCGGTCCACTCCCTCGTTACGTCAAGACAAATGAAGCAGATAAAAGGTCTGGAGTTGATATCAGGTATTGAGTTGGCATTTGGCAGCTGTTCGACTGGAGCTACCAATATGAAGTCCAAGGAGATCTCAATGCAAGTGAAGGAGGCCATCATTAGGCTGAAAAAACAACATGAATCTATAAGAGAGATAGGAAAACCCTAGGTGTGGCCAAATCAACAGTTGGGTACATTCTTAAAAAGAAAGAAAGCACTGGTGAGCTCAACAACATCGAAAGGCCTGGAAGACCACAGAAGACAACTAAAGTGGATGATCCCAGAATCCTTTCCTTGGTGAAGAAAAACCCCTTCACAACATCAACAGAAGTCAAGAATACTCTGGAGAAGGTAGGCGCATCATTGTCAAAATCTACAATCAAGAGCCACCTTCATGATTGTAAATACAGAGGGTTTACGACAAGGTGCAAACCACTGGTAACATTCATGAACAGGAAATCCAGATTAGACTTTGCCAGAAAACATCTAAAAAAAAGCCTCCCATGTTCTAGAATAAGATTCTTTGGACTGATGAAACCAAGATTAACTTGTACCAGAATGATGGGAAGAGAAAAGTATGGTGAAAGAAAGGAACAGCTCATGATCCAAAGTATACCACATCATGTGTCAGATATGGTGGAGGCAGTGTTATGGCATGGGCATGTATGGCTGCCAATGGAACGGGCTCACTTGTGTTTATTGATGATGTGACTGCTGACAGAAGTAGCAAGATGAATTCTGAGGTGCATAGGGCTTTACTCTCTGCTCACATTCAGCCAAATGCTACAAAACTGATAGGACGCCGCTTCACAGTGCAGGTGGATAATGACCCTAAACATACTGCGAAAGCAACTCAACACTTTTTGAAGGCAAAGAAATGGAATATTCTTCAATGGCCAAGTCAGTCACCTGATCTCAACCCAATAGAGCTGCTTTTCACTCACGGAAGACAAGACTGAAGGCAGAAAGACCCACAAACAAGCAGCAACTGAAGGTGGCTGCAGTGAAGCCTGGCAAAGCATCTCCAGGGAGGAAACTCAGAATTGGAGTTTTGAGAACATGGGCTCCAGACTTCAGGCAGTCATTGACAGCAAAGGATTTTCATCCAAGTATTAAAATTATATTAAAATATATATTTACAATTGTCACTTTGTCCAAGTACCTTTGAGCCCCTGAAAATGGAGGTACTTTGTAGATTTTCAGCTTTATTTTAAGAGGTTCCACAAAAATATGGCATTTACCGTTTAGGAATTACAGCCATTTTCAACAATTTGATCACATCTTGATTGTTTTATTTCAAATCTATTGTCGTGGTGTATAAAGGCAAAATCACAAACACACTGTCATTATCCAAATACTTCCGGACCTGCCTGTACATGACAGATGCCAAAGACTGACTAGTGTTACTCTCACTGACCGGAGAGAGGAATGCCATCCTTCCCACCCAGAGAGCACAGGCAATTTTTCCAACTAGCTCAATTTTGGGGCCACGGGTGGTGGTGACGGCATCACTGGCATTTGAACTTGTGATCTCCCAATGGCCAGGATGGCCTAATGTATTGACACTACATGAGATATCTCTGGAAGCTATGTTGTGGCAGAATTTGAAGAGATCAAGATCTTACTGTCATATCGCCAGCCTTGGTAAAACCTTAATTTCAGGCAAAGTCTTTTTAAAGGCAGTGTGGAGAACAGAATTAGACATCAGTAGCCTTGGTACCTGTGACAAGCAGACTTCATGTCTGAACTGTTCTTTTTTGTTTTTTTATTCATAGTTGTATGACACACAAAAAAAAAAAAAAAAAAAAAAAAAAAAAAAAAAAAAAAAAAAAAAAAAAAAAAAAAAAAAAAAAAAAAAAAAAAAAAAAAAAAAAAAAAAAAAAAAAAAAAAAAAAAAAAAAAAAAAAAAAAAAAGAATAAACCCTACGCCTAATTGAGTTTTGCAAAAAAACTTTTCAATTGGTACACTATTTGCCCAAAAATCTGTGGACACCTGACCATCACACCTCCATGTGGTTCTTCTCCAACTATGTTGCCACAAAGTTGGAAGCGCACAATTGTATAAAATGTCTTTGTATGCTGTAGCATTACAATTTCTCTTCACTGGAACTAAGAGGCCTAAATCTGTTTCAGCATGACAATACCCCTGTGCACAAAGTGAGGTCCATGAAGACATGGTTTGACAAAGATGGAGTGGAAGAACTCAAGTGGCCTGCACAGGGCCCTGACTGGACCCCAGACCTCCTCACCCAATGCCTGACTTCACTAATGCTCTTATGGCTGAATGAACACAAATCCCACAGCCATGCTCCAAAATCTAGTGGAAAGCCTTCCTAGAAGAGTGGAGGTTATTCTAACAGCAAACAGAACTAAATCTGGAATGGGATGTTCAACAAACACATATGGGTGTGCTGGTCAGGTGTCCAGAATGTAATGCGCTTCCTCAATGCTGTAAATATAATGTGCACTACTCGTTCCGAATCCCATCACCTGCTGTACTACACACTCTGCTGAGGCTCAAGTTGGCTGATTATAGAAGGATTTTTAGCAAAAGCAAATGAGAAAGAAACAAAACAAGTAAGAAACAAAAAAAAAAAAGCTGTCCTATAACTCTCCTGCTATATGTAACATTCACCTCATGGTTAAACATACCGAGAGGAAAAGATGCTAGCCAATATCTTTTATGAAAACATAGCTAATGAATTTATGATTTGTCCACCCTGGAGACACTGGATACACTCATTCGGGTGCTAAATGAGCGCATACTAAAGCGAAGTGATGCTTTTAGTATCCACTGTTGCACAGTTTATTCGATTAAGAAACATCACACGAGCAAGAATGCATTTCTAATTTAGTGCAACTTCATACTTTCTGAAGGTCTCAGAAAACCTGCAAACACATGAAGCATCAGTAATAAAGCAGTCAGCTTTTGCTTGAGCCCCACAGCTGGAGACGTCGGCTGCGATGTTTGAAGTCGAAGCGAGGGGAAACTGAATATGCCTTAAATAAAATGGAATTTTCAAGCAAACCTGCCTTATTTCCCTCCATCACATAAACAGTCAATAAACAGGCAGATGATCAATAAAGAGCAGAGGTCCATCACTAATCCCTGTTCCTCTGCTCTCACTAGCACAAATCCGCTGCACTGGAATTGATCCCTTCTGGAGGGACGTACAAATTCCTAAACAAGCTGTAGCAATCATTACCTCAGGATCTTGTGCCGGCTATGACGACTCCTGTCTCGTTGGCAACAGTCCAAGTAGCTGATGCAGATTTCCTACAGAGCGCCGAAAATAAAGACTTTAATGAGAACACAGTTACAGTCAATTACCAACTAGCTTTGGAACTAAAGTCAAAGTTAACTCGGGTGATGAGTAGCCATAAAAGAAATTTCCACAGCCTTCAGACTTCGGGTTATGGCTCAGTTATAAGCCAAGAACACAGATGCATTTATTTGGCTCTGATCTGATCTGACTCACACTGAATGGATGTTTTTAATCTTGTAAGTTGGAGGATGTAAGAAACAACATCACAGCACCTCTGTCTGACATGCCACATCTAATCAGTGCAAAAAATATCAGCGTACAATATTCAAAATTTGGAGATTGAAAAAATAGCAAAACCAAGAGACATTAACATTAATATTAACAGCAAACATCTTCCTTTAAGTATTTTTCTTATAGTACTCACAATTATAGAATCATCGCCCAATTAATAAAAAAAAAAATGAACCACCATTACCTGTCTAGATAAAAATTTTAATTGCAATTAGTCAAACATTTGCCCAACATGAGGTTCATTTACACGAGTCTATAAACATAAATTACCATGATAGCGATTTAATTAAGTCATTCTCAGTAGAAGACCTTTGAACGATGAACTATTTTTTTGTTGTGTAGCACTGTAATATTTAGTGTAACGTACATTTAATGATATAATAATAAGTGTCTATCGCTAAAACTTTGTTGATATACAACAAAGTCAGTTCCAAATTATTGGCACCCCTGGTAAAAGAATGCCTTTGTGGTTATCTTAAATCTCATACTGAAGACATGAGCGAAATCTAACCTTTAATCAACTTTTATTCAAAGAACATCTAAAATGTTTTTATATTATATATTAAAGTATCAAAAATATATACTTTTAACAAAACCATATATACATATTCATGTTCAATTTCTGTTTTGTTATGAAGTGGGCGTGGATTATTATGCCTGTATTATAAGAGCGACAAAGTTGACAAAGTTTTGTACGACAATTAATCTGATATTATTCTCACTCTTCACTACTGTTGTCCATTCTAATGGCGCTTAGGGCACAGGTGGTATTAAAACTGCCTAATAATTAAAGTCATTTCTCAACGCAATTAGACTCAACAACATTTGCAACCAGATTATCCCCCTCATGACCATTAAGCACAGACGTACCACATGACCTCATACACACACCTGATGCATGATGGGTCAACAGAAGAGAAACGTGAGAAACAAAATGTCGGAAAGCTGTAAAATCTGTCCTAAATGTGTAAAGCTATGAACTAAATATGAATTTCCCAACGACTACACAAATGATGACTAAAGGTATGAAATGAATGGGTCGTGCGAGTCATGGCGACATGCACCATCGAGCTCAGAATCTACCAGTAACACATTGCAAATAGAGCACGGTTATCAAGAACGACTTTTACCCACACGTGTCTATGAGTCAAAATAGAAAGAACTATTCATTATTTAACCAGTCGTTTATATTGATGTTTCCGTGGAAATCTAATATGATTTTAAACTAATAATAGTTTTTTGCTAAGGAGTCATCCTTCACAAACATCCACTAGGAACAAGGAGCTACAGTAATGTGAGATTTTAATAAATACACAATGTTCCTTACAAAATCCAGTCCTAATTTCATATAAACCTTCACTCAGAGGCACAAAAATAGGACATCTGTGATAGAAATATCCATGCTCCAATACATCTGGCAAAACAAACACTCAAGTAAGCCTGTCCAGTTTTGTCTGACAGCCTCATCCTCATTCTCTCAGCACAACCGCTAAAGCTTTTGATAATGAATGCCACGTCCCTTAGGGTGGAGTATATCCCATGTTAAGCCACACCCCCCGCTGACCTCGCCAGGGCGGATGTCACTCAGCGCGTTCAGGTGAAGCAGGAAGTTGTTGTCCGGGAAGGACGCCTCCGCGTTCGGTATGCAGCTGTGGTTACCTTGGCGACAAAGCATATAACTGGAAGTGACCTTTCGATGTCTTTACACTTACAATAACATTTGTGTACGGTAAAGAGACAAAAACTGAAAAAACGCTCTGCGTTATTCTCACATGAGCTCTGAAGAAGGAAGAGACCGGATCCTTCGCAGTTGAGGAAGTCTCCCGTTTCTGTAAGACGAGCATGAAGAAATGACAGTCTGTGGAAAACCTTTCATCCATCAAACCTATTTCACATTTCACTAGATCAATACATACATTTTAAACGTAGTATGGGAATCACAAGTAGTGAGTGCTTCGATCCTTTCACATTTACAGCACAGTGGTGTGTGTGTGTGTGTGTGTGTGTGTGTGTGTGTGTGTGTGTGTGTGTGT
>CM040983.1:8535229-8577315 GCA_022985145.1 Pangasius djambal
CACTGTTTGCACCAGGTTGCACACGATGCACTTTATGTGGCTAGGACAACTTAGTCTAGTCCTCAGCTCTGTGTTCTGTAACTGTATGTCGTGTGAGGTGACGATGTTGTTTTATGTAGCACCAAGGTTCTGGAGAAACGTTGTCTCATTTCACTGTGTACTGCGTCAGCTATATATAGTTGAAATGACAATAAAAGCCACTTGACTTGACTTGAAAGAAGGTGGCCTGGTCTGATGAATCACGTTTTCTTTTACATCATGTGGATGGATAGGTGTGTGTACGTCACTTAGCTGGGGAAGAGATGACATCAGGATGCACTATGGGAAGAAGACATGCCAGCGGAGGCAGTGTGATGCTCTGGGCAATGTTCTGCTGGGAAACCTTAGGTTCTGGCATTCATGTGGATGTTACTTTGACATGTACCACCTACCTAAACATTGTTGCAGACCAAGAACCCCCCTTCATGGCAACAGTATTTCCTAATGCCATTGACCTCTTTCAGCAGGATAATGTGCCCTGCCACACTGCAAAAATTGTTCAGGAATGGTTTGAGGAACATGACAGAGTTCAAGGTGTTGACTTGGCTTCCAAATTCCCCAGATCTCAATCTGATAAACCATCTGTGGGATGTGCTGGACAAACAAGTCTGATCCATGGAGGCCTCACCTCGCAACTTACAGAACTTAAAGGATCTGCTGCTAACATCTTCGTGCCAGATACCACAGCACACCTTCAGAGGTGTTGTGCAGTCCATGCCTCGTCAGGTCAGAGCTGTTTCAGTGGCACAAGGGGGACCGACACAATATTAGGCAGGGGGGTTTAATGTTATGGCTGATCGGTGTATTTAATAGTAATGGGAATTCCTTCTCTTTCCAGTAAGTCACTTGAAGAAACAAAAGTATTTCTTGATTTAAATAACAAAAGTGACATCAAACATCGCAGTGACCCTGACCAGGATAAAGCGATTCCTGAAGACACGTCAAATCTTTCCATTACACAGCTGTCTGGTGCTCTTTTCTTTCCATACACAATTGAAAAATTTTTTTTTTTTAAAAATCACTCGCTAATCATGTTTATGTTATTGTCATGATTTACACATGACTGTGGTTGAAGGAAACACAGACTTACTCACATTTTCTTTTGCTGACTTTATGGAAGCATGCTTAAAATTGCAAAACATCTGAACTGAAACTTAGCTAGATATTGTGTATTGTTTTAAAAAAGACAAATATATCATAACAGGATGTTTTGGCATACCACCTCCAACTACTGTATATGCTTCAGAGGTCATAGGTGTACTCAAAATATCCTACTACTACTAATATTATTATTATTATTATTATTATTATTATTATTATTATTATTATTATTATTAATAATAATAATAATAATACGAAAAAGAAGAAGAAGAAGTAATAATCTCAGTCTGTCTAATCTCAGAAGTAACAGTCTGCATTTGTCATATTTGCATGTAATGACTTCTTGAAACAGAATAATCAAATTTGTAATGGACCACATCTGAAGAGAACTGAAACATCTTACAACAAGTCTCACTGGCTTTTCTTAACACTTGATAGTTGTAGGCATCCTAAATGACCTGGATAACTGAAAATCTTCACAGAGAGGCTGAGATTGAATATAAAGCACATTATGAGAACAGGTTGCTGATGGCATTTGGATGAGTGAGGATGAGGCATGTGGTACCTGGCAGTGTGGGCAGGCCTGGTGCAGCTCGGGCCGGACCTTACACAGCTCAGGATGGGGCAGGCCGAGGGCAGGTAGACCACTGAGCCTGCGTGCGTTTTCCTCTGCCGTCTCCAGAGCACGCAGACAGTACTCACACGCTACAGAAAGGAGAGACTGATTCACAAAACAACTCCAGCACATAGAACTCCTACTTATATTTTTGTACACACTGTCTTGCATAAGTATTCACCCCCTGAACATTTCCACATTATGTAGTGTTGCTTGGAACTAAAATAAAATAATAAATAAATTATTTACACAATACATCTAACATTTAAAGATGTAACACTTATGCAAGACACTATACATCATCATCAATGAGATAATCAAAAATGATGCATAGAGCTAATACTGAATATTAGTTTCAGGGTTGAATGACTGTTGCTTTATTAGATTATATCAATACTGGATCAGTCACTGGATCAGTCATCTTTGATATCAAAAATAGAAAACGTGCAATCACCAATGAAGAAGATGTAATGAGGAAGAACGTCACACGGGCATGCCTCAGTGTTTGTATGCATGTATGGGACTTCCTGAGGCAACTGATTAGATGCTGAACAACACAACACTGCTCACCTTTATACTTGTACAAAGCATTCCACAAGAACTGAGCAGACACAAGGGGACGCTCAGTAAAGATGGTCTCACCCTTTTTGAAAGGTCTCTTGGCGAACAGTCCTTTACCCTGGAAGATAGACACAGAAAGAGTGTTAAGAGTTATTGCTGTGCGTCTCAGGCCTGCTTTGGGGCGTCTAGACCAAGTGCCACCTTCTTCTTAAATGCAACCAGCAACCTATCCAAAGCTTTAATCACCAATCGATTGAATCGAGAGGCAATATAACTATAAAACTACCACAATAATATCAATATCATTGATTGGCATGTGACTGGTGCCATATTCTGACCAAGAATTTAGCGTTGTATTTAGAAATGTAACTAGAGATCTCCGGTATGAAATATTCAGGAGCAAACAGATATCTATCTAAAATTAACCGCCTGGAAAAAAGTCAAGAATGTAGTTATTAAGCCATTTTATTACAGATACACACCTTGACATTGTCGATAAATCGGACTTCCACGCAATTAGCAGTTTTACCGGGATCAACGCATCGTGAAAACATGTCATCCGAGGGGGCCGCCATGTTGAAAATTGCGTGTCACCTTTGACCTCTATGAGGTTATCCAATTGGACGCTTTCTTCTTCGATGCGTGTTGACGTCAAACATAAATACGTACGGGCAACATATTTTATATCTGTAAATAAGAATTAAATTAGTTTAGGTACGTTTTATACAATTTACGTTTTCTAAAAATTTCTACATTTTCTTTCTAAAAAATTAAATTACATTCACAGTACATGTTAGCGACAGAGGAGGGGCGTGCCCGGGGTGATCGGAACGCTCTAACTGGGCGGGGCATGTAGGTGATTGACCAATAAGCAATCAGGACGCTTTCTTGAATTTTCCAGAGCGACCAGCTGCTACGTGTTGTGTTGCTTTGTGTTTATTTTTGATTTTTCTATCAACTAAGCCGCTGTAAATACATTCACAGAAGTTATCTTTAAATGTCCCGGGCTGAGTTTTTTGTAGTTTAATTTTTAAACGCCAGTTCATTGCAGCCGGTCGCGATGTTGTTGGAGGACGTGAGGAAGCTGAAGGTGGCCGAGCTGCGGGCCGAGCTGCGGGATCGAGGGCTGGACCCTAAAGGACTGAAGGCCGAGCTGGTGGCTCGTCTCCTGTCAGCCATCGAGACTACAGAACCTGACAGAAGTGTAGATTTAAAACCTTTAGACACGGATCCTCTCCAGAGTGCAGAGGAAAGCTCTAAACTATCACATCAGACTGAAACTCCAGCTGGGACAGATTCAGGAGAGGAGCAGCAAACTTTAGATCAAAATGAACCAGAGCAAATCTGGACAACAGCACGTGTCGATCAGAGCACACAGACAGAGAATGAGCCAGCAGTCAGGATCTCCCAGTCAGTGTGCTGTTGTTCTAACAGGAGAGAAGCAGCAGAAGCAGAGCAGTTTAAAACCCAGTGTGTCCTCACCAGCAGTGGCAGCTCTGATGCCCATCAGGAGGAAGTCCAGTCCACACCACTGCACACCAGTCATCAGGGCAAGTCCAGTCCAGATAATCCTTAATGCACCCTACCATATCACATAAGAGGATGATTACTGACCACGTTGCCCAGTGGAGAATCACCACCACTGACCAGATATTATTTCTGTGGCACATAAATCACTTGGGTGGATCACAGTGGGTGCCCATAAAACAGGTTTCACATAAACACAAAGATGCTTCGAAGTGAGCTTGACGTAATAAGGACACTTTTCTATCCGTTAGCATGCTTCGTTTCAAATTTCACCATTGACACTTCTGTATTTGTAGCTGTCTTGTAAGTCTTGGGTCGTCCTATGCCGTCCTCGTACGAGTGGCTTTTAGACAGGTTCTACTAAAGCCAGATTTAGTGCACTGGCTGGGATGAGAAATAGTCCGAGGACCGAACAATCCAATCAACAGCAGTCCTGTGGTCAGAAACTGGCGATGATAAAGGAAGGGTTTCAAGGCATTTAATTCAGTTTTAATTGTGCACGGTAAAAGTCGCTAAATCTGTACCTGCAAAGTCGACTAAAAAGAAAGTTCTATGTGATAAAGTGAGGATTATGAGTATGCGTTGCAGTGTTGCTCCACCTAATGCTGAGAATAATCCACTACCCAGTTTATATCTGGTCAATGGTGGTCCATTTCATTTGATGGACAGGGTAGAGGGGTATACACACACGTTGTACATTACAGCGATCAGTAATACTGCACCTACAGAGTGATCTTAGATGTTAGATGGACCTGATAATATGAAAAACCAAATGATGTGAAGACATCCCGTCCCGTCCGTTTCCAACAGTACCCCACATGGCGCCTGTCATAGCGGAGACTGGAACGGAAAAGCAGGATGAGTCTAGGAACGTCAGAAGACCTCACGGAGAGAGGGGCCGGGATTATTACGAGTTTAAAGAGGAGATTCAGTATATGAGGTATAACAGCCCAGATCTTCAGAGCAGAGCCATCTTTAATATGTGTTATAATTCATATTTATGTCACTGAATCATTCATTTTTACCACTGTACTGTTTTTTGCCATCAGAGCCAAAACACCAGAGCCCCATCCTGCGAGTGAGGATGAGATGGACATTGATGATGACACGGTTCGGCTAGATCCCTGTGCGTTCCAATTTAAGAATTTTAAATTAGTCAATAATGAAATCACACACAACCCAGCCTTAGGATTTATATTACCCATTATTTATTCTGTAATGTCATAATCATGTAATAAAAATTCTTTTATTTATTCATTATTTTTTTATTTCCCCGAGCTATTGAGCCATTTAATTGTGGTGTCCAGTCAGTTAGGCGTCTAACTACAACAAGTTTGATGGGAGCTTATAGCTGTCTCCTCTATAGTAACATAAAAAATGTAACATTGTGTAACCTCGCATGAGTGTCCACAGAGCATCAGTCTGGAGTACAGCGTCTCGGTGTGTATTAGGTGATCTACATTAGGGCTGCACAATATATCGAAATATGGCAAATGTAAATATCGCGATATGCGTATCGCAAGGGCTTGCGGTAACGGAATGATTTTAATACTTCAAAAAGTTACGAAAAATTCAAAGTTTTAGGGCGATGCAGACAGCAGAGATTGCTTTCTTTTCCTCAAAAGAGCATGAAACATTTCTGGTGGTTATGTCATTTTCAGATTTTAAAGATATATATATAATTTAAATTGATTTTACATACTTATAGCATTATAGTACAGCATATCGCATTATTTAATAAGTTATCACACATCGCGTTCTTCTTCAGTATCGTGCAGCCCTAATCCACATGCTTTGCTCATCTTCATGTCCTCGTAAATGGTGATGTTTTACAGACAACAGCGACCTGCATTTTGAAGTGGGTGCGGACAGGAGCAGCGGTCAGCCTTTACTCTGGGAGAAGTTCCCTCTGCTGCATTCAGGGTGTCGACTGACCCACGGCTTTACTCGCGGAAAAGTGGGATTCGAAGTCAAGGTGGGAATTTAGGTCTTGACTAAGTAAAACAACGTAGAATTCCAGTTCTTTATTTAATCAGATACAGCACATACACATGGTTAAGTAGTAGTTGATTGGGAGTAGGACTGGGCAATAATTGTTGACATTAATTATCACATTGATATTGTGAAAATTTGTCATTATGATTATAATTTAGGCATTATGAACACTTTAATAACTCTGACGAGTCAGTAACCAATAGCTGATTGGATGTTATCATTTCTTTTTTGTGCCCTGATATATAATTTTCATAGATGCACAATCAAATTGAAAAAAAAGTTTGCCTTCTTTATAAAGTTTTACCAGTGCCACTGCTGTTTTGCTGACATGATGTCAGGAGATCTAGATATCCTGATGCATATTGTGTATGTAGAAAATGTCATGTTGTGATATGATATTTCTGCCACATTGCTCACTGCTAATCGGGAGGAAGTAACAAGATTGAGCTTTGCCTGGAGTAGTGTTGATTTTGTCTTTTACTCTGCAGTATGTGAAGAGATTGTCAGCAGCTACAGTTACGAGCGTGGACCCTGAGCCTTATGTCCTCAGAGTGGGCTGGTCTGTGGATGGCTCCAGCTTTCAGCTAGGTAAAAAAAACAAAGGCACTTGGCAGATGATGCCTAAAGGTTGTATTCAGAAATGTTTATTTCTGCAGCCTGTCATTCTTCTAGTTGTGTTTGTGTGTCTCAGGAGAGGAGGAGCTCTCGTTTGGATTTGATGGAGCGGGCAAAGCAGCGACGGGGGGAAAGCTGGAAGAATTTGGCGAGCCATTTTCAGAGGGTGATGTCATCGGCTGCTATGCGGTATGGTGTAGAGCTAGAGCTCATGTGGAAATAAAATGTGTGCAGCAGACTGGGAAATTCCATCAGTATAATCCCGGCAAGCAACCAAAAATTGGGTTTTGACTAAAATTGTGTTTTTTTGGGTTTTTTTGCCTCTATACTTTGACACCTCTTCTATAAGAAATCATAAATATTTCTCCCAAAATTACATTTTAATCTTGCTAAGCCTATCTTCGCTGCAAAAAATGACATATTATCAAGTGGAAATATCAAATTTATCTAGTATTTCCTATTATAAGATAACAATAAAACAAATATAAGATTATTAAACCCATTTCAAGTTTGAAATAGTCTTGTTCTATTTATTTATTTCTAAAAATTCTAAATTATTTGCCAAGAGAATAAGAAAACTATAAGTTTGAAATGAGTAGTAATAAAATAATAATAAAACCAGAAATAGGTTTAATGATCATATATTTGGTTTATTGTAATCTTATAATAAGAAATACTAGATAAATTTAAATATATTCAAGATATTTTCACTTGCCTGTAATGATCATGTTAAAAAATGGCAAAATTGCACAATGTTAAGGGTTTTCCCAGGCTGTCAAATATATATATATATATATATATATATATATATATATATATATATATATATATATATATATATATATATATATATATATATATACACACACAAATACTGATGATTTTCAATCTTTGCATATAAAGTATGTCAAAAATGGGTGTACATATATTTCAAATTATATAACACATAATTATAAATGTTATGTTGTTTATGTGATTCAGATCAGACCTAGACTTGTTGCAATTACATTTTCAGTAATGATTTTTCTTTTCTTTTTTTTTTTAGAATCTAGTATTAGGCATAATCTGTGTATGTGAATTCAGTCCTAAGTGGTCAGTGATCAATTACAGATTCAAATGTGTCCTTTCTTTCTCCAGTTCATCAGCGATGGCGGAGAGACAGAGCTATCCTTTTCTAAAAACGGCCGCTTTCTCGGGGTGGCGTTTCGACTCTCTGGCTCCACCTTGGCAGGCCGTGCACTTTACCCACACGTCCTGTGCAAAAACTGCTCTGTTTCCCTGAACCTGGACTCTCAGGGTATGACGTGGTATCCTGGACCTCCTGGGTACTGCCCTCTATCAATGCTTCCATCCGCACTTCGGCCTCAAGCTCCGCTTCCTCCATCACACAGGAAGGACTGCGAGGTATGCTTCCTATGATCCTGTTTAAATAGGCTTTAGCTGTCACACTGAAAACCCTTGAGAAAGTGGACCGTTGGTGTTTTTCAGATGATTTGCTGCTTTTCCATTTCCACTCCCTCTCTTCTTCAGGTGCTGATGATGGTTGGCATGCCAGGTTCTGGAAAGAGCCACTGGGCTGAGAGCCACATGGCCAAGAACCCAGAGAAGCGTTACAATTTGCTAAGCATAAACTATATCCTTCAGTGCATGAGGGTGAGCACAAAACAGAAAAAAACTCTGATACTTAAGGATTGCAGTTGGTTTTTATTGTCTGTTGATGTAACAATGACTGTTGACAATGACAGGTACAATAGTTCTCTAGTCTTTATCAGGTTTACACAGTTACCAGATTATTTAAGTAGTATATTGGATATTGCATATATTGGATTGGCATCATTGTCAGATTTTTAAAGAAATCCAATAGTTAAAGCTTATCCCAATAATTAGTTTATTAAATACACTCACTGACCACTTTCATTTGAACACATGTCCCCCTCCAATCAGCCAGTCATGTGGCAGCAGTGCAGTGCATAAAATCATGCAGATTCAGTCAAGAGGTCAAGAGGTTTTAGTTAGTGTTCATGTCAAACATCAGAATCTGTGATGTCAGTGACTCTGACCATAGGATGTGTGTTGGCACCAAACAGGCTGGTTCGAGTATTTCAGAAACTGCTGATCTCTTGGGATTTTCACACGCAACCGGTTACACAGAATCATAAGAAAAACAAAAACCATCCAATGAGCAGCAGTTCTGCAGACTGAAATGCATTGTTGATGAGAGAGGTCAGAGGAGAATGACCAGACTGGTTCATAGCTGACAGAAAGGCTACAGTAACTCAATTAACCACTCCTTGCAATCGTGGTGAGCAGAAAGGCATCTCAGAACATACAACCTGCTGATCGTTGAAAGTGGTTGGGCTACAACAGCAGAAGACCACATCGGGTTCCAGTCCTGTCAGCCAAGAACATGAATCTGAACCTACAGTGGATACAGACTCACCGAAACTAGATGGTTGAAGATTGGAAAAAAAATATCGCTGGTCTTATTCCAGTCTACAGCTGCTTCGTGGAAGCATTTCAGACTCAGTTTTGTACCTTAAATTAATAATGACTTCTCATCATTTTCACTAATATCACAGGATATGAGGTTTGTGAATGCTCATAATCTATACAACGTGAGCATACAAAGAAAATTCTGAATCTGAATATCTGTTGGTGTTCTGTGTGTTTAGCTGCCGAGCCAAGAACAGAAGGATGTGCTGCTGCAACAGGCCACACAGTGTCTCACACACCTCATCAGAATAGCAGCAACCAGAAAGAGGAACTTCATCCTGGACCAGGTGTGTGTGTGTGTGTGTGTTTTATGGGATTAGTTTTCAATCTGCGTAAATGCTTTAAACTTGTCAGAACTGATGCATGTTGCAGTGGACACACATCCAGTATTAAAGAAAATGTAACACTGCCAATATTTAAAAAAATATAATTAAGTGTTTAATTTTGGGTCAGTTAGAACATCCTGTTTTCTCAGCTTAGAAAAAATCAATCTTTAAGCATATCTATGTCTTTAGAAAGTCTCTGTCATTTTTTTTTTAATATAAGAAACATTATAGTCCTTATGTGCAGATAAACATGTCTGTGGTCTATGCAGTATATGCAGATGCTGTGTTGCAGTAGAATGATGGATACCATCCTGCCCCTCTGCTTTATTTCTTCATCACCCAGGCGAACATTTACCCGTCTGCTCAGAGCCACAAGATGCTGAGTTTTTCCGGTTATCACAGAAAAGCAGTGGTGCTCGTCCCCTCGGATGAGGAGTGGAAGAGACGTCTGCAGCAGAAAGAGCAGAGCGAGGGTGCAGTGCTGCCTGCAATATCACTGCTAAAAAGCAAAGGTCACATCATACCTACCCTTTAACATTTTAATTTATTTCAGTCTAACTCTCAAGGCCATGCCCTCGTTTATTACTTTCTGTGCTTTCTTTGCTTTAACATGCCTGATTTAACTCGGGCACAAGTAGGGAAATACTGACCTGTGCCAGGCTACATATTCCTGGGTTGCAGAAGTACTACTTAATGCTGCTCTTAGAAATACACTTATTAAGTGTATTAACAATTAAGTTAGCATGTCTATGAACTAGCTTGGTCCAATTCCTTAACAACTTTAGCGTTTGATTCATTCAGATAGTAATGAGCTTATAATGTTATGTTGCCACAGACAACAAACACTTGCAACACATTTATTTTTAGATTTTTTTCTTTTTAGATTTAGATTTATTGTCACATCACAGTTTCCACAGGAATAAAATGAATAATAGGCATGCGAAATTCTTAAATTCTTGCTCCAACAACAAAGAAGTCATTTAAATAAGAATACAGTAGAAGTAAGGGAAGAGTAAAAATGTAAGAAAATGACAGAGATGCCATGTATATATTGCATAAAATAAATAAATAGTAAAATTTTATATTGAACTGTATAAGCATAATATATGAATAAAGTGTATATATATATAGTAGCATCTGTCTAGAAAGAGATGGGTGGAATTCAGCTTATCTGTTTGTGTGTGTGTGTGTGTGTGTGTGTGTGTGTGTGTGTGTGTGTGTGTGTGTGTATACATGGGATGAATTCCATCTTATCCTAATCCAAATGACTTCCTGTTTGTTATATACAGATGAGTGACTGATTAACAGAAAGCTTTTAAGCTGTAGTGCAGCTTGTCACCTATTTTACAAGCCTATGGAACTTTATTCCAAAAGATACTGTCTCAGTTGTTGTTTGGATGATGGTGTTGGACAAAGCTGTGTAGCACATTGCTCCAAAATCTCCCATATGTGTTCATATAGGTAGAAACTTGGTGACTGTGATGACTGTTACATGTCATAGCATATAATTTACATCATTTCCTTCTTCATCAAACCATTCAGTGAGCCCTGGAAGAGCATATCACCACTATCAGGCTAAAGTCGATCAGAATAATCAGAATAACTTTTTATTGATTTGCAGTGACGCTTCGGTCTAAGCGGACGAGTGAACCCAAACCATGGCAGGAAATGTCTACAGCGTAACAGAGACACTTCCCCCCTTTAACCTGTCACCCCTGTGTAGGTTCATTCAGCCACAGAAAAAGAGTGACTGCAGCAAGTACTTACGTGTTTAGTTAGAAATTTGTTGTCTAATTTACAACAGTGGAAGAACTGCAGTAAACTGACATTTATTTATTAGATCCGTTTTTCCTACGTCAAGACCCAAGGGTTATTTGGCTACTTAGGTTAGAACGTTAACTGTAAACTTTGCACTGTGGATTTATTTTTTTATTTTTTCCTTTAAAATATGTTTAAAAAAAAAGTTGTTTTCATTCCTGCAGCGAGTTTCACCCTCCCGGAGCAGGGCAATCTCCTGGAGGACATCCTGTTTGTTGAGCTCTGCCGTGAAGAAGCCCAGAAACTCCTCACAAGCTATAAAGAGGAGGCCACACATCTCCTACCTGCACCTCCTAAACGCAAGAGGCACAAAAAACGTCCCCATAAGCGTCACGTTGCTGCACATGGTGAGGAAAACAGCACAGAATGCAGGACCGGATGATCATCCTAGTGATGAGGGTGGAACCTAGAATTGTTGCTGTAGTTAAATAATTCTAACACAGATGGTCAAAAAGTCACATCTGCTTTCCCATAATTAGATCCTTATACTTACAACGTTGTGTTTAATCCTGCGTTTCCATCTGCCAGGGCTGAGCCAAAGCCGCAGTCAGTATGCGCAGCAGTCACAGTGGGGATGCCATAAGCAAAATGTGAGTTTACTCTCGACATTCTTTTGCATTAAACTGATATCTTCGCTGTTTACCTTCTAAATATCGTAAAACTGCATTTTCTCGTCTTCAGGGATGGAATTTTTCTGCTTTCTCTCAGCCTTATGGCTGTAACAGTGATCCACAGAGGTACAGAGTTTACTATCAGCCCTGCACCGAACAGGTGAATAACGGCATTATTCACATTCACACTATTTACACCTCTTCAGAGTTGCATGGTCAGCAGTTTCGTTTTATTTTTATCGTCTGTTCCATTCAGCCATACTCTGTGTAATTTAAACCACTAAATCGGTGTTGTAATAAAAGTACCCCTCTTTCTGCTAAAGGTATCTTTATAACCGTTTTCTCCGTTTATTCGAGTAAACAGTCCACCTTGTCTAAAGCTATAAAAAGCTGAATATTAAGGTCCTGCATAATAGATGATGTTGGCTAGACATGCGTGTGCTATCTGGCTCAGTTAGCTTATGTAAAAAATCAGATTGTCCCTACAGTTAAGGGTGTATTTTGGTATTTAAGGAACGCTAGCCTAGTGAAGACACACACAGTTTAGTCTGTCTCACGTTTTTCTTTGTAATTCAGGAAAAAAAAATGGATTCATGTTTTAACATTTTTCCCTTTCCTATCTCTTGCAGTGGAACCTGGGTAACCAAAATCAGAGCTACTATGGCAACCAAAGCTATTATTTTGGCAACCAAGCTTTTTGGTAAATCATAACCCAATTAAATGATATTTTACATTCAGGTGGCACTGGACTTTATTTTGAACAACTGCTTGAGAACGTTTGCTCCTCAGAGAAGTAAAGAAGCATTATGGCTCTAATGCTGTCGTTTTTTTTTTAACAGTACAGCAAATGTTTAAAAACGATACAATCATGTGTTTTGTATGCATTTTGTACTGATTTTATTCGGGTTTTATTACGGTATTCTGAAACGCATTTCCTGTTGAATCAAAACGCTGAACTTTTTTTTTGATATTGTCTGAACACTGGACACACAAATTTATCCTAAATATATAAATACGTTTGCACATATTTGACTCGTTAATACAAAATGTGTTTTATTGATCTCCATGAAAATATTCCATGTGAAATTGTCATTAAAAATGGTCACATTTCAGATCTTAAAAATAAAT
Organism: Pangasius djambal; assembly: GCA_022985145.1. Taxonomy (NCBI): domain Eukaryota; kingdom Metazoa; phylum Chordata; class Actinopteri; order Siluriformes; family Pangasiidae; genus Pangasius; species Pangasius djambal. Next base: position 8,548,060 of record CM040983.1, read on the forward strand.
TCATAAACCCTTTGAGAAATATATTAAGCTCTAAATATAGAAAATATATTTTTTAAAAACTGTATACATCAAACAGATCTCAGACCTTTTTACAATTAAAAAAAAATAAAGGAACAGTTTGTCATTTGAGCCCTCTTCTGCCTGAGAAGTCAAATAACAATTGCTATAAATATATCAAAACATATCACCTGTTCCGCTCGGACTGGGGAAATGTAATTGGAAAAATGTAAACAGGAACCTAAAACCTGAAACCGGAAAACTTTCCAGTTCCATAGCATGGCATTGTTGTGAATCACAGTTTTCTAAGATATTTTTGAAATTATTAATCATTATTCGAGACCTGGAAACACTTTTACAAGCATTACAAACCAACACGCGTGCTGTGCTGTCTTTAAGACTGATCGGGTCTCACTAGTTGGTACAGCAGCACTGCTCCTTTGGCTGACGGACACAGTTCTGACCACAAGGGCGACTTCACGTCCAACTGCAGCATCTCCTATAATCAGCATAGTCATTTCAGCATGAGTGTGTATCGTTTAACACTTTGGAAACAATGTAGGGAAACGGGTTCTGCTTCAGGCCGATTAATTTAATGGAGTTACAGTTAGTGTAACTATTAGTGAATCGCCTTACCGATTTACTCAGAAACACTATATCTGTGGACTCATGAGCTTCAGGGCCTCCGCGCCAATAAAAATCCTTCACCTCCTCCATCGTCAAAGAACACCTGTCCGTAAACAAATATGAAATCAGGGCAATCTAAAGAATTCAGTATTATTTACACAAATGTAAGTGATCAGGTAAATTGTGCTCGGTGTCTGACGTTTCGATTCTTTAGTTAAGTACTGGAGTGATGACGCTAATTCATAAGTAATGGAAGTCTACGTCATATAAAGTCTGTTCCATGTCAAAGAAATTCATCTACTTGCTTCAGATGTCATCATTAGGCTGTACAACGTTATGTATAATTAACAGATTACATTAACAGAACAACACATTACACTTAAAGTGACCTTTAATGATCTGGTTAACTTAATGTCCTGTACAATTTCACCTTCAAACTGGCAACAAAGCAAAAAAAAAAAAAAAAAGATGTTCAAAATGGCCGCCCCATAATGATCTAGCTAGCTGTGACATTTTATTCATGTTTATAGTTTTTACTAATGCGTACTGTAAATGACTTATAAACCCCATTGGCAAGTCTGTGTGACGTTACCAAAGATTTTTCTTTGAGCGATTTAGACTTCGATAGATTGTTAGCTACATTAGCCTCATAGCTCTAACCAGACATGTCCCAGCTGATGGAGTACAAGTGAAAAATGGTGTTAATCTGAATTTCTTACTGTTCCTCTGATGATCCGTACAGGACGTCATGTGCTTTGTGGGGTTTTTTTTTTTACCTGATGAAAAACTCTGCGCTGGGTCGTCCTGCGCTGGTGTGGTTCAGTGCTATTCCCATCAGAACAGGTGCGCTGAGAAAACCCAGTGGAACATTTACCTGCAGAGATGGGATGGGTTACAAATCTTTTCAAACATTTCCTTCATGAAATAATGCAGGTCAAAAAGGCATAAAGGGTGGAGACCGAAGTAATAAAAGGAAGTAAAGTCACATGAGCTTTCCTAAGATTTTTAAATGAAAACATTTAAAAGTATGAATATTGAGGAAAGGTTTTCACAAAAAAATGTATTTTTTTTTCCTGTTTTTTATATATATATATATATATATATATATATATATATACACACACACACACACACACACACACACACACACACACACACACATATATATATATATATATGTTAGGTCTGGAAATATTTGGACGATGACAGTTTTTGTGATTTTGCCTTTATACACCACCACAATGAATGTGATATAAAACAATTAAGATGTTATTTTAAGAGGTTCCACAAAAATATGGCATTTACCATTTAGGAATTACAGCCATTTTCAGCAAAGTACCTCCATTTTCAGGGGCTCAAAGGTATTTGGACCTTTAAATATAACCATAATTTTAATACTTGGATGAAAATCCTTTGCAGTCAATGACTGCCTGAAGTCTGGAGCCCATGTTCTCAAAACTCAAATTCTGAGTTTCCTCCCTGGAGATGCTTTGCCAGGCTTCACTGCAGCCACCTTCAGTTGCTGCTTGTTTGTGGGTCTTTCTGCCTTCAGTGCCAAAGCAGCTCTATTGGGATGAGATCAGGTGACTGACTTGGTCATTGAAGAATATTCCATTTCTTTGCCTTCAAAAAGTGTTGAGTTGCTTTCGCAGTATGTTTAGGGTCATTATCCACCTGCACTGTGAAGCGATGTCCTATCAGTTTTGTAGCATTTGGCTGAATGTGAGCAGAGAGTAGAGCCCTATACACCTCAGAATTCATCTTGCTACTTCTGTCAGCAGTCACATCATCAATAGACACCAGTGAGCCCGTTCCATTGGCAGCCATACATGCCCATGCCATAACACTTCCTCCACCATATTTGACACATGATGTGGTATACTTTGGATCATGAGCTGTTCCTTTCTTTCATCATACTTTTCTCTTCCCATCATTCTGGTACAAGTTAATCTTGGTTTCATCAGTCCAAAGAATCTTATTCCAGAACATGGGAGGCTTTTTTAGATGTTTTCTGGCAAAGTCTAATCTGCTTTCCTGTTCTTGAATGTTACCAGTGGTTTGCACCTTGTTGTAAATCCTCTGTATTTACATTCATGAAGGCGTCTCTTGATTGTAGATTTTGACAAATGATACGCCTACCTTCTCCCTAAACATACTGCGAAAGCAACTCAAGACTTTTTGAAGGCAAAGAAATGGAATATTCTTCAATGACCAAGTCAGTCACCTGATCTCAACCCAATAGAGCTGTTTTTCACTTACTGAAGACAAGACTGAAGGCAGAAAGACCCACAAACAAGCAGCAACTGAAGGTGGCTGCAGTGAAGCCTGGCAAAGCATCTCCAGGGAGGAAACTCAGAATTTGAGTTTTGAGAACATGGGCTCCAGACTTCAGGCAGTCATTGACTGCAAAGAATTTTCATCCAAGTATTAAAATTATGGTTATATTTACAATTATGTCACTTTGTCCAAATACATTTCAGCCCCTGAAAATGGAGGTATTTTGCTGAAAATGGCTGTAATTCCTAAATGGTAAATGCCATATTTTTGTGGAACCTCTTAAAATAAAGCTGAAAGTCTACACTTCGATCACATCTTGATTGTTTTATTTCAAATCCATTGTGGTGGAGTATAAAGGCAAAATCACAAAAACTCTGTCACTGTCCAAATACTTCCGGACCTGTATGTATGTATGTATGTATATGTATATATATATGTGTGTATGTGTGTGTGTGTGTGTATAAAGTTTTCTTTTGGAAAGTTTCTGGAAAAGTTTTTGGAAAGATATGAAGCTCACTGGATAAACGACTACATTTCTAATAATTTATTAGAACTCTATTAAGTCTTACTTTGTATGAACAAAATAATGAACAGGGCTTTAAAATGCCCATCAGAACCATTGCACTTTTTGTATGGTCTTACTTGTTCATATTTTACAAAACAGAACTCATTAGAATGATTGTGGGTGGATGCAGACAGAAATAACTGCAGCAGCAGGCTGGATCGCTCAAACCTGCGTACACCTCTAACACTGTCTCAGGCATCCAAATCGTTCTCCAGCACTAAGCCAAAATTGTGTTGTATAAATTGCACACACCTCATCCCTGACCTCGGCACACACAGAGGAGAAGATCTCCGCCACGACGGCTCTCTCACAGCCCTGCATGAGGTCAACGCTGATGTCTTCCTCGCTCACCCCCTGACACACAGCCTGAGGAAATAAACGAACATGTTTCACATCTGCTTATTTGGAAACTACATACTGGTGGTTTGTAAACTGTAATCTAGCTGAAGTGTTCAAGACCAATATAAAACAGCGCTGTTGAATTCTTGAGTCCGATTGGTCTGAAGGTGTTGATTAATTTTCTACAACAGCATCTTTGACACAAGTTCTGGCTGCAAGACGAGTCACAGGTTTATATTAATGCGCTTGTTCTAATACATTATTGTTTCTATAGTAACAACTTGTAAAGGAAGTTAATGTGTGAAATTGCTGATAAGATGAAATTTTCTCTATCGAGACATTTATATAACGTTTTTGGAAGGAGTCTCCAGTGTCAGTGCACTGTAATAAGTTGTTTTCTTCAAGACAGAACTCTGTGCTTTGTTGTTTTCTCCTTAACATGATAATCTATAGTATTTTGTCTTATTAACTTCGAGAGAGAGAGAGAGAGAGAAAAGGAGAAGCTGGTGATCTCTTCAGTGAAAACAAATTAACTAGCATTTTTTTTATGCTGACATGTTAGAAGTGAATGTAATTCCCAGTAGCGTTGCATTTCACTTTCATCAGCGTGTTGCAGCCGTGTAACACTGAAATGCAATCACTGTCCAATCACAGCCCTAAGCTGTATTAGTGGACATGGATGTAACAGGAGAAAGAAGGAGAGCCTGAAAGATCTTCAAAGATCTTCAAAGCTGTTCCTTCTTTCCTATTGCAGTGAACCCTTGATCGTTAAGCTTTTCAGAATTACTACTGAAATATTGCAAAGGTATTGATATGACTAAATATACTTGTAGCAGGGCCTATCAAAATTTCATGTTCTATTGATTAAATCTCTTGTTTCGTCACAGTTCTTACATCACCTTAGGCTCAGGATGCCCACCGGGTATGTCTAAGAGCCCCGTTGCCTCTGCGACTCTCTGACTCCTCCTCAGCATCACCACCTGTCCATCTGAGGTAAGCAGGACAGCACCGACGCCGAGAGGCTGCGCCAGCAGAGCCTGAGGATCTCCCACCTCCAGCCGTCCACGCTGCTGCAGGTTCCCAGCCTCCTGTGACCAGTTGGTCCCTAGAAAGTCTTTATAACACGTCAATCCCAGCTGCAATCGGAGAATCACTCCATTCGCTTCTGAGGGTCTTGCAGCTTTCTGGGGTTCTCCTGCGGTTTCTCTACAGCAGCTGCTCTTCTGGCTTTTTGCATTAACTGGCGAGGTGCGCGTTTCTGTCGGACAGGCACGCTCTCCTTCACCACAGTGTAAAGAAATAAAGTGTAAAGCTGAATGGTTTCCAAGCTGTTTGTCCCCCTCGGCTGGTTTGGAGTTTAAGGTTTGTGCCTTGGTGCAGAAGTTCGTAGAGGTCTGAGGAGGGGTTGTGGACAGCTCTGCTGAGTGCAGTCTGAATTTCGCCCCATTGAAAAGCCAGGGTTCTTTGGTCACCCGCTCATTCCACACCGCCTCTATATGTTTCTCGATCTCAGGAACACTTCTGCGGTTAAACCTACACGGATTATACATAAGAAGTAGAACAGGAGCACAGCATATCCATGATGGCTTATTTATAATTCAAACTCTGAATAGAGATGTAATGTCTGTACCTGCTTGATAGCTCTACTTGCACTTGATGCTCTTCAAAGCCCTGAGCTGGAGCACAGTGAAGCATCACAGACACCTCAGAGTCCATTTTACTGTCTTTCACAACTTCTTCAAACAGGAAACTGTCACAAAGCAGAAGCACAGATGCAGCTAGCAAGCTAGTTAACCTTACTAATCACGTCTAATGTTTACACAGTGATACTTGTTTCATTTAGCTAGCAAACCAATCACAGTTATTTGCTGAGATTGTGAGCTCAGCTCACAAAATTATTGACCTATCCAGCCGGCCAAGTTGCTAACGTCCAAACTTTTCTCTATTTCCGTCACTTCCGGTTACGACAAAGTAAAATTTCAGCTAATATTTCTCTTTTCTCATTGGCTAATTAAAATATAACCACAGCCATTTGTTTTGCTATGCAAACCACATTCATTATATAAAAAAAATATACATAAATAAAATATGAAAGTTTATCGCGTTAGCCACACTATTACTGACAATAAAAACAGGAAATTACATAGTTTATTTTCCTTCAAAATACAACCGCGAGGGCTGCAATCAATCAATAAAATAATACGATTAAATTAACATTTTACTTAGTATGTATCACTGAAATATAATGTTATGCTAAGTTTTCTGTCAAAGAGGAAATATTCACTTTTTTGTTCGAAAGATGTAGAGCCATGGGTCTCAAAGTGGGGTCAGGAAATGGTACATATTAATTTCAATAATTGATTTCAGTAATATAACAGAAATATTACACTGATAATAGTGGGCTGTGATTTCAACACTGTGAAGTATAGCCAGGGGTTATGTTTGTTTGTTTTTAATTACATTGTTAAAAAATCACAACCTACTATTATCAGTTTTACTACGCCACTACATAATTAGATTTTTTGTTCATTTTTTTTGTTCAGTTGTTTATTTGTTTACTGCACAAAAGTATTACAGATACAAGCACTTCAGATACAAAAGATCCTTCACCCACTCCACACAACATCCCATGGTAGGCATCTTTAACAACAACAACAACAACTGCAATAATAATAATAATAATAATAATAATAATAAGGAAGCAATGTGAATGAAAATTTTATGACAGTTTAAATAATAATAGACTCTGTGGGTGGAAAGCTCAGAAAATCTGTTAAATAGCCAATATTATTTTACACATTTAACATAAACGCATTGTGCCTGTATTTGCCTCGCACCTCCGGGTTTGGGGGTTCGAATCCCATCTCCTCCCTGTGTGTGTGGAGTTTGCATGTTCTCCCGGGTTTCCTCTGGGTACTCCGGTTTCCTCCCCTAGTTCAAAGACATGCGTTGTAGGCTGACTGGCATTTCCAAATTGTCTGTGGTGTGTGAGTGTGTGTGTGTTATTGTGCCCTGCGATGGACTGGCACTCCGTTCAGGGTGTCCCCCGCCTTGTGCCCCGAGTCCCCTGGGATAGACTCCAGGCTCCCCGTGACCCTGTGTAGGATAAGCGGTACAGAAAATGGATGGATGGATGGACATCGTGCCTATTTTTTTAAATAGTTTTGCCACATAAATCTGTATCGAGGTGATCTGTGATTTCCAATTTTTTTCAAATATACAGTTAAGTTACAGTCCCTGACTGTTTGAAAACCCCAGGCATAGTGAATGAATGAACCTTAGGTCCACATATCTAGGCCCTTTATTTTGAAATGCTGTTCCAAACCCGGAAGTGGCTCTACAGTTGTTTTCACACTACCCGCTTTTCACGTGGGTATGGTGAACGTGTATACTGTAGTATATGTGTGTACAGTAGTATATAATATTCTATACAATCATGAACATCATACACTCTTGTTTTAAGGCTCAGATAGGTGAAGTGGTTTTACCTGGAGATGTCTTCCGGTTTGATGTGTCCTCTGTAGAGGAGGACAGCAGCGTTAAAGCTGAAAAGATCATCTGCGGACCGGGACTGCGCCGAAACGGAGACGAGATCCTGGTGTATAAAAGTGGCATCCTCCGCCATAAACAGCCCAATGTGTACTGGATCGACTCCCAGCAGAAACGCGTAAGAACCTACAGGCTACTCAGGAAATATATGCACTGTATAAGTCCACCTGTTACAGGGGTGGAGTGGGGTAGAAAACAAATCACACAGCTTTCTTCTTTCAGCTTTCTCCACCCAGGATCTCGATGTCTGCTTCCTTAGATTTGCACTGGGGATACCAAAGTAATGTACCTGACAAGTCTGTGTCACTCAAAATCTATACATCAGCACCATTAAAAGAATAATCCACCCTTGCATAGTAATCTTTATAATGAACTTGATCTTCAAAAGCATCCAGGATTTTTTTTTTCTCATCTCATCTCATCTCATCTCATCTCATCTCATCTAAATGTTGGTCACTGTTCACTTTGCACAATGCAATGCAGTTTGACTACCTACTGATAGTGACCACCAGTGGGAATTAACCCTTGCTTCATGTCTGCCTAAAGAGAGTGATGCAGCAGCGCTTTAATCTTTTATCCTGTCTTGCTCTCTCACCTCCTCATCTGTTCACTCTGCTTAAACAGATACGATTTCAAAGCTTCCACTTTCATCCTAATACTACAATAAACGGCATCATGCTCATAGATCTCATAGATCACTAGCTAACCAAGCTGAGTCTCGGTTGTAACTGTGTCGTATAGCTGCAATGCATACTGTGACGTTGAGTCAAGTGTTTGCTGTCTCCTCTACTTCTAAGTTGGATTTCTCATTAATGTGACATTGAATCTCGCTGGGAAGTAGTGAGCGAGAAAAGAAGCAAAACCTTAATGTTATCTCTTATGCTTGAGATTGTTTAAATGTTTTCTAGTATTAAATGCCATTGTATCTGTGCTAACAATGTCTCCCTGTGATGTCAGAGTGGCACACAGTAGGGCTGTGCTATATCGTGTCGTCCACGATATACCGCTACGATTCCTCCAGCGATATCGACGATGTAGTTGATGACGTGTTTACATACCGCAACGTTTTCATCTCACACGTAGCATGAGAACAAGCATGGCGGAAGGCGGAGTTCCAACCCTACACAAGGAAGACGAATTAATCCCCCCAAAAATGGAGTTTTCTCCATAATATGGAAGTGGTTCTGATACAGAAGATCAGATGTGAATCACACGCCTCTCAAGCCTGTATGCTGATGTGACTTGTGGCCAAAAAGATAGTGTCGAATGTTTCTATTTTCATATCGTCATTTATATCATTACCACAAAAAATACCATGAAATATCGTGATATATTTTTAAGACTATATCGCCCATCCCTAGCACACAGCCCCTGACTTCTCACAGGAATAATGAAAATACAGCATTAACCAAAGATTTCGCACCAGAAACGCTAAGCATATCACAGAAAATTCAATATAAACACATTTAATATGTTTCAGGGTGGAGTTTTCTCTTTAAGGTTGGATGATACAATGACACTATCGATATTAGAATGCATATTAACAACATGAGACACAGCTGTCCGTGCTGTTATAACTGGAGTGACTGGGGGATGAAATCTGTTTTTCTGTCATTTGTATGGTTTAATTTGCCTTTATTTCTCTTGTTGAATACTTAGGTGTCATGCACATAGATCTCATAGATCACTAGCTATGAGATTAATTCTAATATCGATTAATTAAAAAAAAAAATTAAAAAAAAACACTGTAAACATATTGTTTACCGTAAAGCAGTTCTGCTATTTATGTGCCATTTTGTTATCAAAACCTCAGCCAAGGTAAAGATTATGATGCATATTGTGTATTGTTAAAATGTCTTCAGGCATTACGATATAATTTACGCCATATCACAGATTTTGCTTCCAAATGGAACTGGAACTGGAATAACATCTAGCTTTTCTGTAAAATTTCTGATTGTCCAAGATGGCTGCCCCCATTGCACTACAGCGCTAAGCTACACAGTAGGGCTGCACGATATATCGAAATGATCGAAATATCACAAATGTCAATATTGTGATATTCATATCACAAGGGCTTGCGATAACGGAATGATTTTAATCCTTCAAAAAGTTACAAAAAGTTAGAGTTTTAGGATGACACAGATGGCAGAGAATGCTTTCTTTTCCTCAAAAGAACACGAAGCATGTATGTTGGTTATGCCATTTTATATAAATATACATATATATTGTCGCATTTTGCGTCAATATCATGCAGCATTACTACACAGTAAAATTTTGAGTAACATCGCCAAAAAAAATTGGTAAGGATTGAGGCAGATTTTGTACAGATTATATTTTGGCTGAGATAGAGTCCCTAGTACTTGTTAGCTACATTAGCCAAATAGCTAAGCTGATAGAAAAAGAGCGGTCTGATAGCTAGCATGTCCTGATTGTGTACATTTTTATTTTTCACCAGACAACTCCCTTAAAATAGCTTTAATGAAGTTTCTTTCGTGCTGAATACCAAATGACGTCCTGCTTCCTATAAAATGGTTTTCTTTGACAGCCTGTGTAGTGTTTTATTTATGTTAAGTAGTTAGCTGTCTGGGATTTAGGCTTTGAGTTTAGATTCATGTAGTTACTCAAGCACCTGCAGTCTATATTGCTGCCTAGTTCCATTGTGGATATTATAGCTTATTTCGAACAATTTCTCTTCAGTATGTTCCAGCTAAAGGCGAGAGCGTGATCGGCATAGTGACGGCAAAGTCCGGGGACATCTTTAAAGTGGATGTGGGAGGCAGTGAGCAAGCCTCGTTGTCCTACTTAGCTTTTGAAGGGGCGACTAAAAGGAACAGACCCAATGTGCAGGTACACTTCCATGACTGCCAATTCGTATTGCATGTGATCGTGTTTTCAGAGCAATTGCATTGAAATGAAATGTGGGTTGTTTTTTTTTTTTTTTAAACCACTGTACAGGTGGGGGATCTGGTGTACGCCCAGTTCATCATCGCAAACAAAGACATGGAGCCAGAGCTGGTGTGTATAGACAGCTGTGGCCGGGCGAATGGGATGGGAGTGTTTGGAGCAGACGGGTTTCTCTTCAAGGTGTCTTTGGGATTAGTGCGCAGGTATGCAGAGATCCTCTAGAAGCACCATGTTGAATATTAATACAGTGGAGTCCAAAAGTCTGAGACCGCTAGTGAACATGCTTCTCTTTGGCAACATTTCTTTTTCAATATAACACAAAGGCTTTCATTACAAATGATATTATCAGCAACAGCTTGAGTGATAAGTAGAAATATTTACATGCATTTCAGAGTTTCTTAGTATTTTGGTATGTCCTCTTTTTACGTTAATGACAGTGTGCACTGTGCACATACAGACTCAACAAGCTGTGTAGAGCCTGAAGGTCCATGTTGGATCAGATCCATCAGCGTGTCGTCTGAACACGTCCTTCAGTGGAAGGGATGAGACTCGTAGAAAATCTGACCTTTTGTACAAAGGAGTTAACATGCTTAATATCACAAATGTGCTTCTATTTAAATAGTGACCTAGAACTTGTGCACCATCTTGAATACTGAAAAGTCAAGATGTTTCGCATTTCTTTTTTTTTTTTTTTTTTTTTTTTTTTTGGTTTTAGAATTTTCAAAATTCAAAAACTTTCTGTTTATTTTCAGTTTTAAGGAAAAGAAATCCTAGATTTTCAGTGTGGTCCCAGACTTTTGGACCCCAGTGTATGAACTGGACTGAAAGGAAATTAAAATAAATCTCTGTGCATGTGCATTCCAGAAGTCTTAAGATGTTAAAAACTCTCACGTTCTTCATGCACACAAGATATCTTGAATAACTCGGTGAGAAATTGCTAGAAATTACTAGATTGCACAATCACGTCCTCTAAAACACACATATCCTTCGTTTTGTCATCTGATTTTAAAGGTTTGCAGGCATTCTTTGCATAGCGATTAAAAAATATTCATTCTGGTCATTTGCAACTGTTAAGCCATTTGTGTATCTCAACCCCCCCACGACATGTTCCTCGGAATAGCAATAAAAATATGATTAATCGTGCAGCTTTACTGCTGACTTTCCTGGAAGAGAGCTTCACTCCTGTTGAAAACGAGTTCTCTCTGGGTGTTGATTGGAGCACTTAACTCTTTACGTAAGTAGTTAAGTGTTCCACTTTAATCTTGACTTGTTTTTTGTTTAGTTCACTTGGGTTAAGAGTGTGTGTTAGAGGGTACGCGTGATAATGCACACATTTTCACTCAAGTTCGCGTTTAATAAATCCTGCTGTCTGCATAGGAAATGACGTATGCACTTCAAGGTCCATTTTGTGTTTGTTGTGTTTATAAACATAGCCCATGTGACTGTTTGCACATTCGATTACACTGATTCCTACACGGTTACGGAATAATTCATAGTAGTTCCTGAATACATTTACATTTATGCCATTTGGCAGACGCACTTATCCAGAGCGACTTGCTTTGCTTTGAAGTGCTTTGAAGTCTCTATCATTAATATCATAAATACATTCTGATACTGGTTCGCTAGGTCACAGACTAAGAATACCATCAGTCCAAAAACTCTGTTGGGGAGGTAATATAGTAACAAGCACTCAGACAAGACAAAGGTGTTTTTTTTTTTTTTTTTTTTTTTTTTTTTTTTGAAATGACTAAATAATAAGCTAATAGATGCAGTTGTATCATATGGATCATTAAGCAGTAAATTTAACCAAGTCAGTTCTGTGCTAAAAAAAAAAGAGCAGTAGAAATGCAGCTGCAATGATAAAAATATTGACAAGATTGTATTTTTTTTTTTTTTTTACATGAAGTGTTGGTATCAGTCAAATGCTTAATTATTGCCCATTTCATTCTATTTCTTGCTTTGTTTTAATGCCAGTGTTTAAAATATGAAGGAATTAAAAAGAAAACTTGGCTTGGCTTAAGATAAAGTTATTCAAACCAACTCATTTTCTACGATGCTACAGCAGCAGCCTATATCCTCTTAAACACAAGAAGTTATAAAGAGTGCGTTTACATTATTATTCATCACTTTTTCTTGCAGTGTTGAGGCATTGTTTACATTTTGGATGTTTCCATCCGAAACATTTAAAATTGCACCTTAATAGATGGATAGAAACCCATTCTGACTTTGTGCTTTACTTCCCCTCAGGCTCCTCTCACCTCAGAGTGAGATAGTGAAGGATCTTGAGAAGATCTTCCCCTTCGAGATGGTGGTGGGTTTAAACGGCAGGGTGTGGGTAAAGGCTAAGACCGTTCAGCAGACACTGATCGTGGCCAATCTTCTGGAGAGCTGTGAGAACATGACGGCGCAGCAGAGACAGACTCTGTTCAAGAGAGTGGCAGAGGGCGCCCTCTAGTGCACGTACAGGGTGCTGGTTTCCATGGCGACTCCTCATCAGATTCATGACTGTCCAAGGCTTGAATTTGAACATTTAGTAGAATTTTATAAATAATGTTTGAAAAGTACTGTGAGAGTGTACAATATACAAGTAGGACTCTGGATGGACTGCACTTCTATAATGTTTTATGATATGAGCAGCAGGGTGGGATGCACACACAGCAGCTCACAGTCATTATTCCTGTATTAACAGATGTTTTTTTATACTGGTGCCTTGATTCAATAATTGTTTTTGTATAAATAAATACATTTTGTGTGATGAAAGGTGTGGTTGGAGCTCTACATAAGATAACAACACTGCAAATTCATAACAATTCGCATGACTCAGGTATGTTTGAAAAGTTGCGAAGATTAAAGGTGCAATAAATAGATTTTATTTTATTTCTAACTCATGCAAAAGTAACCTGGAAAATAAATAGAACATTAAAAAAATAATTGTTTAAGCTATGGCCTCAGCAAAGTGTATTATGTGGTTGAGAAAACCCATTTTGGAAAACCAGTGTTTTATGTTTGTGCGTTATATTTTTTTTATCACTTAGTGTTTGTGTTTATATTTTTTATTACTTAGAGAGCCAGGTAAGTCAATGCTTTTGGATCAACTATCTTCATAGAAACGTACATAATGGTAGCTAACTCCTTGCAGATAACAATGCTAATACCAGAGCTTAAAAGCTAATGAGACCAAATTACTAAGAAACACAGGACAGCACATGCACTCTTGACCATTCTCATAAACGCGTATGAGCCAAATTCTGCGTTTATAGTGTTATAACTTGGCTTATAAGCAGTTGAATGGCCAAGCATGCTTGAAAGTGAGGTCATGACAGTCCTTGCAATGCTAACTATAGTTGAACTCTGAGCCACTGTAGGTTCTGGAGGCAAAGCTTTATGCACATGCTTAACTATAATTTTGACTAGTTTTACCTTTAGGGTTAGGGCTAGGAACGTGGTCAATGTTGATTTATTCACACACAATTGACACGTTACAGATAGAACTTAGATAGCAACAAAATCTGGGAGAGATCTGGCTTACTTTAGGCCCTTCTGGTTTCATTCTGGCACAGTTTTTTTTCACAGTCTTGTGTGAAACAGCATTAGGCTGAGCTCTGGCATGAGTTTGCAGATTAAGGGCCATTCGAGGGGAGTGGGCCGTGGTGGTATGTGGGCCTAAATTCAACCAGATAAGGCCCACAACCAATTTTGCTACCTATTCCCTCCTAAATAAAATTATTCATTCATCTTTTATTCATTTATCTTGGTCAGGGTCCAGGTGGATCGAGTGCCTGAGAAGGAATACACCCTGGATGGGACACCAGTCCATTGCAGGGCATCATGCACATCCTGCCATTCACACATTCATTCATTTAGTGCAGCTGACTGTGCCTACTGTCATATTTTTATGAGGTGGTAAGAAAAGAAAGAACCTGGAGGAAATCCACACAAACAGAGAACATGTGAAACTCCACACATACAGTAAACCAAGCTTAGGATTGATCGGGGGCCCCTGGAGCTGTTAGGCTGCAATGCTGATAAAGAAATTTATTATATATGTAAAGATTGATGACATTCAGAGACTTAATATTTCTAGATATTAACATGAATGGAATTCGGCTTAAATTATGGTGTATCAAAAAAACTGCAAGTCTGATATTATACATTTAAGGGCTCTTTAGTTGTCCCCCTGAGGGCCCTGTAAAGGTTCTTTCTAGAACCCTACAACAAAGTGTTTTCTTATCAGAAAGTGTTTCAAGTAGAACACATCCATCTTCTGTACACAGGGGGCCCTGGAGCCTATCCCAGGGGACTCTGAGTACAAGGCAGGGGACACCCTGGATGGGGTGCCAACCCATTGCAGGGTACAATTGCACACACTCATTCACACACTATGAACAATTGGGAAATGCCAATCAATCCTTTGGACTGGGGAGGAAACTGGTGTACCTGGAGGAAACCCCGAAGCATGAGTAGAACATGCAAGCTCCATGCACACAGGACAGAGGCAGGATTTAAACCCCAACTGGAGGTACAGGGCAACAGTGCTAACCACTCAGCCCCCGTGCCCCACTCAAGTAGGACCATTTTAGTTAATTATCCAATATACCCGTAAATATCCCTTCAATAACCATTTCTAAGATTTCTAGGTCTATTTAGGTGAACTTTTACCATTTTTACATTTGCCATGTGAAATTCTTATGAAAGAACCAATATGCAAAATAGTGTCTATCATGTGTAGTTGGAAAACAATTTTATGCCTCATGTGACTATATATTCGCTGAAGATGTGCCTGTATAAAAGTGTCCATCATTACTTTTCAAAAAACACTCTGTCTGTGTCCTTGGAGCTGTGTCACATCAAAGCTCCAGAGTCCCTGGTTTGATACTGTTTACTCTCTATGTGGAGTTTCTGTGCATGCTCTCCCTGTGTCTGCATGAGTTTCCTCCAGGTTCTCTGATATGTTCCCACCTCCCCAAAACATTGTCTCATAGGCGTGTGTAATGTGTGTACATGGTGCCCTGGGATGGGCTAGTATCCCCTCCAGAGTGTATTCCCACCCAGTGTTCCTGGGATAGTCTTTGGATCATCTGTGACCAGAATAAAGCCCTGAAGATGAATGAATGAATGAATGAATGAATGAATGAATGAATGAATGTGCTTAAAATACTTTGTAAGTTGGTAGTGAATGTGGTATACAGCATAAGTATAAAGCAACTGTAATCTCAGTGGTGATATTTTAAATGTTTATAATGATTTTCTTTAATTGTTAATAACTATAATAGCTGCCTTATAATTATTTAGAGGTCTTTATTAGTTGTAAAGGTTGTTCAGAACAGCAAAAGGTATTATAATGAATAGTGTCAGGTGCTAGAACATGGTTATAAGTTATCAAGGAATTACTTACAGCACATCACTGGAACTTTATGGGGCATTATTTGAATTTATTAAAGTTACAAGGAATCATTACCAAGCTTAAAGATTTAGCAGTACAGCTATAATGATTTATGAATATGGGCTTCATAGAAAGGTTTACTAGAAGTTTTTTTAACCTACACCCTGTGCCATGACAGTTCATTTTATCGTCTCTCAGATAAATAATCCACCTTTGTGATATTCTAAGAAGAAATCTAAGGAAATATCACAGATTTGGCACTCTGCAAATTTCCACGAAGAGAATCAGTGATTAGTCAATGCCAGAACAGTTCCTCTCTGCAACCTAACACACAGTTTACAGCTCGATGTAGTCTGAAGATATTCCTGTTTCCGGGTGAAAATGCCAACAAACAAAACACAGGACAACACATGATGAATATGTATCAGGGTTTTTATTACTGATAACAAACCACGTAGAAGATAATGGCCAAGGCCAGGCTTGATTTTGGGAAGGTAAACTAAGGTTATGGAGGACAGAGAGCGAGTTAACATGCCATGATCATTATGAGATAAACATGAAGCATATGGAGCTGTGGATATCACAAATCAGTACTGAGCCATGTGTGAGCTGTTGTATATGAGTGTATAAATTCGTGCAGGAAAAAAGGTACATGTAAAGCTACTGTAGCCGGAAATGTAATCTCCTCCTGCTATAGTATCCTATTTATAATACTAAAATAGTAAATTACAGTCTACATTATAGCTTTTTAAACACCTCAACAATCCTACTATCACAAAATGTTTCAAAGAAAAGTCTCTTGAAAGTTTCTTTAAAGTTGGAATTTATCTTTAATTCTTTAATGTGACCGACAAGCCTAGAAAATAGGGTCTAAGGTCAAAAGTATCAGAATGCAGAGGTACATTATCTTTACAGCCCATTATCACCTCATCCAGAGCAGCTCTTTACTGCTTCCGCATGGTTAATGTTTGATGCATTACCAAACCTCAAGCTAAGCCTTTCTGTTTTCAACATTGTTCCTGTAAACAGCCATTTTATATTGGTAAGGAAAAAGAAAGCAAATACAATGAGCAGTGTGAAGGTGCACACACATGCACTGAAGCACTGATGCAGATGAATCAAGTTCACCTTAACTGCAATGTACAGCTTTGATATATGCGAGATGATTCACAGGTGATCATAAGTTTTTTTTTTATGTGTCTATGTGCATAACAGCAGGTTTCAAACAGTAGTTTGTTATAAGCTACCAATAGCTAATGATATCAAATTTGTAAAGCTAGTGTATTTCATAAGATACACACTGTATCGCCAAAAATATGTAGACACCTGATCATCACACCCATATGTGCTTCTTACCCAAACTGTTGCCACAAAGTTGAAAGCACACAATTGTATAGGATGTCTTTGTATTCTGTAGCAATAAGATTTCTCCTCACTGGAACTAAGGGGCCCAAATGTTCCAGCATGACAATGTCCCTGTGCACAAAGCGAGCTCCATGAAGACATGGTGTGCCAAGGATGGAGTGGAAGAACTCAAGTGTCCTGCACAGAGCCCTGACCTCAACCCCACTGAACACCTTAGGGATAAACTGGAATGCCGACTGCACCCCAGACCTCCTCACCCAACATCAGTGCCTGATCTTGCTAATGCTCCACTAATGCACTTATGGCTGAATGAACACAAACCCCACAGCCGTGCTCCAAAATCTAGTGGAAAGCCTTCCCAGAAGAATGGAGGTTATTATAACAACAAAAGGGGACTAAATCTAAAATGAGATGTTCAAAAAACAAACACATATGAGTGTGACAGTCACGTGTCCACAAACTTTTGGCCATATACTGTAGCCTAATGTTATGGAAACAATGGCTTTTTTTTTTTATAGCTTGATAGACAACAAACAAATTGTGGAATTCCTGCTCAGGCCTTGCATACGGGTAGAGTCACATTACGTAATTTTTTTTGGATGCAGATTAGTATTTTGCCCCTCCCTAGATTGACATCCCCAAAAAGTCATTGGGTCTAACCTGGCCACCCCATTGTAAAAGTTCTGGCCACACCCCTTTCTGTGACATGTGTTTGAAGTTCATGTGGCTCTTCTGTAAGGGTGTACTGTATTGGATAACCTGTGTAGCACACAGTATCAGCTCTGAGCTGTTATATACAGTATGTAGTTCAGCCTTGTTGCTGTTTATTTATCATTTTGCTCAGTCATTATGGAGAACATTGTCCACAATAAGTTGTGAGGAGGATACATTTATCTATGACTGAACTTCCATTAACATCACTTGATTGCTCATTTTAGATCTCATTATACATTTTTTTTTTACCTTTTATAGTTTAAAATACATTTAAACGATCACTTTTTCCCCTCTATGCATAGCACTGAACATTATGGAAAAAAGTTAAATGTGTGTTTCATCTGACCAGAGAACACTCCTCCAAAAGGCTGCTGATCACCTGCACACTTCAGTCTGGCTTTTTTGTTCCGATCTAGGAGTAGGGACTTCTTTCTTGCATGAGAGCCTTTCATGCCATGGCAGTGTAGGACTTTCTTAATGGTGGATGCACATACTTTGGTACCTGTTGCCTCCAACTTCATTTGTTGTTGCCTTGGGGTTCAGCTGAACCTATTGGACCAAAGTTCATTCATCCCTGGGAGTTAATTTGTGATTCTTTCCTGAATGATGCAGTGCCTGTGAGGTCCCAAGATTTATATATTTGCATACAATTGTTTGTGCAGATGCTCATGGTACTTTTAGTTGTTGTACTTGTGGAGCTCCAGATTTTTTTCTGAGGTCTTGGCTGAGTTGCTTAGATTTTCTCTATTTGTCAAGGGCAGAAATGTACTGTCTCTAAAGGCAGGCCATTTTACAGCCGCTGGTGCACTCCCAGTGAACTCCTAATTACAATGCCCAATCAGAAGCTTCTAAAAGCCATTACACCAATTTCTGGAATCTTCCAGCCAAAAAAGAGACAGGCAACTTGGCGTATGCAAACTCCCGACCCACTGGAATTCTGATATAGTGCATTAAAGCTGAAATAAATCTGTCTCTAATTGATTATTTTAAGATTTCCACTGATGTAAACAAAGTAGATGGCCTGATTGACTTGCCAATAGAAATGCATAGTAACATGAAATGTATGGAGTTGTGAAAAATTGAGATTGAATATCTTTAACCTAGGTGTGTGTAAACTATTAGCCTCAACTGTAAACTTACATCTGGATTTCTCCAAAACTGCTTTGACAATGCGCTATACAAATAAAAGTGAATTGGCTTGAATTTAATGTGATTGAATTTCATTAGACTTTATACGAATGCTAGCCCTAATCATAACGTTTTCCATAAGCTGATCTTTTCCTTTAGAGTCAACTGTTATGAATTTGCAAGTGTGAAAGCACGTTGGTTTTTAGAATTTTTAGAATGACTTTGCTCATATTTCAAATAAATATATGTATAAATTCCACATCAGACTTTGTATTTATTTACTGTATTTACTGTATATTACATCATGTTACAAAAACCTTAGGTTTTTCTTTCAGTTTTAAGTTTAACTAAATAACTTTATCTAATTGCTTTTCACATTTTATCTTTGAAGAAAGTTCCTTACACTAAACAGATTAAAAAAATATTATTATTATTATTATTATTATTATTATTATGTACAGGACATCAGGAGCAGTCGGACAGGAGTACAGGTTTTTTTTACGATTATGGATGCAATGAAATTTTAAATGAAAAATCAGTTAGTTGTTCATTATTGCTTCAGATAATCAAGTTTTTGTTTTAGAATAATTACTAGTGGTTATCTTGAAATTTTTTTTTTTATTTTTTTTTATTTTTACAATGTTTCAAACTGTGCTGTCTTAAAACAAAACACACAATTTGGTCTCAGGTTAACCTTTATCTCTGTACTCTTTATAATCCAATACACTCAAGACCACATAATGCAGAGTATGCACTTACACTGAGTTTGTGTCATTAAAAAAAATCAATCTTGCATTTCCAAAGCAAAGGTTGATTTTGTTGACATGGCATCATTTGGAGCCAAATGTGGAAAACTATCACGTATCTTGTATCTGTAATTGAGATGAATCATCTGACTATGAAACGATGCGAGCAACTTTGGCCGTGCCACACCCAGCACTTAACGATCAACAGGTCAAAGTAACTCCTTTTGCTGAAAGGACATTCCTCCATAACCTCATTATCCACGCAGCAGGTGTTCAGCAGCCAATTTTTTTCACATGACAACCGTGTGTTTATTTACCATTGTAGCATCACCAAATGAGACCACTTACAGCCATAAAACACAAGACAAGTCCACTCCTACAACTTTTTTTTTTTAAAGAATTACAGAAGTCTTATGCTTTACAATATTTACTTTTTATTCTGCATACAAAGATTAACGTATCATATTTATAGTTTATTTACTTGTTCCAAATAGTTAAAAGTCTCATTGGTTTGGCACACAGTACAAAACACTTCACACATACAGTTCATACAACATTTCACATATAGACTAAACTGTCTAAAAAGGTACATAATCAATAAGTGGTGAGAGCTTTAAAACAGCTGCATATCCTGGAAGCTTATGCTTCTTCTTAATCATGATGGCAATTTCTGTTATAGCTGGAAAGCAATTAAAATACTGTGCTTCATTTGCTATTTCTTGTGTAGAAAATTTTCCCGTGTGTTTTTAGTGATATCACTGAGAGTGTAGTGTAAACGTTTGGTTTCTTTGGTTTAATGTCCACATTGCATGTTCCACCTCTGCTATCAGCAGCTTTTAGTATTCTTCTTTAATAGCCGTAGATAACGTGTCTGTCAACATGTTGCCGCTGGTGCTCGCGACTATAGCAGCATTCGCGTGGATATCGACGTCTGGTGGAGTGGCTGTAGTGGTGGAGGCCTGCTGCGACTGCTGGATCTTCTTCCTGTTCATCTTCCTCTCTTTGGCACGTCTGTTCTGAAACCAGATCTTTACCTGTTCAGCATAAAATATCAACAGGAACAGAAATGAAGTTCTTGTTAGTAGGCATAGCACAGTATGAAACAATCATTACGTCCTGTCTATACTTAATCTTCAGCAAAAAGTGATATTTAAAAGAAATGATATAAAATATTCCGGGACAAAGGACCGGTCTATGTTTGGAAGGTCAATAGATATTTACCAGTACCACTAGAATTAATAAACAGACCAGAAAAAAGTAATTAAGAATCCATATAATATAAAAAGCTTAAAACCTTAATCAAAAATTAAATCTAACCTACATCCTTTAGGCTAACAATGAAACATATTCATAAAAAGTTAGTCACAACATAATTAGTATGAAAAGTTACAAAGGTCAAGGTTAGTGCAGGCTAAAATTTAATCAAAAGCTACAACTAAACTAAAAAACTGAACCCTAACTAAAATTAAGCAAGATAAAAATCAGACTAAGTTCATTCTGTTTATATTAGTCCCATGTTTGGCCGCATATAATACTGACCTTTTCACTTGTGCAGCATTAATGATACATGAAACTCGTTTTGCCTTTCAATTTGTCCCTGTTCAACTTTCAATTTGTCCTTAGAACTAAAATTACTAAAAGTGAAAGAAAAACCTAAAAACTATATATATATATATATATATATATATATATATATATATATATATATATATATATATATATATATATATATATATATATATATAATTTAGATTTATATAAATTAAATAGATAAAAAATAAATACAAAAAAAAAAATGTATAAATTTTTAAAACAAACAGAAACTAACATAACCACACTATGGACTACTTGCAGCACCTAAAAATTTAAATGAGGACTCTTTTAAACCCAAAAATCATTTCAAAAACAAATCATAAAAATCAAAACTATCATAATTAATAAGTTCCATGACTTGTTAGCTACATTAAGCTTATAGCTGCAAAATTAAAAGAGCAAAACTTAGACACCAAATCTGTCTTTTTTGAAAATATGAAACTGTAAATATCTTTTTTTTTTTGTCAGCATGTCACTTTAAGATTACCTTTAGATAAAGGAATTAGAGTGCAGCAGCAAACATGTTTAGCAGATTCAATGCCAGACCAGACAATGTTACGGCTACAGCTTGAGTTAATTTATCAATAAAGGTCCTTTTCCTCTCTCTGTACGTGGTGAAGTCTCACCCACCTGGCGTTCGGAGAGGCTGAGAGCCACGGCGAGCTCAGCCTTCCGCCTGATAGTGATGTAGCGGCTGAAGTGGAATTCCTTCTCGAGCTCCAGGCGCTGGTGGTCGCTGTACACCACCCTGTACTTGTCCTTTGTCCTCGTCTTCCCTCCTGTAGTTGGAAAAGGAATGTAAGCAAAATACAGTAAAGAGAAAATCTGACTTTTTGAGAATGTTGATAAATTTGAAAGATAGTGTCTGTCGGTTTTTAATATTTTGGAGGGTAAGAATGCACAAGAGTGTTGGAATGAACAAAGTACAATTACTTTACTTGAGTTTTTCTTTCACCAAGACCTTTAGACTTATTTCCTACATTTCAGAAGAAAACTATCTACTTTCTACTCACTACACTTCCAAACACTATATCACTTCACTTCTCTATAATCACATATTCATATTTTTAATTTACATCTTTATTTATTATATTTTTTTTATAGTCGTGAGGTGACCTTTTTAGCTTGATACAGCTTCAAGGAGCTGATCCAAACTTTAACAGATATGACAGATATGACCATCACTGGAATCTATCTGTTGAAATTTATCAAGAGATTTGTATTATCAAAGTTAGCTATTTGCATTCGGTTTATATCGTCCAAGTTACTAGCTAATTCGAGAGATTGGAGAAATAACGCTGTTGTTAGTTAGCCTTAGCTAATTTATCATCAATAACAAAATTTAGTGTGGGATTTAAGCTGCATGCCTTTTTTTGTTAATCTTTATACTAAATTTTATAAATTTTATAAATAAAATTTATACTTTTCTACTACATCTACTGCGAGTTTATGGTTATTTAGATGAGTAATTTCACTTTTATTTGAGTACAGATTTTAGGTACTTGTAACACCTCACATGCTGATCAAAGGTTTTGACTTGAAATATCAGCTTGATGATTTACAGAACCTTAGACTCCTAAATTCAGGTAATAGCATAAAGTACTGTACATGCCTTCACATTAAAGCAGCAGTTTCCCAGATGGACATCACAGTGTGTATTAATATTTGCTTATGACACAGAGTAATAACATGACACACAAAAAGCCTCTGTGTGCCTGGAAGAGCAGGGCTATGTGCCTCAATTATTAACTACATCATTCTGATTAAAAATTAATCAAACCACTGAGAGCCGTATTTAATGTAAGTGCAATGTTTTCATCATATTTCTAAACGGTTGTCCCAGTAGACAATAGTTTCCTTCTTGTTTTTGACCACTTGTCCTGAAAAGGAGCCAAAATATTATATGTACATTTACATTTTTATAATTTATCTTCCTGAACTGGATTCTAAAGCATTTAAGAGTTAATTTTTTTTTGAGAAAAATTAAGCACTTAAGACAAATTATGCTGAATATGACTTGATCACTTTAGAAATGGTGAATGTAACTCCGTCACAGGAATGAAGTTTATTTGGACAAGCTGACAATTTGGAGGTAAACCTTGAGGACTGTTAAAACCCAAAAGCTAAGGTATGCGCTAAAAAGCAGAAAATTAAATATATAAAATATATATATATATATATATTTAAGGGTTCTTTTAGATTCCTGTCTAATGGAGAAACCCTCTGTTGTAGGGAACATACTTGGTTCTCTGAGCGTTTTTTAAGGGTTAAATGAATAAATAAGGGTTCGTAGCTTCCTCAAGCTAAAGGGTTTTACTATGTTGTAGGGTTTTACACAGAACAATCAAGGCACAACTGAAAAAACCCTGAGTGTTCTGCCATTTCTAAAAGAGAACTAAAACTTCTTCCAAGATTTCTTTTTAATGTAATGTCTATATTTATATAATACATACCCTACACATAAGTTGTACTCTTTAAATATTTCACAGGCTCCACAATCACCAGGTCAGGTTTTGTGGTAAATCTTATCAAATCTTGTTTGCACTGTGGAAAAACAGGCCAAAAACAAATATATACACCCAGTGCTTAAGCTGGTTTAGTCACTAATGGAATTGATCTTGAATGTGTCCTGACGAGACGCTGAACTGATGATAAATTGATATAAGTCTAACCTGTTAGATAAGACATGCTATTACCGGCATGTTAACCCAAGCACATGGACTCAAGCAAACATATATACACTCACCATTCACTTTAATAGGAACACCTGTACTCCTGCTCATTTATGCAGTTATCCAATCAGCCAATCATGTGGCAGTGCTTATTTGAGTTACTATAGACTTCCTGTCAGCTCAGACCAGTCTGGTCACTCTCCTCTGATTGCTCTGTTTCAGCCTGCAGACCCTCTACATACAAGACTTTTTTTTTTTTCACCATTCTGTGTAAACTCTAGAGACTTTGTGTTTGAAAATCCCAGAAGATCAGCAGTTTCTGAAATACTCAAACCAGCCCACACCAATAACCACACCATGGTTAAATTCACAGAGATCATTTTGATATTTGATGTGAACATTAACTGAAGCTCTTGACCTGTATCTGCATGATTTTATGCATTGTGCTGTTGCCACATGATTGAACGATTGGATAACTGCATAAAAAAAGGTGTACAGGTATTCCTATTAAAGTGGACGGTGAGTGTATACACACACTTAGGCACTTGTGTATGTGTTATATAAACGTGCGTAGTACGAGCACCATTTATTCATAGACACAGCGAGACAATTATGGACAGTAGATTGAAGGCTAGGACAAATCCATTATATATTTGATTTTAATTCTCAAGTCATAACTTTGCCCATAACTTGTACTGAACTGTGCAATAAAAATCACTGGTATTTCCTCAAAGTGACTAAGCATTCAAATATTCCAGATTAGAAATATGAATTCTGACTTCACAGGTATGAGGATTTTGTGTTTATTTTCCTCATTTCGTAATGTAGCCTGAGTTGCCACCCTCAGATTTTCGATCTCTCAGGTAGTTGACTATAGCCGTGTACCGGATCTCTCTCCCCACACACACACACACACACACACACACACACACACACACACTTTGGCTATCTCTCTCGGACACACGCACACACCTACACACATGCACCCCTGTCAGTGTTATCAGCGTTCATGGGTTCCTCCTGAAGTGGACACAGCAGGGCGCGGCCTGCATGTCATCAGACAGCCTGGCTTCTGCTGTTAGCTTTTCAGAAAATCTTTCACCAGGAGACAGGCTGCTGCGTTCAAGGACGCCTTGTGCTTTGACCCAGTGATGGATAATACACTAACGTTGGGCAACACTGCACCACCTTTGGACACGCAACTTGACTGTAGAGTGGTATACGTGCGTTCATCTTTCACCAAACACTAGGAGGAAATACTGACTCACAGCCTCTACCTATAGCTGATTATAATAATAATACTAGTATTATAATAATAATAAGAATAAAAGTGGGCAAAAAATAATATCTAAAATTATTATTATTATTAATAATAATAATAATAATAATAATAATCTTTTCAAATCATAACTTTTCAAACTTCTGATTATTTCCAATTGTTTCTATTTCTATTCTATTCTATTCTAAATCTTTTATCTAGAGAATTCTGTCTCTAAATTGTAGGAGCTCCAAATCACCATCAAACCTCACTTTCTGTTTAGAGTCCACTATCCTTTTTTTTTTGTTTTTTTTTTTAACCAATTAGAGTACAAGCAGCTAACATAGTTAGACTTCTTAGCAACATAATAATACTGTGGTTACAGCACCGACTCTGGGACGGCAGCATGTTTCCCCTAGCAAGCTTAGCACTTCCTGACTACCACGTGCAAACAGCCATGAGTTAAATTAGGAGCCTGGCAGAGATACATAGTGAAATGAGGCTGAGCTCTGGTGAGATAGTTAGTAAAATTAGGAGGTGTTATGTTTGGTGAGCACATGTAGCTGACGGGTTTCAGATACGTCACCTACATACTGTACATCAGAAGGGTATTATAGAAAGTTCCTATTTTATAGAACTGTAAACTGTAAAGCAGCTTTGCTCATTTTATAGGGGATTCAGTTGGTATGAGCTTAGTAGTTTACCTAGCACTATTTCTTATTATACAGTCCTTCAGGTTAGCATGGAGTTAGACTATAAATGCGTAGTGCTCAGGGGTGGTGTAATAGGGGGAGCTCTAATGATTTGGGAATCCAAAGCTAGAAAGGAGCCCATGAATACTCTAGTTGGGTGGTGTGAGGTGAAGTAGGAGGCGGGGTGTAAACTTTTTTCCTTGGAGATCCAGGATTTTTAACCTCAGCCCATAATTCTGGAACTGAGAGTTGAGCACTCTGAGCAATAAATCACTCACAACTAGTAAGTTAAAATTGACCATATATATCTATATATATCTATATCTATATCTATATATATATATATATATATATATATATATATATATATATATATATATATATATATATACATAAACTAAGTTAACAGTATGCAGTTTGCATGCATATGTGAAAAACATCCGTAAACTCTCCCGATGGCCCCTATACTTGTGTCCAGAATGTTCTACTGTTACTTTACCAGTAGCCTAATGGCTCATTAACACAATCTGTGGCTCATGGATAGAGTAAAATAGTGCATGTCAATAAAATGATAAAATACAGTAGTAAAGTGTTAGTTGTGAGGTTAATTGGTAACACTCGCTATATGAGGTCTCAAACCTCATATACTACTCAAAAGATAACCCCATAACAGGTGTTATAAAGTAGGCTATATGGATACTTAAGGTCATAGAGACACACTCCAGTAGCCTCTAATAAATGAATAAATGCATAAACAAATAAACCAATTAGGTTAAATAAACACAAAATGTAAATACTACACTATAACATCATTTTAAACATTTTGATACATATTAAATTAGCCATTTTACCACAACTCCTGCGAGTACATCTTGCTCTTGCCGCTGCACAAGCTTTGAAACAGAGCGCTCTGTTTGTTTGTTTTTTTGAACTGATCTTTTTTAAAATATGTCACTAAAATGTACTACAATATCATCATTCCAAAGATGATTTTTACTAAATGACTCAGATGATGAGTTTTTTAGAGGGGCCTCTGAGAGCCACGTAGACACCAACACACACATAAGATACGAGAGGACCACCTTCTTATCATCTCATAAACCTTCATTCCACACTGATAAGGTTGTAGAAAACCGCTAATAATGTGTAAATTATGTGCTACATGGAGCCTCAAGATATCATTAATGACTTGAGTGATTTAATACACCTATTGTTCAGATTTCTATCTTCAGTAGCAGACGGTCAGATGAGTGCAATAGTCGTCATTATTTTGATTTGATTGAGAAGAATCTGATTGTGTAAAAAAAAAAAAAGATTCATGGAAGATCTTTTAGGGTATTTCCTTCTGAAGCAAATAAAATTCTCTAGGAAAGGGTTTTGAAACATAAATAGTTCCTAAATTAACCTTATTGAAATAAGAAAAAAAAAAAAAACTCAGCGAGTCTTCCTAGAGTAACCTTATTTATTTATTTATTTATTTATTTATTTATTTATTTATTTAGGGTGCTTTAAGTTAGCAACTTTTGTTTTCATATCCTTTGGCTTGTTGTCTTGAGAAGACCCAATAACATTAGGGTCAAAGGTAATTGGAGCATGTTTGAAATATAATTAGAGAGCTGATGGCTTTTTTTTTTGAAAATGAAGAGTGTTTGTTGTAGAGATTTACCATAGAAGTAACTTTTAAATAAGTTTTAAAAATATTTATAATGATGTAATAATGCAGTTTAAAGCGCGTGAGGAACTCGCCTGTGCTCCCGGGGGGTCCTGAGCGTCTCGCCCACTCGGCCTGGTCCCTCTCAGACACGGGGGACAGCTGAGGAGGACCGGGGACAGTCGGCGCGCTGCGCTGCTCCTGCGGCGCCACAAGGCCGCTGACGTTCCCCGCGTTCACTGGCCCGAGGCTCGGGAAGGGCGCGTGCGTGGCGCCGTGCGCGTACAGTGGCCAATCGTCGTGCGCAGGCGCGTAAACGGGATTCCACGCGCCGCCGCTCTGGGCTCCGTGATGGTGCTCGTTCCCCACGGCTGAGACGTGATGGTAGCCGGCATAGTCCGAGTACGGCGGCGACGGGTACACGTTCTGGTGGCCGTAGCCGAGGTTGACGTGCCGCGTGGGGTTGCTGTACATCGCGCCGCCGTCCCTTTCCAACAGGTAGCTCACGGACATCCTGGCGAGCCGACTGCCTGGTGCATAATGGCCCCCGGAGCCTGCTGTCAGCCGCCGCGGGGCAAAGGCGAGTTTTACTTTAACTAAACACTCACCTTCCTGGTAAAGCTCACCTGTCGGCCACACGGCTGATGACGTCGTGTTTGCTAAGTACCTGGGAAGGGGGGGGGGGGGGGGTGTAAACTACAGTAGCGTATGATTTTACAGCCCTGGCGCAGGGACCGACACCTCCAGCCACATGAGAGGGGGGTTTTAGTGGTGGGGTGGTGCTCGATAAGATGGTGACCAAAGATCAGATACAGAGTAGATTTTCCTGTAAATTGTAGATTTGTCAGTAGAAATGTAAGCCTACTTTTAAAGAATAGCATTTGTTTACAAAGCGGCTGCACACTTTTGCTCAAGAACTCCAGTTCTATTGCCTCCTACAAAGACTAGGATAGAACAGAATAGAATGTTTCTAACCTTTTAGTATGCAGATTTTTCTCAATGCCCTATTCTATTCTATTCTATTCTATTCTATTCTATTCTATTCTATTCTATTCTATGTAAATAAATAAATAAATAAATAAATAAATAAATAAAGCACAAATTTACATAAAGTTAGACTATCACTGGAAAGCTCCTGAAACATTACAGTTATGCGTTTCAAATGGCTATTATTTTTACATACAGTTATGCATACAAAAACAAAACTAGTGATTTATTACAACAATATAACGATACGTTGATAAACTGTTACTGAAATGATACTACTACTACTACTACTACTACTACTAATAATAATAATAACAATACTGAGTGAAATAAATTTTATGTCAAAATGTATGCACATTAGTGAAGATATAATCTAAATCCTTCACCTATATTGTAAGACAATTGTTCTAATCATTTTATAAAACAAATGAAAAAAAAAAAACATTTTATGGTGCGGCACCTGACCTTATACTAACCATAAAAGTATCACTTTTTTTTCCCCAGACCACATATAGTATACTAATGAATACATACTACACTGCAGTCTCAAGGACCTATGTCCTGTGTACCTATTTGAGGTCTGATTTCCACACTGTTTAGTACAGTATTAGGCTGTGAGTTATACACTGTTTAGTACAGCAGTAGGCTGTGAGTTAAACACTGTTTAGTACAGTAGTAGGCTGTGAGTTATACACTGTTTAGTACAGTAGTAGGCTGTGAGTTATACACTGTTTAGTACAGTACTAGACTGAGTTATACACTGTTTAGTACAGCAGTAGGCTGTGAGTTATACACTGTTTAGTACAGTA